>CAWWDL010000059.1:0-74245 GCA_963942545.1 Oxycera nigricornis | reverse complement strand
GCCATTTTTCCGGTCATTTGCTTGCCAAGGGATACCTTCGTATTTTGGCTGGCTTTCAGGATCTTTTGATTTTTTCGCGGAAAAAACTGGATATTATCTGCCTGTAGGGCATTGCGAACATTTTGCGCCATTTTTCCGGTCATTTGCTTGCCAAGGGATACCTTCGTATTTTGGCTGGCTTTCAGGATCTTTTGATTTTTTTGCGGAAAAAACTGGATATTATATGCCTGTAGGGCATTGCAAACATTTTGCGCCATTTTTATGGTCATTTGCTTGCCAAGGGATACTTTCGTATTTTGGCTGGCTTTCAGGATCTTTTGATTTTTTCGCGGAAAAAACTGGATGTTATCTGCCTGTAGGGCATTGCGAACATTTTGCGCCATTTTTCCAGTCATTTGCTTGCCAAGGGATACCTTCGTATTTTGGCTGGCTTTCAAGATCTTTTGTTTTTTTCGCGGAAAAACTGGATATTATCTGCCTGTAGGGCATTGCGAACATTTTGCGCCATTTTTCCGGTCATTTGCTTGCCAAGGGATACCTTCGTATTTTGGCTGGCTTTCAGGATCTTTTGATTTTTTCGCGGAAAAAACTGGATATTATCTGCCTGTAGGGCATTGCGAACATTTTGCGCCATTTTTCCGGTCATTTGCTTGCCAAGGGATACCTTCGTATTTTGGCTGGCTTTCAGGATCTTTTGATTTTTTCGCGGAAAAAACTGGATATTATCTGCCTGTAGGGCATTGCGAACATTTTGCGCCATTTTTCCGGTCATTTGCTTGCCAAGGGATACCTTCGTATTTTGGCTGGCTTTCAGGATCTTTTGATTTTTTCGCGGAAAAAACTGGATATTATCTGCCTGTAGGGCATTGCGAACATTTTGCGCCATTTTTCCGGTCATTTGCTTGCCATAGGATACCTTCGTATTTTGGCTGGCTTTCAGGATCTTTTGTTTTTTTCGCGGAAAAAACTGGATATTATCTGCCTGTAGGGCATTGCGAACATTTTGCGCCATTTTTCCGGTCATTTGCTTGCCAAGGGATACCTTCGTATTTTGGCTGGCTTTCAGGATCTTTTGATTTTTTCGCGGAAAAACCTGGATATTATCTGCCTGTAGGGCATTGCGAACATTTTGCGACATTTTTCCGGTCATTTGCTTGCCAAGGGATACCTTCGTATTTTGGCTGGCTTTCAGGATCTTTTGTTTTTTTCGCGAAAAAAAACTGGATATTATCTGCCTGTAGGGCATTGCGAACATTTTGCGCCATTTTTCCGGTCATTTGCTTGCCAAGGGATACCTTCGTATTTTGGCTGGCTTTCAGGATCTTTTGATTTTTTCGCGGAAAAAACTGGATATTATCTGCCTGTAGGGCATTGCGAACATTTTGCGCCATTTTTCCGGTCATTTGCTTGCCAAGGGATACCTTCGTATTTTGGCTGGCTTTCAGGATCTTTTGTTTTTTTTGCGGAAAAAACTGGATATTATCTTCCTGTAGGGCATTGCGAACATTTTGCGCCATTTTTCCGGTCATTTGCTTGCCAAGGGATACCTTCGTATTTTGGCTGGCTCTCAGGATCTTTTGATTTTTTCGCGGAAAAAACTGGATATTATCTGCCTGTAGGGCATTGCGAACATTTTGCGCCATTTTTCCGGTCATTTGCTTGCCAAGGGATACCTTCGTATTTTGGCTGGCTTTCAGGATGTTTTGTTTTTTTCGCGGAAAAAACTGGATATTATCTGCCTGTAGGGCATTGCGAACATTTTGCGCCATTTTTCCGGTCATTTGCTTGCCAAGGGATATTTTGTAATTTGGCTGGCTTTCAGGATCTTTTGATTTTTTCGCGGAAAAAACTGGATATTATCTGCCTGTAGGGCATTGCGAACATTTTGCGCCATTTTTCCGGTCATTTGCTTGCCAAGGGATACCTTCGTATTTTGGCTGGCTTTCAGGACCTTTTGATTTTTTCGCGGAAAAAACTGGATATTATCTGCCTGTAGGGCATTGCGAACATTTTGCGCCATTTTTCCGGTCATTTGCTTGCCAAGGGATACCTTCGTATTTTGGCTGGCTTTCAGGATCTTTTGTTTTTTTTCGCGGAAAAAACTGGATATTATCTTCCTGTAGGGCATTGCGAACATTTTGCGCCATTTTTCCGGTCATTTGCTTGCCAAGGGATACCTTTGTATTTTGGCTGGCTCTCAGGATCTTTTGATTTTTTCGCGGAAAAAACTGGATATTATCTGCCTGTAGGGCATTGCGAACATTTTGCGCCATTTTTCCGGTCATTTGCTTGCCAAGGGATACCTTCGTATTTTGGCTGGCTTTCAGGATGTTTTGTTTTTTTCGCGGAAAAAACTGGATATTATCTGCCTGTAGGGCATTGCGAACATTTTGCGCCATTTTTCCGGTCATTTGCTTGCCAAGGGATACCTTTGTAATTTGGCTGGCTTTCAGGATCTTTTGATTTTTTCGCGGAAAAAACTGGATATTATCTGCCTGTAGGGCATTGCGAACATTTTGCGCCATTTTTCCGGTCATTTGCTTGCCATAGGATACCTTCGTATTTTGGCTGGCTTTCAGGATCTTTTGTTTTTTTCGCGGAAAAAACTGGATATTATCTGCCTGTAGGGCATTGCGAACATTTTGCGCCATTTTTCCGGTCATTTGCTTGCCAAGGGATACCTTCGTATTTTGGCTGGCTTTCAGGATCTTTTGATTTTTTCGCGGAAAAAACTGGATATTATCTGCCTGTAGGGCATTGCGAACATTTTGCGCCATTTTTCCGGTCATTTGCTTGCCAAGGGATACCTTCGTATTTTGGCTGGCTTTCAGGATCTTGTGATTTTTTCGCGGAAAAAACTGGATATTATCTGCCTGTAGGGCATTGCGAACATGTTGCACCATTTTTCCGGTCATTTGCTTGCCAAGGGATACCTTCGTATTTTGGCTGGCTTTCAGGATCTTTTGATTTTTTCGCGGAAAAAACTGGATATTATCTGCCTGTAGGGCATTGCAAACATTTTGCGCCATTTTTCCGGTCATTTGCTTGCCAAGGGATACCTTCGTATTTTGGCTGGCTTTCAGGATCTTTTGATTTTTTCGCGGAAAAAACTGGATATTATCTGCCTGTAGGGCATTGCGAACATTTTGCGCCATTTTTTCGGTCATTTGCTTGCCAAGGGATACCTTCGTATTTTGGCTGGCTTTCAGGATCGTTTGATTTTTTCGCGGAAAAAACTGGATATTATCTGCCTGTAGGGCATTGCGAACATTTTGCGCCATTTTTCCGGTCATTTGCTTGCCAAGGGATACCTTTGTATTTTGGCTGGCTTTCAGGATCTTTTGATTTTTTCGCGGAAAAACCTGGATATTATCTGCCTGTAGGGCATTGCGAACATTTTGCGCCATTTTTCCGGTCATTTGCTTGCCAAGGGATACCTTCGTATTTTGGCTGGCTTTCAGGATCTTTTGTTTTTTTCGCGAAAAAAAACTGGATATTATCTGCCTGTAGGGCATTGCGAACATTTTGCGCCATTTTTCCGGTCATTTGCTTGCCAAGGGATACCTTCGTATTTTGGCTGGCTTTCAGGATCTTTTGATTTTTTCGCGGAAAAAACTGGATATTATCTGCCTGTAGGGCATTGCGAACATTTTGCGCCATTTTTCCGGTCATTTGCTTGCCAAGGGATACCTTCGTATTTTGGCTGGCTTTCAGGATCTTTTGTTTTTTTCGCGGAAAAAACTGGATATTATCTTCCTGTAGGGCATTGCGAACATTTTGCGCCATTTTTCCGGTCATTTGCTTGCCAAGGGATACCTTCGTATTTTGGCTGGCTCTCAGGATCTTTTGATTTTTTCGCGGAAAAAACTGGATATTATCTGCCTGTAGGGCATTGCGAACATTTTGCGCCATTTTTCCGGTCATTTGCTTGCCAAGGGATACCTTCGTATTTTGGCTGGCTTTCAGGATGTTTTGTTTTTTTCGCGGAAAAAACTGGATATTATCTGCCTGTAGGGCATTGCGAACATTTTGCGCCATTTTTCCGGTCATTTGCTTGCCAAGGGATACCTTTGTAATTTGGCTGGCTTTCAGGATCTTTTGATTTTTTCGCGGAAAAAACTGGATATTATCTGCCTGTAGGGCATTGCGAACATTTTGCGCCATTTTTCCGGTCATTTGCTTGCCAAGGGATACCTTCGTATTTTGGCTGGCTTTCAGGACCTTTTGATTTTTTCGCGGAAAAAACTGGATATTATCTGCCTGTAGGGCATTGCGAACATTTTGCGCTATTTTTCCGGTCATTTGCTTGCCAAGGGATACCTTCGTATTTTGGCTGGCTTTCAGGATCTTTTGATTTTTTCGCGGAAAAAACTGGATATTATCTGCCTGTAGGGCATTGCGAACATTTTGCGCCATTTTTCCGGTCATTTGCTTGCCGAGGGATACCTACGTATTTTGGCTGGCTTTCAGGATCTTTTGATTTTTTCGCGGAAAAAACTGGATATTATCTGCCTGTAGGGCATTGCGAACATTTTGCGCCATTTTTCCGGTCATTTGCTTGCCAAGGGATACCTTCGTATTTTGGCTGGCTTTCAGGATCTTTTGATTTTTTTGCGGAAAAAACTGGATATTATATGCCTGTAGGGCATTGCAAACATTTTGCGCCATTTTTCCGGTCATTTGCTTGCCAAGGGATACTTTCGTATTTTGGCTGGCTTTCAGGATCTTTCGATTTTTTCGCGGAAAAAACTGGATATTATCTGCCTGTAGGGCATTGCGAACATTTTGCGCCATTTTTCCGGTCATTTGCTTGCCAAGGGATACCTTCGTATTTTGGCTGGCTTTCAGGATCTTTTGATTTTTTCGCTGAAAAAACTGGATATTATCTGCCTGTAGGGCATTGCAAACATTTTGCGCCATTTTTTCGGTCATTTGCTTGCCAAGGGATACCTTCGTATTTTGGCTGGCTTTCAGGATCGTTTGATTTTTTCGCGGAAAAAACTGGATATTATCTGCCTGTAGGGCATTGCGAACATTTTGCGCCATTTTTCCGGTCATTTGCTTGCCAAGGGATACCTTTGTATTTTGGCTGGCTTTCAGGATCTTTTGATTTTTTCGCGGAAAAACCTGGATATTATCTGCCTGTAGGGCATTGCGAACATTTTGCGCCATTTTTCCGGTCATTTGCTTGCCAAGGGATACCTTCGTATTTTGGCTGGCTTTCAGGATCTTTTGATTTTTTCGCGGAAAAAACTGGATATTATCTGCCTGTAGGGCATTGCGAACATTTTGCGCCATTTTTCCGGTCATTTGCTTGCCAAGGGATACCTTCGTATTTTGGCTGGCTTTCAGGATCGTTTGATTTTTTCGCGGAAAAAACTGGATATTATCTGCCTGTAGGGCATTGCGAACATTTTGCGCCATTTTTCCGGTCATTTGCTTGCCAAGGGATACCTTCGTATTTTGGCTGGCTTTCAGGATCGTTTGATTTTTTCGCGGAAAAAACTGGATATTATCTGCCTGTAGGGCATTGCGAACATTTTGCGCCATTTTTCCGGTCATTTGCTTGCCAAGGGATACCTTTGTATTTTGGCTGGCTTTCAGGATCTTTTGATTTTTTCGCGGAAAAACCTGGATATTATCTGCCTGTAGGGCATTGCGAACATTTTGCGCCATTTTTCCGGTCATTTGCTTGCCAAGGGATACCTTCGTATTTTGGCTGGCTTTCAGGATCTTTTGATTTTTTCGCGGAAAAAACTGGATATTATCTGCCTGTAGGGCATTGCGAACATTTTGCGCCATTTTTCCGGTCATTTGCTTGCCAAGGGATACCTTCGTATTTTGGCTGGCTTTCAGGATCTTTTGATTTTTTCGCGGAAAAAACTGGATATTATCTGCCTGTAGGGCATTGCGAACATTTTGCGCCATTTTTCCGGTCATTTGCTTGCCAAGGGATACCTTCGTATTTTGGCTGGCTTTCAGGATCTTTTGTTTTTTTCGCGGAAAAAACTGGATATTATCTTCCTGTAGGGCATTGCGAACATTTTGCGCCATTTTTCCGGTCATTTGCTTGCCAAGGGATACCTTCGTATTTTGGCTGGCTCTCAGGATCTTTTGATTTTTTCGCGGAAAAAACTGGATATTATCTGCCTGTAGGGCATTGCGAACATTTTGCGCCATTTTTCCGGTCATTTGCTTGCCAAGGGATACCTTCGTATTTTGGCTGGCTTTCAGGATGTTTTGATTTTTTCGCGGAAAAAACTGGATATTATCTGCCTGTAGGGCATTGCGAACATTTTGCGCCATTTTTCCGGTCATTTGCTTGCCAAGGGATACCTTTGTAATTTGGCTGGCTTTCAGGATCTTTTGATTTTGATTTTTTCGCGGAAAAAAATGGATATTATCTGCCTGTAGGGCATTGCGAACATTTTGCGCCATTTTTCCGGTCATTTGCTTGCCAAGGGATACCTTCGTATTTTGGCTGGCTTTCAGGATCTTTTGATTTTTTTCGCTGAAAAAACTGGATATTATCTGCCTGTAGGGCATTGCGAACATTTTGCGCCATTTTTCCGGTCATTTGCTTGCCAAGGGATACCTTCGTATTTTGGCTGGCTTTCAGGATCTTTTGATTTTTTCGCGGAAAAAACTGGATATTATCTGCCTGTAGGGCATTGCGAACATTTTGCGCCATTTTTCCGGTCATTTGCTTGCCAAGGGATACCTTCGTATTTTGGCTGGCTTTCAGGATCTTTTGATTTTTTCGCGGAAAAAACTGGATATTATCTGCCTGTAGGGCATTGCGAACATTTTGCGCCATTTTTCCGGTCATTTGCTTGCCAAGGGATACCTTCGTATTTTGGCTGGCTTTCAGGATCTTTTGATTTTTTCGCGGAAAAAACTGGATATTATCTGCCTGTAGGGCATTGCGAACATTTTGCGCCATTTTCCGGTCATTTGCTTGCCAAGGGATACCTTCGTATTTTGGCTGGCTTTCAGGATCTTTTGATTTTTTCGCGGAAAAAACTGGATATTATCTGCCTGTAGGGCATTGCGAACATTTTGCGCCATTTTTCCGGTATTTGCTTGCCAAGGGATACCTTCGTATTTTGGCTGGCTTCAGGATCTTTTGATTTTTTCGCGGAAAAAACTGGATATTATCTGCCTGTAGGGCATTGTGAACATTTTGCGCCATTTTTCCGGTCATTTGCTTGCCAAGGGATACCTTCGTATTTTGGCTGGCTTCAGGATCTTTTGATTTTTTCGCGGAAAAAACTGGATATTATCTGCCTGTAGGGCATTGCGAACATTTTGCGCCATTTTTCCGGTCATTTGCTTGCCAAGGGATACCTTCGTATTTTGGCTGGCTTTCAGGATCTTTTGATTTTTTCGCGGAAAAAACTGGATATTATCTTCCTGTAGGGTATTGCGAACATTTTGCGCCATTTTTCCGGTCATTTGCTTGCCAAGGGATACCTTCGTATTTGGCTGGCTTTCAGGATCTTTTGTTTATTTCGCGGAAAAAACTGGATATTATCTGCCTGTAGGGCATTGCGAACATTTTGCGCCATTTTTTCCGGTCATTTGCTTGCCAAGGGATACCTTCGTATTTTGGCTGGCTTTCAGGATCTTTTGATTTTTCGCGGAAAAAACTGGATATTATCTGCCTGTAGGGCATTGCGAACATTTTGCGCCATTTTTCCGGTCATTTGCTTGCCAAGGGATACCTTCGTATTTTGGCTGGCTTTCAGGATCTTTTGATTTTTTCGCGGAAAAAACTGGATATTATCTGCCTGTAGGGCATTGCGAACATTTTGCGCCATTTTTCCGGTCATTTGCTTGCCAAGGGATACCTTCGTATTTTGGCTGGCTTTCAGGATCTTTTGATTTTTTCGCGGAAAAAACTGGATATTATCTGCCTGTAGGGCATTGCGAACATTTTGCGCCATTTTTCCGGTCATTTGCTTGCCAAGGATACCTTCGTATTTTGGCTGGCTTTCAGGATCTTTTGATTTTTTCGCGGAAAAAACTGGATATTATCTGCCTGTAGGGCATTGCGAACATTTTGCGCCATTTTTCCGGTCATTTGCTTGCCAAGGGATACCTTCGTATTTTGGCTGGCTTTCAGGATCTTTTGTTTTTTCGCGGAAAAAACTGGATATTATCTTCCTGTAGGGCATTGCGAACATTTTGCGCCATTTTTCCGGTCATTTGCTTGCCGAGGGATTCTACGTATTTTGGCTGGCTTTCAGGATCTTTTGATTTTTTTGCGGAAAAAACTGGATATTATCTGCCTATAGGGCATTGCGAACATTTTGCGCCATTTTTCCGGTCATTTGCTTGCCAAGGGATACCTTCGTATTTTGGCTGGCTTTCAGGATCTTTTGATTTTTTTGCGGAAAAAACTGGACATTATCTGCCTGTAGGGCATTGCGAACATTTTGCGCCATTTTTCCGGTCATTTGCTTGCCAAGGGATACCTTCGTATTTTGGCTGGCTTTCAGGATCTTTTGATTTTTTCGCGGAAAAAACTGGATATTATCTGCCTGTAGGGCATTGCGAACATTTTGCGCCATTTTCCGGTCATTTGCTTGCCAAGGGATACCTTCGTATTTTGGCTGGCTTTCAGGATCTTTTGATTTTTTCGCGGAAAAAACTGGATATTATCTGCCTGTAGGGCATTGCGAACATTTTGCGCCATTTTTCCGGTCATTTGCTTGCCAAGGGATACCTTCGTATTTTGGCTGGCTTTCAGGATCTTTTGATTTTTTCGCGGAAAAAACTGGATATTATCTGCCTGTAGGGCATTGCGAACATTTCGCCATTTTGCCGGTCATTTGCTTGCCAACGGATACCTTCGTATTTTGGCTGGCTTTCAGGATCTTTTGATTTTTTCGCGGAAAAAACTGGATATTATCTGCCTGTAGGGCATTGCGAACATTTTGCGCCATTTTTCCGGTCATTTGCTTGCCAAGGGATACCTTCGTATTTTGGCTGGCTTTCAGGATCTTTTGATTTTTTCGCGGAAAAAACTGGATATTATCTGCTTGTAGGGCATTGCGAACATTTTGCGCCATTTTTCCGGTCATCTGCTTGCCAAGGGATACCTTCGTATTTTGGCTGGCTTTCAGGATCTTTTGTTTTTTTCGCGGAATAAACTGGATATTATCTGCCTGTAGGGCATTGCGAACATTTTGCGCCATTTTTCCGGTCATTTGCTTGCCAAGGGATACCTTCGTATTTCGGCTGGCTTTCAGGATCTTTTGATTTTTTCGCGGAAAAAACTGGATATTATCTGCCTGTAGGGCATTGCGAACATTTTGCGCCATTTTTCCGGCCATTTGCTTGCCAAGGGATACCTTCGTATTTTGGCTGGCTTTCAGGATCTTTTGATTTTTTCGCGGAAAAAACTGGATATTATCTTCCTGTAGGGCATTGCGAACATTTTGCGCCATTTTGCCGGTCATTTGCTTGCCAAGGGATACCTTCGTATTTTGGCTGGCTTTCAGGATCTTTTGATTTTTTCGCGGAAAAAACTGGATATTATCTGCCTGTAGGGCATTGCGAACATTTTGCGCCATTTTTCCGGTCATTTGCTTGCCAAGGGATACCTTCGTATTTTGGCTGGCTTTCAGGATCTTTTTTTTTTCGCGGAAAAAACTGGATATTATCTGCCTGTAGGGCATTGCGAACATTTTGCGCCATTTTTCCGGTCATTTGCTTGCCAAGGGATACCTTCGTATTTTGGCTGGCTTTCAGGATCTTTTGTTTTTTTCGCGGAAAAAACTGGATATTATCTGCCTGTAGGGCATTGCGAACATTTTGCGTCATTTTTCCGGTCATTTGCTTGCCAAGGGATACCTTCGTATTTGGGCTGGCTTTCAGGATCTTTTAATTTTTTCGCGGAAAAAACTGGATATTATCTGCCTGTAGGGCATTGCGAACATTTTGCACCATTTTTCCGGTCATTTGCTTGCCAAGGGATACCTTCGTATTTTGGCTGGCTTTCAGGATCTTTTGATTTTTTTCGCGGAAAAAACTGGATATTATCTGCCTGTAGGGCATTGCGAACATTTTGCGCCATTTTTCCGGTCATTTGCTTGCCAAGGGATACCTTCGTATTTTGGCTGGCTTTCAGGATCTTTTGATTTTTTCGCGGAAAAAAATGGATATTATCTGCCTGTAGGGCATTGCGAACATTTTGCGCCATTTTTCCGGTCATTTGCTTGCCAAGGGATACCTTCGTATTTTGGCTGGCTTTCAGGATCTTTTGATTTTTTCGCGGAAAAAAATGGATATTATCTGCCTGTAGGGCATTGCAAACATTTTGCGCCATTTTTCCGGTCATTTGCTTGCCAAGGGATACCTTCGTATTTTGGCTGGCTTTCAGGATCTTTTGATTTTTTCGCGGAAAAAACTGGATATTATCTGCCTGTAGGGCATTGCGAACATTTTGCGCCATTTTTCCGGTCATTTGCTTGCCAAGGGATACCTTCGTATTTTGGCTGGCTTTCAGGATCTTTTGATTTTTTCGCGGAAAAAACTGGATATTATCTGCCTGTAGGGCATTGCGAACATTTTGCGCCATTTTTCCGGTCATTTGCTTGCCAAGGGATACCTTCTTATTTTGGCTGGCTTTCAGGATATTTTGATTTTTTCGCGGAAAAAACTGGATATTATCTGCCTGTAGGGCATTGCGAACATTTTGCGCCATTTTTCCGGTCATTTGCTTGCCAAGGGATACCTTCGTATTTTGGCTGGCTTTCAGGATCTTTTGATTTTTTCGCGGAAAAAACTGGATATTATCTGCCTGTAGGGCATTGCGAACATTTTGCGCCATTTTTCCGGTCATTTGCTTGCCAAGGGATACCTTCGTATTTTGGCTGGCTTTCAGGATCTTTTGTTTTTTTCGCGGAAAAAACTGGATATTATCTGCCTGTAGGGCATTGCGAACATTTTGCGCCATTTTTCCGGTCATTTGCTTGCCAAGGGATACCTTCGTATTTTGGCTGGCTTTCAGGATCTTTTGATTTTTTCGCGGAAAAAACTGGATATTATCTGCCTGTAGGGCATTGCGAACATTTTGCGCCATTTTTCCGGTCATTTGCTTGCCAGGGGATACCTTTGTATTTTGGCTGGCTTTCAGGATCTTTTGTTTTTTTCGCGGAAAAAACTGGATATTATCTGCCTGTAGGGCATTGTAAACATTTTGCGCCATTTTTCCGGTCATTTGCTTGCCAAGGGATACCTTCGTATTTTGGCTGGCTTTTAGGATCTTTTGATTTTTTCGCGGAAAAAACTGGATATTATCTGCCTGTAGGGCATTGCGAACATTTTGCGCCATTTTTCCGGTCATTTGCTTGCCAAGGGATACCTTCGTATTTTGGCTGGCTTTCAGGATTTTTTGATTTTTTCGCGGAAAAAACTGGATATTATCTGCCTGTAGGGCATTGCGAACATTTTGCGCCATTTTTCCGGTCATTTGCTTGCCAAGGGATACCTTCGTATTTTGGCTGGCTTTCAGGATCTTTTGATTTTTTCGCGGAAAAAACTGGATATTATCTGCCTGTAGGGCATTGCGAACATTTTGCGCCATTTTTCCGGTCATTTGCTTGCCAAGGGATACCTTCGTATTTTGGCTGGCTTTCAGGATCTTTTGATTTTTTTGCGGAAAAAACTGGATATTATCTGCCTGTAGGGCATTGCGAACATTTTGCGCCATTTTTCCGGTCATTTGCTTGCCAAGGGATACCTTCGTATTTTGGCTGGCTTTCAGGATCTTTTGATTTTTTTGCGGAAACAACTGGATATTATCTGCCTGTAGGGCATTGCGAACATTTTGCGCCATTTTTCCGGTCATTTGCTTGCCAAGGGATACCTTCGTATTTTGGCTGACTTTCAGGATCTTTTGATTTTTTCGCGGAAAAAACTGGATATTATCTGCCTGTAGGGCATTGCGAACATTTTGCGCCATTTTTCCGGTCATTTGCTTGCCAAGGGATACCTTCGTATTTTGGCTGGCTTCCAGGATCTTTTGATTTTTTCGCGGAAAAAACTGGATATTATCTGCCTGTAGGGCATTGCGAACATTTTGCGCCATTTTTCCGGTCATTTGCTTGCCAAGGGATACCTTCGTATTTTGGCTGGCTTTCAGGATCTTTTGATTTTTTCGCGGAAAAAACTGGATATTATCTGCCTGTAGGGCATTGCGAACATTTTGCGCCATTTTTCCGGTCATTTGCTTGCCAAGGGATACCTTCGTATTTTGGCTGGCTTTCAGGATCTTTTTTTTTTTCGCGGAAAAAACTGGATATTATCTGCCTGTGGGGCATTGCGAACATTTTGCGCCATTTTCCCGGTCATTTGCTTGCCAAGGGATACCTTCGTATTTTGGCTGGCTTTCAGGATCTTTTGATTTTTTCGCGGAAAAAACTGGATATCATCTGCCTGTAGGGCATTGCAAACATTTTGCGCCATTTTTCCGGTCATTTGCTTGCCAAGGGATACCTTCGTATTTCGGCTGGCTTTCAGGATCTTTTGATTTTTTCGCGGAAAAAACTGGATATTATCTGCCTGTAGGGCATTGCGAACATTTTGCGCCATTTTTCCGGTCATTTGCTTGCCAAGGGATACCTTCGTATTTTAGCTGGCTTTCAGGATCTTTTGATTTTTTCGCGGAAAAAACTGGATATTATCTGCCTGTAGGGCATTGCGAACATTTTGCGCCATTTTTCCGGTCATTTGCTTGCCAAGGGATACCTTCTTATTTTGGCTGGCTTTCAGGATCTTTTGATTTTTTCGCGGAAAAAACTGGATATTATCTGCCTGTAGGGCATTGCGAACATTTTGCGCTATTTTTCCGGTCATTTGCTTGCCAAGGGATACCTTCGTATTTTGGCTGGCTTTCAGGATCTTTTGATTTTTTCGCGGAAAAAACTGGATATTATCTGCCTGTAGGGCATTGCGAACATTTTGCGCCATTTTTCCGGTCATTTGCTTGCCAAGGGATACCTTCGTATTTTGGCTGGCTTTCAGGATCTTTTGATTTTTTTGCGGAAAAAACTGGATATTATCTGCCTGTAGGACATTGCGAACATTTTGCGCCATTTTTCCGGTCATTTGCTTGCCAAGGGATACCTTCGTATTTTGGCTGGCTTTCAGGATCTTTTGTTTTTTTTTCGCGAAAAAACTGGATATTATCTGCCTGTAGGGCATTGCGAACATTTTGCGCCATTTTTCCGGTCATTTGCTTGCCAAGGGATACCTTCGTATTTTGGCTGGCTTTCAGGATCTTTTGATTTTTTCGCGGAAAAAACTGGATATTATCTGCCTGTAGGGCATTGCGAACATTTTGCGCCATTTTTCCGGTCATTTGCTTGCCAAGGGATACCTTCGTATTTTGGCTGGCTTTCAGGATCTTTTGATTTTTCCGCGGAAAAAACTGGATATTATCTGCCTGTAGGGCATTGCGAACATTTTGCGCCATTTTTCCGGTCATTTGCTTGCCAAGGGATACCTTCGTATTTTGGCTGGCTTTCAGGATCTTTTGTTTTTTTCGCGGAAAAAACTGGATATTATCTGCCTGTGGGGCATTGCGAACATTTTGCGCCATTTTCCCGGTCATTTGCTTGCCAAGGGATACCTTCGTATTTTGGCTGGCTTTCAGGATCTTTTGATTTTTTCGCGGAAAAAACTGGATATCATCTGCCTGTAGGGCATTGCGAACATTTTGCGCCATTTTTCCGGTCATTTGCTTGCCAAGGGATACCTTCGTATTTTGGCTGGCTTTCAGAATCTTTTGATTTTTTCGCGGAAAAAACTGGATATTATCTGCCTGTAGGGCATTGCAAACATTTTGCGCCATTTTTCCGGTCATTTGCTTGCCAAGGGATACCTTCGTATTATGGCTGGCTTTCAGGATCTTTTGATTTTTTCGCGGAAAAAACTGGATATTATCTGCCTGTAGGGCATTGCGAACAGTTTGCGCCATTTTTCCGGTCATTTGCTTGCCAAGGGATACCTTCGTATTTTGGCTGGCTTTCAGGATCTTTTGATTTTTTCGCGGAAAAAACTGGATATTATCTGCCTGTAGGGCAATGCGAACATTTTGCGCCATTTTTCCGGTCATTTGCTTGCCAAGGGATACCTTCGTATTTCGGCTGGCTTTCAGGATCTTTTGATTTTTTCGCGGAAAAAACTGGATATTATCTGCCTGTAGGGCATTGCGAACATTTGGCGCCATTTTTCCGGTCATTTGCTTGCCAAGGGATACCTTCGTATTTTGGCTGGCTTTCAGGATCTTTTGATTTTTTCGCGGAAAAAACTGGATATTATCTGCCTGTAGGGCATTGCGAACATTTTGCGCCATTTTTCCGGTCATTTGCTTGCCAAGGGATACCTTCTTATTTTGGCTGGCTTTCAGGATCTTTTGATTTTTTCGCGGAAAAAACTGGATATTATCTGCCTGTAGGGCATTGCGAACATTTTGCGCCATTTTTCCGGTCATTTGCTTGCCAAGGGATACCTTCGTATTTTGGCTGGCTTTCAGGATCTTTTGTTTTTTTTTTCGCGAAAAAACTGGATATTATCTGCCTGTAGGGCATTGCGAACATTTTGCGCCATTTTTCCGGTCATTTGCTTGCCAAGGGATACCTTCGTATTTTGGCTGGCTTTCAGGATCTTTTGATTTTTTCGCGGAAAAAACTGGATATTATCTGCCTGTAGGGCATTGCGAACATTTTGCGCCATTTTTCCGGTCATTTGCTTGCCAAGGGATACCTTCGTATTTTGGCTGGCTTTCAGGATCTTTTGATTTTTTCGCGGAAAAAACTGGATATTATCTGCCTGTAGGGCATTGCGAACATTTTGCGCCATTTTTCCGGTCATTTGCTTGCCAAGGGATACCTTCGTATTTTGGCTGGCTTTCAGGATCTTTTGATTTTTTCGCGGAAAAAACTGGATATTATCTGCCTGTAGGGCATTGCGAACATTTTGCGCCATTTTTCCGGTCATTTGCTTGCCAAGGGATACCTTCGTATTTTGGCTGGCTTTCAGGATCTTTTGTTTTTTTTTCGCGGAAAAAACTGGATATTATCTGCCTGTGGGGCATTGCGAACATTTTGCGCCATTTTCCCGGTCATTTGCTTGCCAAGGGATACCTTCGTATTTTGGCTGGCTTTCAGGATCTTTTGATTTTTTCGCGGAAAAAACTGGATATCATCTGCCTGTAGGGCATTGCGAACATTTTGCGCCATTTTTCCGGTCATTTGCTTGCCAAGGGATACCTTCGTATTTTGGCTGGCTTTCAGAATCTTTTGATTTTTTCGCGGAAAAAACTGGATATTATCTGCCTGTAGGGCATTGGAAACATTTTGCGCCATTTTTCCGGTCATTTGCTTGCCAAGGGATACCTTCGCATTATGGCTGGCTTTCAGGATCTTTTGATTTTTTCGCGGAAAAAACTGGATATTATCTGCCTGTAGGGCATTGCGAACAGTTTGCGCCATTTTTCTGGTCATTTGCTTGCCAAGGGATACCTTCGTATTTTGGCTGGCTTTCAGGATCTTTTGATTTTTTCGCGGAAAAAACTGGATATTATCTGCCTGTAGGGCATTGCGAACATTTTGCGCCATTTTTCCGGTCATTTGCTTGCCAAGGGATACCTTCGTATTTCGGCTGGCTTTCAGGATCTTTTGATTTTTTCGCGGAAAAAACTGGATATTATCTGCCTGTAGGGCATTGCGAACATTTTGCGCCATTTTTCCGGTCATTTGCTTGCCAAGGGATACCTTCGTATTTTGGCTGGCTTTCAGGATCTTTTGATTTTTTCGCGGAAAAAACTGGATTTTATCTGCCTGTAGGGCATTGCGAACATTTTGCGCCATTTTTCCGGTCATTTGCTTGCCAAGGGATACCTTCGTATTTTGGCTGGCTTTCAGGATTTTTTGATTTTTTTGCGGAAAAAACTAGATATTATCTGCCTGTAGGGCATTGCGAACATTTTGCGCCATTTTTCCGGTCATTTGCTTGCCAAGGGATACCTTCGTATTTTGGCTGGCTTTCAGGATCTTTTGATTTTTTCGCGGAAAAAACTGGATATTATCTGCCTGTAGGGCATTGCGAACATTTTGCGCCATTTTTCCGGTCATTTGCTTGCCAAGGGATACCTTCGTATTTTGGCTGGCTTTCAGGATCTTTTGATTTTTTTGCGGAAAAAACTGGATATTATCTGCCTGTAGGGCATTGCAAACATTTTGCGCCATTTTTCCGGTCATTTGCTTGCCAAGAGATACCTTCGTATTTTGGCTGGCTTTCAGGATCTTTTGTTTTTTTTTCGCGAAAAAACTGGATATTATCTGCCTGTAGGGCATTGCGAACATTTTGCGCCATTTTTCCGGTCATTTTCTTGCCAAGGGATACCTTCGTATTTTGGCTGGCTTTCAGGATCTTTTGATTTTTTCGCGGAAAAAACTGGATATTATCTGCCTGTAGGGCATTGCGAACATTTTGCGCCATTTTTCCGGTCATTTGCTTGCCAAGGGATACCTTCGTATTTTGGCTGGCTTTCAGGATCTTTTGATTTTTTCGCGGAAAAAACTGGATATTATCTGCCTGTAGGGCATTGCGAACATTTTGCGCCATTTTTCCGGTCATTTACTTGCCAAGGGATACCTTCGTATTTTGGCTGGCTTTCAGGATCTTTTGTTTTTTTTCGCGGAAAAAACTGGATATTATCTGCCTGTCGGGCATTGCAAACATTTTGCGCCATTTTCCCGGTCATTTGCTTGCCAAGGGATACCTTCGTATTTTGGCTGGCTTTCAGGATCTTTTGATTTTTTCGCGGAAAAAACTGGATATCATCTGCCTGTAGGGCATTGCGAACATTTTGCGCCATTTTTCCGGTCATTTGCTTGCCAAGGGATACCTTCGTATTTTGGCTGGCTTTCAGAATCTTTTGATTTTTTTGCGGAAAAAACTGGATATTATCTGCCTGTAGGGCATTGCAAACATTTTGCGCCATTTTTCCGGTCATTTGCTTGCCAAGGGATACCTTCGTATTATGGCTGGCTTTCAGGATCTTTTGATTTTTTCGCGGAAAAAACTGGATATTATCTGCCTGTAGGGCATTGCGAACAGTTTGCGCCATTTTTCCGGTCATTTGCTTGCCAAGGGATACCTTCGTATTTTGGCTGGCTTTCAGGATCTTTTGATTTTTTCGCGGAAAAAACTGGATATTATCTGCCTGTAGGGCATTGCGAACATTTTGCGCCATTTTTCCGGTCATTTGCTTGCCAAGGGATACCTTCGTATTTCGGCTGGCTTTCAGGATCTTTTGATTTTTTCGCGGAAAAAACTGGATATTATCTGCCTGTAGGGCATTGCGAACATTTTGCGCCATTTTTCCGGTCATTTGCTTGCCAAGGGATACCTTCGTATTTTGGCTGGCTTTCAGGATCTTTTGATTTTTTGGCGGAAAAAACTGGATATTATCTGCCTGTAGGGCATTGCGAACATTTTGCGCCATTTTTCCGGTCATTTGCTTGCCAAGGGATACCTTCTTATTTTGCTGGCTGCTTTCAGGATCTTTTGTTTTTTTCGCGGAAAAAACTGGATATTATCTGCCTGTAGGGCATTGCGAACATTTTGCGCCATTTTTCCGGTCATTTGCTTGCCAAGGGATACCTTCGTATTTTGGCTGGCTTTCAGGATCTTTTGATTTTTTCGCGGAAAAAACTGGATATTATCTGCCTGTAGGGCATTGCGAACATTTTGCGCCATTTTTCCGGTCATTTGCTTGCCAAGGGATACCTTCGTATTTTGGCTGGTTTTCAGGATCTTTTGATTTTTTCGCGGAAAAAACTGGATATTATCTGCCTGTAGGGCATTGCGAACATTTTGCGCCATTTTTCCGGTCATTTGCTTGCCAAGGGATACCTTCGTATTTTGGCTGGCTTTCAGGATCTTTTGATTTTTTCGCGGAAAAAAATGGATATTATCTGCCTGTAGGGCATTGCGAACATTTTGCGCCATTTTTCCGGTCATTTGCTTGCCAAGGGATACCTTCGTATTTTGGCTGGCTTTCAGGATCTTTTGATTTTTTCGCGGAAAAAACTGGATATTATCTGCCTGTAGGGCATTGCGAACATTTTGCGCCATTTTTCCGATCATTTGCTTGCCAAGGGATACCTTCGTATTTTGGCTGGCTTTCAGGATTTTTTGATTTTTTCGCGGAAAAAACTGGATATTATCTGCCTGTAGGGCATTGCGAACATTTTGCGCCATTTTTCCGGTCATTTGCTTGCCAAGGGATACATTCGTATTTTGGCTGGCTTTCAGGATCTTTTGATTTTTTCGCGGAAAAAACTGGACATTATCTGCCTGTAGGGCATTGCGAACATTTTGCGCCATTTTTCCGGTCATTTGCTTGCCAAGGGATACCTTCGTATTTTGGCTGGCTTTCAGGATCTTTTGATTTTTTTGCGGAAAAACCTGGATATTATCTGCCTGTAGGGCATTGCGAACATTTTGCGCCATTCATTTTTCCGGTCATTTGCTTGCCAAGGAATGCCTACGTATTTTGGCTGGCTTTCAGGATCTTTTGATTTTCTCGCGGAAAAAACTGGATATTATCTGCCTGTAGGGCATTACGAATTTTTGCGCCATTTTTCCGGTCATTTACTTGCTAAGGGATACTTACGTATTTTGGCTGGCTTTCAGGATCTTTTGATTATTTGGCGGAAAAAACTGGATATTATCTGCCTGTAGGGCATTGCGAACATTTTGCGCCATTTTTCCGGTCATTTGCTTGCCGAAGGATACTTACGTATTTTGGCTGGCTTTGAGGATCTTTTGATTTTTCGCGGAAAAAACTGGATATGATCTGCCTGTAGGGCATTGCGAACATTTTGCGCCATTTTTCCGGTCATTAGCTTGCCGAGGGATACTTACGTATTTTGGCTGGCTTTCAGGATCTTTTGATTTTTCGCGGAAAAAACTGGATATTATCTGCCTGTAGGGCATTGCGAACATTTTGCGCCATTTTTCCGGTCATTTGCTTGCCGAGGGATACTTACGTATTTTGGCTGGCTTTCAGGATCATTTGATTTTTTCGCGGAAAAAACTGGATATTATCTGCCTGTAGGGAATTGCAAACATTTTGCGCCATTTTTCCGGTCATTTGCTTGCCAAGGAATGCCTACGTATTTTGGCTGGCTTTCAGGATCTTTTGATTTTCTCGCGGAAAAAACTGGATATTATCTGCCTGTAGGGCATTGCGAACATTTTGCGCCATTTTTCCGGTCATTTGCTTGCCGAGGGATACTTACGTATTTTGGCTGGCTTTCAGGATCTTTTGATTTTTTCGTGGAAAAAACTGGATATTATCTGCCTGTAGGGCATTGCGAACATTTTGCGCCATTTTTCCGGTCATTTGCTTGCCAAGAATGCCTACGTATTTTGGCTGGCTTTCAGGATCTTTTGATTTTCTCGCGGAAAAAACTGGATATTATCTGCCTGTAGGGCATTGCGAACATTTTGCGCCATTTTTCCGGTCATTTGCTTGCCAAGGGATACATTCGTATTTTGGCTGGCTTTCAGGATCTTTTGATTTTTTCGCGGAAAAAACTGGATATTATCTGCCTGTAGGGCATTGCGAACATTTTGCGCCATTTTTCCGATCATTTGCTTGCCAAGGGATACCTTCGTATTTTGGCTGGCTTTCAGGATTTTTTGATTTTTTCGCGGAAAAAACTGGATATTATCTGCCTGTAGGGCATTGCGAACATTTTGCGCCATTTTTCCGGTCATTTGCTTGCCAAGGGATACATTCGTATTTTGGCTGGCTTTCAGGATCTTTTGATTTTTTCGCGGAAAAAACTGGATATTATCTGCCTGTAGGGCATTGCGAACATTTTGCGCCATTTTTCCGGTCATTTGCTTGCCAAGGGATACCTTCGTATTTTGGCTGGCTTTCAGGATCTTTTGATTTTTTTGCGGAAAAACCTGGATATTATCTGCCTGTAGGGCATTGCGAATATTTTAAGCCATTTTTCCGGTCATTTGCTTGCCAAGGGATACCTTCGTATTTTGGCTGGCTTTCAGGATCTTTTGATTTTTCGCGGAAAAAAACTGGATATTATCTGCCTGTAGGGCATTGCGAACATTTTGCGCCATTTTTCCGGTCATTTGCTTGCCAAGGGATACCTTCGTATTTTGGCTGGCTTTCAGGATCTTTTGTTTTTTTTTTCGCGGAAAAAACTGGATATTATCTGCCTGTGGGGCATTGCGAACATTTTGCGCCATTTTCCCGGTCATTTGCTTGCCAAGGGATACCTTCGTATTTTGGCTGGCTTTCAGGATCTTTTGATTTTTTCGCGGAAAAAACTGGATATCATCTGCCTGTAGGGCATTGCAAACATTTTGCGCCATTTTTCCGGTCATTTGCTTGCCAAGGGATACCTTCGTATTTTGGCTGGCTTTCAGGATCTTTTGATTTTTTCGCGGAAAAAACTGGATATTATCTGCCTGTAGGGCATTGCAAACATTTTGCGCCATTTTTCCGGTCATTTGCTTGCCAAGGGATACCTTCGTATTATGGCTGGCTTTCAGGATCTTTTGATTTTTTCGCGGAAAAAATTGGATATTATCTGCCTGTAGGGCATTGCGAACATTTTGCGCCATTTTTCCGGTCATTTGCTTGCCAAGGGATACCTTCGTATTTTGGCTGGCTTTCAGGATCTTTTGATTTTTCGCGGAAAAAACTTGATATTATCTGCCTGTAGGGCATTGCGAACATTTTGCGCCATTTTTCCGGTCATTTGCTTGCCAAGGGATACCTTCGTATTTCGGCTGGCTTTCAGGATCTTTTGATTTTTTCGCGGAAAAAACTGGATATTATCTGCCTGTAGGGCATTGCGAACATTTTGCGCCATTTTTCGGTCATTTGCTTGCCAAGGGATACCTTCGTATTTTGGCTGGCTTTCAGGATCTTTTGATTTTTTCGCGGAAAAAACTGGATATTATCTGCCTGTAGGGCATTGCGAACATTTTGCGCCATTTTTCCGGTCATTTGCTTGCCAAGGGATACCTTCTTATTTTGGCTGGCTTTCAGGATCTTTTGATTTTTTCGCGGAAAAAACTGGATATTATCTGCCTGTAGGGCATTGCGAACATTTTGCGCCATTTTTCCGGTCATTTGCTTGCCAAGGGATACCTTCGTATTTTGGCTGGCTTTCAGGATCTTTTGATTTTTTCGCGGAAAAAACTGGATATTATCTGCCTGTAGGGCATTGCAAACATTTTGCGCCATTTTTCCGGTCATTTGCTTGCCGAGGGATTCCTACGTATTTTGGCTGGCTCTCAGGATCTTTCGATTTTTTCGCGGAAAAAACTGGATATTATCTGCCTGTAGGGCATTGCGAACATTTTGCGCCATTTTTCCGGTCATTTGCTTGCCGAGGGATTCCTACGTATTTTGGCTGGCTCTCAGGATCTTTCGATTTTTTCGCGGAAAAAACTGGATATTATCTGCCTGTAGGGCATTGCGAACATTTTGCGCCATTTTTCCGGTCATTTGCTTGCCGAGGGATTCCTACGTATTTTGGCTGGCTCTCAGGATCTTTCGATTTTTTCGCGGAAAAAACTGGATATTATCTGCCTGTAGGGCATTGCGAACATTTTGCGCCATTTTGCCGGTCATTTGCTTGCCGAGGGATTCCTACGTATTTTGGCTGGCTCTCAGGATCTTTCGATTTTTTCGCGGAAAAAACTGGATATTATCTGCCTGTAGGGCATTGCGAACATTTTGCGCCATTTTTCCGGTCATTTGCTTGCCGAGGGATTTCTACGTATTTTGGCTGGCTCTCAGGATCTTTCGATTTTTTCGCGGAAAAAACTGGATATTATCTGCCTGTAGGGCATTGCAAACATTTTGCGCCATTTTTCCGGTCATTTGCTTGCCGAGGGATTCCTACGTATTTTGGCTGGCTCTCAGGATCTTTCGATTTTTTCGCGGAAAAAACTGGATATTATCTGCCTGTAGGGCATTGCGAACATTTTGCGCCAGTTTTCCGGTCATTTGCTTGCCGAGGGATTCCTACGTATTTTGGCTGGCTCTCAGGATCTTTCGATTTTTTCGCGGAAAAAACTGGATATTATCTGCCTGTAGGGCATTGCGAACATTTTGCGCCATTTTTCCGGTCATTTGCTTGCCAAGGGATTCCTACGTATTTTGGCTGGCTCTCAGGATCTTTAGATTTTTTCGCGGAAAAAACTGGATATTATCTGCCTGTAGGGCATTGCAAACATTTTGCGCCATTTTTCCGGTCATTTGCTTGCCGAGGGATTCCTACGTATTTTTGCTGGCATTCAGGATCTTTTGTTTTTTTCGCGGAAAAAACTGGATATTATCTGCCTGTAGGGCATTGCGAACATTTTGCGCCATTTTTCCGGTCATTTGCTTGCCAAGGGATACTTACCAATTTTTGCTGGCATTCAGGATCTTTTGTTTTTTTCGCGAAAAAAACTGGATATTATCTGCCTGTAGGGCATTGCGAACATTTTGCGCCATTTTTCCGGTCATTTGCTTGCCAAGGGATACTTACCAATTTTTGCTGGCATTCAGGATCTTTTGTTTTTTTCGCGAAAAAAACTGGATATTATCTGCCTGTAGGGCATTGCGAAAATTTTGCGCCATTTTTCCGGTCATTTGCTTGCCAAGGGATACTTACCAATTTTTGCTGGCATTCAGGATCTTTTGTTTTTTTCGCGGAAAAAACTGAATATTATCTGCCTGTAGGGCATTGCGAACATTTTGCGCCATTTTTCCGGTCATTTGCTTGCCAAGGGATACTTACCAATTTTTGCTGGCATTCAGGATCTTTTGTTTTTTTCGCGGAAAAAACTGGATATTATCTGCCTGTAGGGCATTGCGAAAATTTTGCGCCATTTTTCCGGTCATTTGCTTGCCAAGGGATACTTACCAATTTTTGCTGGCATTCAGGATCTTTTGTTTTTTTCGCGGAAAAAACTGAATATTATCTGCCTGTAGGGCATTGCGAAAATTTTGCGCCATTTTTCCGGTCATTTGCTTGCCAAGGGATACTTACCAATTTTTGCTGGCATTCAGGATCTTTTGTTTTTTTTCGCGGAAAAAACTGAATATTATCTGCCTGTAGGGCATTGCGAACATTTTGCGCCATTTTTCCGGTCATTTGCTTGCCAAGGGATACTTACCAATTTTTGCTGGCATTCAGGATCTTTTGTTTTTTTCGCGGAAAAAACTGGATATTATCTGCCTGTAGGGCATTGCGAACATTTTGCGCCATTTTTCCGGTCATTTGCTTGCCAAGGGATACTTACCAATTTTTGCTGGCATTCAGGATCTTTTGTTTTTTTCGCGGAAAAAAACTGAATATTATCTGCCTGTAGGGCATTGCGAACATTTTGCGCCATTTTTCCGGTCATTTGCTTGCCAAGGGATACTTACCAATTTTTGCTGGCATTCAGGATCTTTTGTTTTTTTCGCGGAAAAACTGGATATTATCTGCCTGTAGGGCATTGCGAACATTTTGCGCCATTTTTCCGGTCATTTGCTTGCCAAGGGATACTTACCAATTTTTGCTGGCATTCAGGATCTTTTGTTTTTTTCGCGGAAAAAACTGGATATTATCTGCCTGTAGGGCATTGCGAAAATTTTGCGCCATTTTTCCGGTCATTTGCTTGCCAAGGGATACTTACCAATTTTTGCTGGCATTCAGGATCTTTTGTTTTTTTCGCGAAAAAAACTGGATATTATCTGCTTGTAGGGCATTGCGAAAATTTTGCGCCATTTTTCCGGTCATTTGCTTGCCAAGGGATACTTACCAATTTTTGCTGGCATTCAGGATCTTTTGTTTTTTTTTCGCGGAAAAAACTGAATATTATCTGCCTGTAGGGCATTGCGAACATTTTGCGCCATTTTTCCGGTCATTTGCTTGCCAAGGGATACTTACCAATTTTTGCTGGCATTCAGGATCTTTTGTTTTTTTCGCGGAAAAAACTGGATATTATCTGCCTGTAGGGCATTGCGAACATTTTGCGCCATTTTTCCGGTCATTTGCTTGCCAAGGGATACTTACCAATTTTTGCTGGCATTCAGGATCTTTTGTTTTTTCGCGGAAAAAACTGAATATTATCTGCCTGTAGGGTATTGCGAACATTTTGCGCCATTTTTCCGGTCATTTGCTTGCCAAGGGATACTTACCAATTTTTGCTGGCATTCAGGATCTTTTGTTTTTTTCGCGGAAAAAACTGGATATTATCTGCCTGTAGGGCATTGCGAACATTTTGCGCCATTTTTCCGGTCATTTGCTTGCCAAGGGATACTTACGTATTTTTGCTGGCATTCAGGATCTTTTGTTTTTTTCGCGGAAAAAACTGGATATTATCTGCCTGTAGGGCATTGCGAAAATTTTGCGCCATTTTTCCGGTCATTTGCTTGCCAAGGGATACTTACCAATTTTTGCTGGCATTCAGGATCTTTTGTTTTTTTCGCGGAAAAAACTGAATATTATCTGCCTGTAGGGCATTGCGAACATTTTGCGCCATTTTTCCGGTCATTTGCTTGCCAAGGGATACTTACGTATTTTTGCTGGCATTCAGGATCTTTTGTTTTTTTCGCGGAAAAAACTGGATATTATCTGCCTGTAGGGCATTGCGAACATTTTGCGCCATTTTTCCGGTCATTTGCTTGCCAAGGGATACTTACCAATTTTTGCTGGCATTCAGGATCTTTTGTTTTTTTCGCGGAAAAAACTGGATATTATCTGCCTGTAGGGCATTGCGAAAATTTTGCGCCATTTTTCCGGTCATTTGCTTGCCAAGGGATACTTACCAATTTTTGCTGGCATTCAGGATCTTTTGTTTTTTCGCGGAAAAAACTGAATATTATCTGCCTGTAGGGCATTGCGAAAATTTTGCGCCATTTTTCCGGTCATTTGCTTGCCAAGGGATACTTACCAATTTTTGCTGGCATTCAGGATCTTTTGTTTTTTTCGCGGAAAAAACTGGATATTATCTGCCTGTAGGGCATTGCGAACATTTTGCGCCATTTTTCCGGTCATTTGCTTGCCAAGGGATACTTACCAATTTTTGCTGGCATTCAGGATCTTTTGTTTTTTTCGCGGAAAAAACTGGATATTATCTGCCTGTAGGGCATTGCGAACATTTTGCGCCATTTTTCCGGTCATTTGCTTGCCAAGGGATACTTACCAATTTTTGCTGGCATTCAGGATCTTTTGTTTTTTTCGCGGAAAAAACTGAATATTATCTGCCTGTAGGGCATTGCGAACATTTTGCGCCATTTTTCCGGTCATTTGCTTGCCAAGGGATACTTACCAATTTTTGCTGGCATTCAGGATCTTTTGTTTTTTTCGCGAAAAAAAACTGGATATTATCTGCCTGTAGGGCATTGCGAACATTTTGCGCCATTTTTCCGGTCATTTGCTTGCCAAGGGATACTTACCAATTTTTGCTGGCATTCAGGATCTTTTGTTTTTTTCGCGAAAAAAACTGGATATTATCTGCCTGTAGGGCATTGCGAAAATTTTGCGCCATTTTTCCGGTCATTTGCTTGCCAAGGGATACTTACCAATTTTTGCTGGCATTCAGGATCTTTTGTTTTTTTCGCGGAAAAAACTGAATATTATCTGCCTGTAGGGCATTGCGAACATTTTGCGCCATTTTTCCGGTCATTTGCTTGCCAAGGGATACTTACCAATTTTTGCTGGCATTCAGGATCTTTTGTTTTTTTCGCGGAAAAAACTGGATATTATCTGCCTGTAGGGCATTGCGAAAATTTTGCGCCATTTTTCCGGTCATTTGCTTGCCAAGGGATACTTACCAATTTTTGCTGGCATTCAGGATCTTTTGTTTTTTTCGCGGAAAAAACTGAATATTATCTGCCTGTAGGGCATTGCGAAAATTTTGCGCCATTTTTCCGGTCATTTGCTTGCCAAGGGATACTTACCAATTTTTGCTGGCATTCAGGATCTTTTGTTTTTTTCGCGGAAAAAACTGAATATTATCTGCCTGTAGGGCATTGCGAACATTTTGCGCCATTTTTCCGGTCATTTGCTTGCCAAGGGATACTTACCAATTTTTGCTGGCATTCAGGATCTTTTGTTTTTTTCGCGGAAAAAACTGGATATTATCTGCCTGTAGGGCATTGCGAACATTTTGCGCCATTTTTCCGGTCATTTGCTTGCCAAGGGATACTTACCAATTTTTGCTGGCATTCAGGATCTTTTGTTTTTTTCGCAGAAAAAACTGAATATTATCTGCCTGTAGGGCATTGCGAACATTTTGCGCCATTTTTCCGGTCATTTGCTTGCCAAGGGATACTTACCAATTTTTGCTGGCATTCAGGATCTTTTGTTTTTTTCGCGGAAAAAACTGGATATTATCTGCCTGTAGGGCATTGCGAACATTTTGCGCCATTTTTCCGGTCATTTGCTTGCCAAGGGATACTTACCAATTTTTGCTGGCATTCAGGATCTTTTGTTTTTTTCGCGGAAAAAACTGGATATTATCTGCCTGTAGGGCATTGCGAAAATTTTGCGCCATTTTTCCGGTCATTTGCTTGCCAAGGGATACTTACCAATTTTTTGCTGGCATTCAGGATCTTTTGTTTTTTTCGCGAAAAAAACTGGATTTTATCTGCCTGTAGGGCATTGCGAAAATTTTGCGCCATTTTTCCGGTCATTTGCTTGCCAAGGGATACTTACCAATTTTTGCTGGCATTCAGGATCTTTTGTTTTTTTCGCGGAAAAAACTGAATATTATCTGCCTGTAGGGCATTGCGAACATTTTGCGCCATTTTTCCGGTCATTTGCTTGCCAAGGGATACTTACCAATTTTTGCTGGCATTCAGGATCTTTTGTTTTTTTCGCGGAAAAAACTGGATATTATCTGCCTGTAGGGCATTGCGAACATTTTGCGCCATTTTTCCGGTCATTTGCTTGCCAAGGGATACTTACCAATTTTTGCTGGCATTCAGGATCTTTTGTTTTTTTCGCGGAAAAAACTGGATATTATCTGCCTGTAGGGCATTGCGAAAATTTTGCGCCATTTTTCCGGTCATTTGCTTGCCAAGGGATACTTACCAATTTTTGCTGGCATTCAGGATCTTTTGTTTTTTTCGCGGAAAAAACTGGATATTATCTGCCTGTAGGGCATTGCGAACATTTTGCGCCATTTTTCCGGTCATTTGCTTGCCAAGGGATACTTACCAATTTTTGCTGGCATTCAGGATCTTTTGTTTTTTTCGCGAAAAAACTGGATATTATCTGCCTGTAGGGCATTGCGAACATTTTGCGCCATTTTTCCGGTCATTTGCTTGCCAAGGGATACTTACCAATTTTTGCTGGCATTCAGGATCTTTTGTTTTTTTCGCGAAAAAAACTGGATATTATCTGCCTGTAGGGCATTGCGAAAATTTTGCGCCATTTTTCCGGTCATTTGCTTGCCAAGGGATACTTACCAATTTTTGCTGGCATTCAGGATCTTTTGTTTTTTTCGCGGAAAAAACTGAATATTATCTGCCTGTAGGGCATTGCGAACATTTTGCGCCATTTTTCCGGTCATTTGCTTGCCAAGGGATACTTACCAATTTTTGCTGGCATTCAGGATCTTTTGTTTTTTTCGCGGAAAAAACTGGATATTATCTGCCTGTAGGGCATTGCGAACATTTTGCGCCATTTTTCCGGTCATTTGCTTGCCAAGGGATACTTACGTATTTTTGCTGGCATTCAGGATCTTTTGTTTTTTTCGCGGAAAAAACTGGATATTATCTGCCTGTAGGGCATTGCGAACATTTTGCGCCATTTTTCCGGTCATTTGCTTGCCAAGGGATACTTACCAATTTTTGCTGGCATTCAGGATCTTTTGTTTTTTTCGCGGAAAAAACTGGATATTATCTGCCTGTAGGGCATTGCGAACATTTTGCGCCATTTTTCCGGTCATTTGCTTGCCAAGGGATACTTACGTATTTTTGCTGGCATTCAGGATCTTTTGTTTTTTTCGAGGAAAAAACTGGATATTATCTGCCTGTAGGGCATTGCGAAAATTTTGCGCCATTTTTCCGGTCATTTGCTTGCCAAGGGATACTTACCAATTTTTGCTGGCATTCAGGATCTTTTGTTTTTTTCGCGGAAAAAACTGGATATTATCTGCCTGTAGGGCATTGCGAACATTTTGCGCCATTTTTCCGGTCATTTGCTTGCCAAGGGATACTTACCAATTTTTGCTGGCATTCAGGATCTTTTGTTTTTTTCGCGAAAAAACTGGATATTATCTGCCTGTAGGGCATTGCGAACATTTTGCGCCATTTTTCCGGTCATTTGCTTGCCAAGGGATACTTACCAATTTTTGCTGGCATTCAGGATCTTTTGTTTTTTTCGCGAAAAAAACTGGATATTATCTGCCTGTAGGGCATTGCGAACATTTTGCGCCATTTTTCCGGTCATTTGCTTGCCAAGGGATACTTACCAATTTTTGCTGGCATTCAGGATCTTTTGTTTTTTTCGCGGAAAAAACTGAATATTATCTGCCTGTAGGGCATTGCGAACATTTTGCGCCATTTTTCCGGTCATTTGCTTGCCAAGGGATACTTACCAATTTTTGCTGGCATTCAGGATCTTTTGTTTTTTTCGCGGAAAAAACTGGATATTATCTGCCTGTAGGGCATTGCGAACATTTTGCGCCATTTTTCCGGTCATTTGCTTGCCAAGGGATACTTACGTATTTTTGCTGGCATTCAGGATCTTTTGTTTTTTTCGCGGAAAAAACTGGATATTATCTGCCTGTAGGGCATTGCGAACATTTTGCGCCATTTTTCCGGTCATTTGCTTGCCAAGGGATACTTACCAATTTTTGCTGGCATTCAGGATCTTTTGTTTTTTTCGCGGAAAAAACTGGATATTATCTGCCTGTAGGGCATTGCGAACATTTTGCGCCATTTTTCCGGTCATTTGCTTGCCAAGGGATACTTACCAATTTTTGCTGGCATTCAGGATCTTTTGTTTTTTTCGCGGAAAAAACTGAATATTAAGGTACGCGTCCATTGGCACGCGCCGTACGCGCCGTACGCATCGCACGAATCGCATTATTTTTGACTACTGCGTGCATTAGCCCGCACAGCACGCATCGCATCGCCGCATTAAAACAAAAGCTGGCCATAATTTGTAGCAGGAATGTTTGCAGTACAGTTTATATCGTGACTTAGCGTAGTGCAGTTGGCCAATAATTTAAGGAAATGGAGGATAGTGAAGAAGATGTTATTTTCATCAGTTTGCTGTTAGGTGAAGAAGAAGAAAAAAAGAGGAAACATCCCAGATTTTGGCAGCATAATATATGTAGAAAACGACTAGAATATGGAGAATTCCACACGTTATATTCTGATCTGGTGGAAGATGACGTTAAATTCTTCCAGTATTTTCGAATGAGCCACGATAAATTTACGACTCTTCTTGACATACTACGAATCCACTTAACTAGGAAGAATACATCTTTCAGGGAGTCAATAGGGCCTAAAGAAAGACTCGCGCTTTGTTTAAGGTAAAAAATTCAGCTTTATTAATTGAAATTAAACATTTTTTTAAAAACACCAATGCTTGCCATTGGACTGAAACTGATTTGAACATATCAATGTCTGAGATGAAAGGTCTAGAAAATTTGGATGGAATTGGTGGTAATCCAGCATCTGATGCTCTTGAAGTTAGAGATAGATTCAAAAGATACTTTAATTCACCAGCAGGTTCAGTCCAGTGGCAACGCAATAAAGTACGGGCTGGTAAAAGGCTTTGTACATAATCTAATTTACTTTTAAGGACTAAAGCAACCTATTAAATTACAATCAAAAATATACAAAGCATTAATTTAAAAGCACCTGGAAGTTTCATTATCTTCCCAATTTCCTCCCAGATATTGTCTCGTCGTTGCTGATTGCAGTACTCCTTATGTTTTAAATTGTACAACTCTTCATACTGTTGTACAGTCGTAATTAATACTTCGTTATCCATTATACGGGTGAACAAAAGAATACACTTCTCACTTCCCGTGACTAATTTTGCGAATGATACCATCAGCATCAATCGCATTTGTTGCCTACCCGAGAATGCTAGCCGCATTTTCGTAAATGCGATGAGTGCTGCTCGGACCAGTGGACGCACTCTCATGCAAAATGATGTAAGGCAACAGAAAATGCAATTCGTGCGATGCGTACGGCGCGTACGGCGCGTACCAATGGACGCGTACCTTAATCTGCCTGTAGGGCATTGCGAACATTTTGCGCCATTTTTCCGGTCATTTGCTTGCCAAGGGATACTTACGTATTTTTGCTGGCATTCAGGATCTTTTGTTTTTTTCGCGGAAAAAACTGGATATTATCTGCCTGTAGGGCATTGCGAACATTTTGCGCCATTTTTCCGGTCATTTGCTTGCCAAGGGATACTTACCAATTTTTGCTGGCATTCAGGATCTTTTGTTTTTTTCGCGGAAAAAACTGGATATTATCTGCCTGTAGGGCATTGCGAAAATTTTGCGCCATTTTTCCGGTCATTTGCTTGCCAAGGGATACTTACCAATTTTTGCTGGCATTCAGGATCTTTTGTTTTTTTCGCGAAAAAAACTGGATATTATCTGCCTGTAGGGCATTGCGAAAATTTTGCGCCATTTTTCCGGTCATTTGCTTGCCAAGGGATACTTACCAATTTTTGCTGGCATTCAGGATCTTTTGTTTTTTTCGCGGAAAAAACTGAATATTATCTGCCTGTAGGGCATTGCGAACATTTTGCGCCATTTTTCCGGTCATTTGCTTGCCAAGGGATACTTACCAATTTTTGCTGGCATTCAGGATCTTTTGTTTTTTTCGCGGAAAAAACTGGATATTATCTGCCTGTAGGGCATTGCGAAAATTTTGCGCCATTTTTCCGGTCATTTGCTTGCCAAGGGATACTTACCAATTTTTGCTGGCATTCAGGATCTTTTGTTTTTTTCGCGGGAAAAACTGAATATTATCTGCATGTAGGGCATTGCGAAAATTTTGCGCCATTTTTCCGGTCATTTGCTTGCCAAGGGATACTTACCAATTTTTGCTGGCATTCAGGATCTTTTGTTTTTTTCGCGGAAAAAACTGAATATTATCTGCCTGTAGGGCATTGCGAACATTTTGCGCCATTTTTCCGGTCATTTGCTTGCCAAGGGATACTCACCAATTTTTGCTGGCATTCAGGATCTTTTGTTTTTTTCGCGAAAAAAACTGGATATTATCTGCCTGTAGGGCATTGCGAAAATTTTGCGCCATTTTTCCGGTCATTTGCTTGCCAAGGGATACTTACCAATTTTTGCTGGCATTCAGGATCTTTTGTTTTTTTCGCGGAAAAAACTGAATATTATCTGCCTGTAGGGCATTGCGAACATTTTGCGCCATTTTTCCGGTCATTTGCTTGCCAAGGGATACTTACCAATTTTTGCTGGCATTCAGGATCTTTTGTTTTTTTCGCGGAAAAAACTGAATATTATCTGCCTGTAGGGCATTGCGAACATTTTGCGCCATTTTTCCGGTCATTTGCTTGCCAAGGGATACTTACCAATTTTTGCTGGCATTCAGGATCTTTTGTTTTTTTCGCGAAAAAAACTGGATATTATCTGCCTGTAGGGCATTGCGAAAATTTTGCGCCATTTTTCCGGTCATTTGCTTGCCAAGGGATACTTACCAATTTTTGCTGGCATTCAGGATCTTTTGTTTTTTTCGCGGAAAAAACTGAATATTATCTGCCTGTAGGGCATTGCGAACATTTTGCGCCATTTTTCGGTCATTTGCTTGCCAAGGGATACTTACGTATTTTTGCTGGCTTTCAGGATCTTTTGTTTTTTTCGCGGAAAAAACTGGATATTATCTGCCTGTAGGGCATTGCGAACATTTTGCGCCATTTTTCCGGTCATTTGCTTGCCAAGGGATACTTACCAATTTTTGCTGGCATTCAGGATCTTTTGTTTTTTTCGCGGAAAAAACTGGATATTATCTGCCTGTAGGGCAGTGCGAACATTTTGCGCCATTTTTCCGGTCATTTGCTTGCCAAGGGATACTTACCAATTTTTGCTGGCATTCAGGATCTTTTGTTTTTTTCGCGGAAAAAACTGGATATTATCTGCCTGTAGGGCATTGCGAACATTTTGCGCCATTTTTCCGGTCATTTGCTTGCCAAGGGATACTTACCAATTTTTGCTGGCATTCAGGATCTTTTGTTTTTTTCGCGGAAAAAACTGGATATTATCTGCCTGTAGGGCATTGCGAACATTTTGCGCCATTTTTCCGGTCATTTGCTTGCCAAGGGATACTTACCAATTTTTGCTGGCATTCAGGATCTTTTGTTTTTTTCGCGGAAAAAACTGGATATTATCTGCCTGTAGGGCATTGCGAACATTTTGCGCCATTTTTCCGGTCATTTGCTTGCCAAGGGATACTTACCAATTTTTGCTGGCATTCAGGATCTTTTGTTTTTTTCGCGGAAAAAACTGGATATTATCTGCCTGTAGGGCATTGCGAACATTTTGCGCCATTTTTCCGGTCATTTGCTTGCCAAGGGATACTTACGTATTTTTGCTGGCTTTCAGGATCTTTTGTTTTTTTCGCGGAAAAAACTGGATATTATCTGCCTGTAGGGCATTGCGAACATTTTGCGCCATTTTTCCGGTCATTTGCTTGCCAAGGGATACTTACCAATTTTTGCTGGCATTCAGGATCTTTTGTTTTTTTCGCGGAAAAAACTGGATATTATCTGCCTGTAGGGCATTGCGAAAATTTTGCGCCATTTTTCCGGTCATTTGCTTGCCAAGGGATACTTACGTATTTTTGCTGGCTTTCAGGATCTTTTGTTTTTTTCGCGGAAAAAACTGGATATTATCTGCCTGTAGGGCATTGCAAACATTTTGCGCCATTTTTCCGGTCATTTGCTTGCCAAGGGATACTTATAAATTTTTGCTGGCATTCAGGATCTTTTGTTTTTTTTCGCGGAAAAAACTGGATATTATCTGCCTGTAGGGCATTGCGAACATTTTGCGCCATTTTTCCGGTCATTTGCTTGCCAAGGGATACTTACCAATTTTTGCTGGCATTCAGGATCTTTTGTTTTTTTCGCGGAAAAAACTGGATATTATCTGCCTGTAGGGCATTGCGAACATTTTGCGCCATTTTTCCGGTCATTTGCTTGCCAAGGGATACTTACCAATTTTTGCTGGCATTCAGGATCTTTTGTTTTTTTCGCGGAAAAAACTGGATATTATCTGCCTGTAGAGCATTGCGAACATTTTGCGCCATTTTTCCGGTCATTTGCTTGCCAAGGGATACTTACATATTTTTGCTGGCATTCAGGATCTTTTGTTTTTTTCGCGGAAAAAACTGGATATTATCTGCCTGTAGGGCATTGCGAACATTTTGCGCCATTTTTCCGGTCATTTGCTTGCCAAGGGATACTTACCAATTTTTGCTGGCATTCAGGATCTTTTGTTTTTTTTTCGCGGAAAAAACAGGATATTATCTGCCTGTAGGGCATTGCGAACATTTTGCGCCATTTTTCCGGTCATTTGCTTGCCAAGGGATACTTACCAATTTTTGCTGGCATTCAGGATCTTTTGTTTTTTTCGCGGAAAAAACTGGATATTATCTGCCTGTAGGGCATTGCGAACATTTTGCGCCATTTTTCCGGTCATTTGCTTGCCAAGGGATACTTACCAATTTTTGCTGGCATTCAGGATCTTTTGTTTTTTTCGCGGAAAAAACTGGATATTATCTGCCTGTAGGGCATTGCGAACATTTTGCGCCATTTTTCCGGTCATTTGCTTGCCAAGGGATACTTACGTATTTTTGCTGGCTTTCAGGATCTTTTGTTTTTTTCGCGGAAAAAACTGGATATTATCTGCCTGTAGGGCATTGCGAAAATTTTGCGTCATTTTTCCGGTCATTTGCTTGCCAAGGGATACTTACGTATTTTTGCTGGCATTCAGGATCTTTTGTTTTTTTCGCGGAAAAAACTGGATATTATCTGCCTGTAGGGCATTGCGAAAATTTTGCGCGATTTTTCCGGTCATTTGCTTGCCAAGGGATACTTACGTATTTTTGCTGGCTTTCAGGATCTTTTGTTTTTTTCGCGGAAAAAACTGGATATTATCTGCCTGTAGGGCATTGCGAACATTTTGCGCCATTTTTCCGGTCATTTGCTTGCCAAGGGATACTTACCAATTTTTGCTGGCATTCAGGATCTTTTGTTTTTTTCGCGGAAAAAACTGGATATTATCTGCCTGTATGGCATTGCGAAAATTTTGCGCCATTTTTCCGGTCATTTGCTTGCCAAGGGATACTTACGTATTTTTGCTGGCATTCAGGATCTTTTGTTTTTTTCGCGGAAAAAACTGGATATTATCTGCCTGTAGGGCATTGCGAACATTTTGCGCCATTTTTCCGGTCATTTGCTTGCCAAGGGATACTTACGTATTTTTGCTGGCTTTCAGGATCTTTTGTTTTTTTCGCGGAAAAAACTGGATATTATCTGCCTGTAGGGCATTGCGAACATTTTGCGCCATTTTTCCGGTCATTCGCTTGCCAAGGGATACTTACCAATTTTTGCTGGCATTCAGGATCTTTTGTTTTTTTCGCGGAAAAAACTGAATATTATCTGCCTGTAGGGCATTGCGAACATTTTGCGCCATTTTTCCGGTCATTTGCTTGCCAAGGGATACTTACCAATTTTTGCTGGCATTCAGGATCTTTTGTTTTTTTCGCGGAAAAAACTGGATATTATCTGCCTGTATGGCATTGCGAAAATTTTGCGCCATTTTTCCGGTCATTTGCTTGCCAAGGGATACTTACGTATTTTTGCTGGCATTCAGGATCTTTTGTTTTTTTCGCGGAAAAAACTGGATATTATCTGCCTGTAGGGCATTGCGAACATTTTGCGCCATTTTTCCGGTCATTTGCTTGCCAAGGGATACTTACGTATTTTTGCTGGCTTTCAGGATCTTTTGTTTTTTTTTTGGCGGAAAAAACTGGATATTATCTGCCTGTAGGGCATTGCGAACATTTTGCGCCATTTTTCCGGTCATTTGCTTGCCAAGGGATACTTACCAATTTTTGCTGGCATTCAGGATCTTTTGTTTTTTTCGCGGAAAAAACTGGATATTATCTGCCTGTAGGGCATTGCGAACATTTTGCGCCATTTTTCCGGTCATTTGCTTGCCAAGGGATACTTACCAATTTTTGCTGGCATTCAGGATCTTTTGTTTTTTTCGCGGAAAAAACTGGATATTATCTGCCTGTAGGGCATAGCGAACATTTTGCGCCATTTTTCCGGTCATTTGCTTGCCAAGGGATACTTACGTATTTTTGCTGGCATTCAGGATCTTTTGTTTTTTTCGCGGAAAAAACTGGATATTATCTGCCTGTAGGGCATTGCGAACATTTTGCGCCATTTTTCCGGTCATTTGCTTGCCAAGGGATACTTACCAATTTTTGCTGGCATTCAGGATCTTTTGTTTTTTTTTCGCGGAAAAAACTGGATATTATCTGCCTGTAGGGCATTGCGAACATTTCGCGCCATTTTTCCGGTCATTTGCTTGCCAAGGGATACTTACCAATTTTTGCTGGCATTCAGGATCTTTTGTTTTTTTCGCGGAAAAAACTGGATATTATCTGCCTGTAGGGCATTGCGAAAATTTTGCGCCATTTTTCCGGTCATTTGCTTGCCAAGGGATACTTACCAATTTTAGCTGGCATTCAGGATCTTTTGTTTTTTTCGCGAAAAAAACTGGATATTATCTGCCTGTAGGGCATTGCGAACATTTTGCGCCATTTTTCCGGTCATTTGCTTGCCAAGGGATACTTACGTATTTTTGCTGGCTTTCAGGATCTTTTGTTTTTTTCGCGGAAAAAACTGGATATTATCTGCCTGTAGGGCATTGCGAAAATTTTGCGTCATTTTTCCGGTCATTTGCTTGCCAAGGGATACTTACGTATTTTTGCTGGCATTCAGGATCTTTTGTTTTTTTCGCGGAAAAAACTGGATATTATCTGCCTGTAGGGCATTGCGAAAATTTTGCGCCATTTTTCCGGTCATTTGCTTGCCAAGGGATACTTACGTATTTTTGCTGGCTTTCAGGATCTTTTGTTTTTTTCGCGGAAAAAACTGGATATTATCTGCCTGTAGGGCATTGCGAACATTTTGCGCCATTTTTCCGGTCATTTGCTTGCCAAGGGATACTTACCAATTTTTGCTGGCATTCAGGATCTTTTGTTTTTTTCGCGGAAAAAACTGGATATTATCTGCCTGTATGGCATTGCGAAAATTTTGCGCCATTTTTCCGGTCATTTGCTTGCCAAGGGATACTTACGTATTTTTGCTGGCATTCAGGATCTTTTGTTTTTTTCGCGGAAAAAACTGGATATTATCTGCCTGTAGGGCATTGCGAACATTTTGCGCCATTTTTCCGGTCATTTGCTTGCCAAGGGATACTTACGTATTTTTGCTGGCTTTCAGGATCTTTTGTTTTTTTCGCGGAAAAAACTGGATATTATCTGCCTGTAGGGCATTGCGAACATATTGCGCCATTTTTCCGGTCATTCGCTTGCCAAGGGATACTTACCAATTTTTGCTGGCATTCAGGATCTTTTGTTTTTTTCGCGGAAAAAACTGAATATTATCTGCCTGTAGGGCATTGCGAACATTTTGCGCCATTTTTCCGGTCATTTGCTTGCCAAGGGATACTTACCAATTTTTGCTGGCATTCAGGATCTTTTGTTTTTTTCGCGGAAAAAACTGGATATTATCTGCCTGTATGGCATTGCGAAAATTTTGCGCCATTTTTCCGGTCATTTGCTTGCCAAGGGATACTTACGTATTTTTGCTGGCATTCAGGATCTTTTGTTTTTTTCGCGGAAAAAACTGGATATTATCTGCCTGTAGGGCATTGCGAACATTTTGCGCCATTTTTCCGGTCATTTGCTTGCCAAGGGATACTTACGTATTTTTGCTGGCTTTCAGGATCTTTTGTTTTTTTTTTGGCGGAAAAAACTGGATATTATCTGCCTGTAGGGCATTGCGAACATTTTGCGCCATTTTTCCGGTCATTTGCTTGCCAAGGGATACTTACCAATTTTTGCTGGCATTCAGGATCTTTTGTTTTTTTCGCGGAAAAAACTGAATATTATCTGCCTGTAGGGCATTGCGAACATTTTGCGCCATTTTTCCGGTCATTTGCTTGCCAAGGGATACTTACCAATTTTTGCTGGCATTCAGGATCTTTTGTTTTTTTCGCGGAAAAAACTGGATATTATCTGCCTGTAGGGCATTGCGAACATTTTGCGCCATTTTTCCGGTCATTTGCTTGCCAAGGGATACTTACGTATTTTTGCTGGCATTCAGGATCTTTTGTTTTTTTCGCGGAAAAAACTGGATATTATCTGCCTGTATGGCATTGCGAAAATTTTGCGCCATTTTTCCGGTCATTTGCTTGCCAAGGGATACTTACGTATTTTTGCTGGCATTCAGGATCTTTTGTTTTTTTCGCGGAAAAAACTGGATATTATCTGCCTGTAGGGCATTGCGAAAATTTTGCGCCATTTTTCCGGTCATTTGCTTGCCAAGGGATACTTACGTATTTTTGCTGGCTTTCAGGATCTTTTGTTTTTTTTCGCGGAAAAAACTGGATATTATCTGCCTGTAGGGCATTGCGAACATTTTGCGCCATTTTTCCGGTCATTTGCTTGCCAAGGGATACTTACCAATTTTTGCTGGCATTCAGGATCTTTTGTTTTTTTCGCGGAAAAAACTGGATATTATCTGCCTGTATGGCATTGCGAAAATTTTGCGCCATTTTTCCGGTCATTTGCTTGCCAAGGGATACTTACGTATTTTTGCTGGCATTCAGGATCGTTTGTTTTTTTCGCGGAAAAAACTGGATATTATCTGCCTGTAGGGCATTGCGAACATTTTGCGCCATTTTTCCGGTCATTTGCTTGCCAAGGGATACTTACGTATTTTTGCTGGCTTTCAGGATCTTTTGTTTTTTTGCGGAAAAAACTGGATATTATCTGCCTGTAGGGCATTGCGAACATTTTGCGCCATTTTTCCGGTCATTTGCTTGCCAAGGGATACTTACGTATTTTTGCTGGCATTCAGGATCTTTTGTTTTTTTCGCGGAAAAAACTGGATATTATCTGCCTGTAGGGCATTGCGAACATTTTGCGCCATTTTTCCGGTCATTTGCTTGCCAAGGGATACTTACGTATTTTTGCTGGCTTTCAGGATCTTTTGTTTTTTTTTTGGCGGAAAAAACTGGATATTATCTGCCTGTAGGGCATTGCGAACATTTTGCGCCATTTTTCCGGTCATTTGCTTGCCAAGGGATACTTACCAATTTTTGCTGGCATTCAGGATCTTTTGTTTTTTTCGCGGAAAAAACTGAATATTATCTGCCTGTAGGGCATTGCGAACATTTTGCGCCATTTTTCCGGTCATTTGCTTGCCAAGGGATACTTACCAATTTTTGCTGGCATTCAGGATCTTTTGTTTTTTTCGCGGAAAAAACTGGATATTATCTGCCTGTAGGGCATTGCGAACATTTTGCGCCATTTTTCCGGTCATTTGCTTGCCAAGGGATACTTACGTATTTTTGCTGGCTTTCAGGATCTTTTGTTTTTTTCGCGGAAAAAACTGGATATTATCTGCCTGTAGGGCATTGCGAACATTTTGCGCCATTTTTCCGGTCATTTGCTTGCCAAGGGATACTTACGTATTTTTGCTGGCTTTCAGGATCTTTTGTTTTTTCGCGGAAAAAACTGGATATTATCTGCCTGTAGGGCATTGCGAACATTTTGCGCCATTTTTCCGGTCATTTGCTTGCCAAGGGATACTTACCAATTTTTGCTGGCATTCAGGATCTTTTGTTTTTTTTCGCGGAAAAAACTGGATATTATCTGCCTGTAGGGCATTGCGAACATTTTGCGCCATTTTTCCGGTCATTTGCTTGCCAAGGGATACTTACGTATTTTTGCTGGCTTTCAGGATCTTTTGTTTTTTTCGCGGAAAAAACTGGATATTATCTGCCTGCAGGGCATTGCGAACATTTTGCGCCATTTTTCCGGTCATTTGCTTGCCAAGGGATACTTACGTATTTTTGCTGGCTTTCAGGATCTTTTGTTTTTTTCGCGGAAAAAACTGGATATTATCTGCCTGTAGGGCATTGCGAACATTTTGCGCCATTTGTCCGGTCATTTGCTTGCCAAGGGATACTTACCAATTTTTGCTGGCATTCAGGATCTTTTGTTTTTTTCGCGGAAAAAACTGGATATTATCTGCCTGTATGGCATTGCGAAAATTTTGCGCCATTTTTCCGGTCATTTGCTTGCCAAGGGATACTTACGTATTTTTGCTGGCATTCAGGATCTTTTGTTTTTTTCGCGGAAAAAACTGGATATTATCTGCCTGTAGGGCATTGCGAAAATTTTGCGCCATTTTTCCGGTCATTTGCTTGCCAAGGGATACTTACGTATTTTTGCTGGCTTTCAGGATCTTTTGTTTTTTTCGCGGAAAAAACTGGATATTATCTGCCTGTAGGGCATTGCGAACATTTTGCGCCATTTTTCCGGTCATTTGCTTGCCAAGGGATACTTACGTATTTTTGCTGGCTTTCAGGATCTTTTGTTTTTTTCGCGGAAAAAACTGGACATTATCTGCCTGTAGGGCATTGCGAACATTTTGCGCCATTTTTCCGGTCATTTGCTTGCCAAGGGATACTTACGTATTTTTGCTGGCTTTCAGGATCTTTTGTTTTTTCGCGGAAAAAACTGGATATTATCTGCCTGTAGGGCATTGCGAACATTTTGCGCCATTTTTCCGGTCATTTGCTTGCCAAGGGATACTTACCAATTTTTGCTGGCATTCAGGATCTTTTGTTTTTTTCGCGGAAAAAACTGGATATTATCTGCCTGTAGGGCATTGCGAACATTTTGCGCCATTTTTCCGGTCATTTGCTTGCCAAGGGATACTTACGTATTTTTGCTGGCTTTCAGGATCTTTTGTTTTTTTCGCGGAAAAAACTGGATATTATCTGCCTGTAGGGCATTGCGAACATTTTGCGCCATTTTTCCGGTCATTTGCTTGCCAAGGGATACTTACGTATTTTTGCTGGCTTTCAGGATCTTTTGTTTTTTCGCGGAAAAAACTGGATATTATCTGCCTGTAGGGCATTGCGAACATTTTGCGCCATTTTTCCGGTCATTTGCTTGCCAAGGGATACTTACCAATTTTTGCTGGCATTCAGGATCTTTTGTTTTTTTTCGCGGAAAAAACTGGATATTATCTGCCTGTAGGGCATTGCGAACATTTTGCGCCATTTTTCCGGTCATTTGCTTGCCAAGGGATACTTACGTATTTTTGCTGGCTTTCAGGATCTTTTGTTTTTTTCGCGGAAAAAACTGGATATTATCTGCCTGTAGGGCATTGCGAACATTTTGCGCCATTTTTCCGGTCATTTGCTTGCCAAGGGATACTTACGTATTTTTGCTGGCTTTCAGGATCTTTTGTTTTTTTCGCGGAAAAAACTGGATATTATCTGCCTGTAGGGCATTGCGAACATTTTGCGCCATTTGTCCGGTCATTTGCTTGCCAAGGGATACTTACCAATTTTTGCTGGCATTCAGGATCTTTTGTTTTTTTCGCGGAAAAAACTGGATATTATCTGCCTGTAGGGCATTGCGAACATTTTGCGCCATTTTTCCGGTCATTTGCTTGCCAAGGGATACTTACGTATTTTTGCTGACATTCAGGATCTTTTGTTTTTTTCGCGGAAAAAACTGGATATTATCTGCCTGTAGGGCATTGCGAACATTTTGCGCCATTTTTCCGGTCATTTGCTTGCCAAGGGATACTTACCAATTTTTGCTGGCATTCAGGATCTTTTGTTTTTTTCGCGGAAAAAACTGGATATTATCTGCCTGTAGGGCATTGCGAACATTTTGCGCCATTTTTCTGCTCATTTGCTTGCCAAGGGATACTTACCAATTTTTGCTGGCATTCAGGATCTTTTGTTTTTTTCGCGAAAAACTGGATATTATCTGCCTGTAGGGCATTGCGAACATTTTGCGCCATTTTTCCGGTCATTTGCTTGCCAAGGGATACTTACCAATTTTTGCTGGCATTCAGGATCTTTTGTTTTTTTCGCGGAAAAAACTGGATATTATCTGCCTGTAGGGCATTGCGAACATTTTGCGCCATTTTTCCGGTCATTTGCTTGCCAAGGGATACTTACCAATTTTTGCTGGCATTCAGGATCTTTTGTTTTCTTCGCGGAAAAAACTGGATATTATCTGCCTGTAGGGCATTGCGAACATTTTGCGTCATTTTTCCGGTCATTTGCTTGCCAAGGGATACTTACGTATTTTTGCTGGCATTCAGGATCTTTTGTTTTTTTCGCGGAAAAAACTGGATATTATCTGCCTGTAGGGCATTGCGAACATTTTGCGCCATTTTTCCGGTCATTTGCTGGCCAAGGGATACTTACGTATTTTTGCTGGCTTTCAGGATCTTTTGTTTTTTTCGCGGAAAAAACTGGATATTATCTGCCTGTAGGGCATTGCGAACATTTTGCGCCATTTTTCCGGTCATTTGCTTGCCAAGGGATACTTACCAATTTTTGCTGGCATTCAGGATCTTTTTTTTTTCGCGAAAAACTGGATATTTTCTGCCTGTAGGGCATTGCGAACATTTTGCGCCATTTTTCCGGTCATTTGCTTGCCAAGGGATACTTACCAATTTTTGCTGGCATTCAGGATCTTTTGTTTTCTTCGCGGAAAAAACTGGATATTATCTGCCTGTAGGGCATTGCGAACATTTTGCGTCATTTTTCCGGTCATTTGCTTGCCAAGGGATACTTACCAATTTTTGCTGGCATTCAGGATCTTTTGTTTTTTTCGCGGAAAAAATTGGATATTATCTGCCTGTAGGGCATTGCGAACATTTTGCGCCATTTTTCCGGTCATTTGCTTGCCAAGGGATACTTACGTATTTTTGCTGGCTTTCAGGATCTTTTGTTTTTTTCGCGGAAAAAACTGGATATTATCTGCCTGTAGGGCATTGCGAACATTTTGCGCCATTTTTCCGGTCATTTGCTTGCCAAGGGATACTTACGTATTTTTGCTGGCTTTCAGGATCTTTTGTTTTTTTCGCGGAAAAAACTGGATATTATCTGCCTGTAGGGCATTGCGAACATTTTGCGCCATTTTTCCGGTCATTTGCTTGCCAAGGGATACTTACCAATTTTTGCTGGCATTCAGGATCTTTTGTTTTTTTCGCGGAAAAAACTGGATATTATCTGCCTGTAGGGCATTGCGAACATTTTGCGCCATTTTTCCGGTCATTTGCTTGCCAAGGGATACTTACGTATTTTTGCTGGCTTTCAGGATCTTTTGTTTTTTTCGCGGAAAAAACTGGATATTATCTGCCTGTAGGGCATTGCGAACATTTTGCGCCATTTGTCCGGTCATTTGCTTGCCAAGGGATACTTACCAATTTTTGCTGGCATTCAGGATCTTTTGTTTTTTTCGCGGAAAAAACTGGATATTATCTGCCTGTAGGGCATTGCGAACATTTTGCGCCATTTTTCCGGTCATTTGCTTGCCAAGGGATACTTACGTATTTTTGCTGACATTCAGGATCTTTTGTTTTTTTCGCGGAAAAAACTGGATATTATCTGCCTGTAGGGCATTGCGAACATTTTGCGCCATTTTTCCGGTCATTTGCTTGCCAAGGGATACTTACCAATTTTTGCTGGCATTCAGGATCTTTTGTTTTTTTCGCGAAAAAAACTGGATATTATCTGCCTGTAGGGCATTGCGAACATTTTGCGCCATTTTTCTGCTCATTTGCTTGCCAAGGGATACTTACCAATTTTTGCTGGCATTCAGGATCTTTTGTTTTTTTCGCGAAAAACTGGATATTATCTGCCTGTAGGGCATTGCGAACATTTTGCGCCATTTTTCCGGTCATTTGCTTGCCAAGGGATACTTACCAATTTTTGCTGGCATTCAGGATCTTTTGTTTTTTTCGCGGAAAAAACTGGATATTATCTGCCTGTAGGGCATTGCGAACATTTTGCGCCATTTTTCCGGTCATTTGCTTGCCAAGGGATACTTACCAATTTTTGCTGGCATTCAGGATCTTTTGTTTTCTTCGCGGAAAAAACTGGATATTATCTGCCTGTAGGGCATTGCGAACATTTTGCGTCATTTTTCCGGTCATTTGCTTGCCAAGGGATACTTACGTATTTTTGCTGGCATTCAGGATCTTTTGTTTTTTTCGCGGAAAAAACTGGATATTATCTGCCTGTAGGGCATTGCGAACATTTTGCGCCATTTTTCCGGTCATTTGCTGGCCAAGGGATACTTACGTATTTTTGCTGGCTTTCAGGATCTTTTGTTTTTTTCGCGGAAAAAACTGGATATTATCTGCCTGTAGGGCATTGCGAACATTTTGCGCCATTTTTCCGGTCATTTGCTTGCCAAGGGATACTTACCAATTTTTGCTGGCATTCAGGATCTTTTTTTTTTCGCGAAAAACTGGATATTTTCTGCCTGTAGGGCATTGCGAACATTTTGCGCCATTTTTCCGGTCATTTGCTTGCCAAGGGATACTTACCAATTTTTGCTGGCATTCAGGATCTTTTGTTTTCTTCGCGGAAAAAACTGGATATTATCTGCCTGTAGGGCATTGCGAACATTTTGCGTCATTTTTCCGGTCATTTGCTTGCCAAGGGATACTTACCAATTTTTGCTGGCATTCAGGATCTTTTGTTTTTTTCGCGGAAAAAATTGGATATTATCTGCCTGTAGGGCATTGCGAACATTTTGCGCCATTTTTCCGGTCATTTGCTTGCCAAGGGATACTTACGTATTTTTGCTGGCTTTCAGGATCTTTTGTTTTTTTCGCGGAAAAAACTGGATATTATCTGCCTGTAGGGCATTGCGAACATTTTGCGCCATTTTTCCGGTCATTTGCTTGCCAAGGGATACTTACGTATTTTTGCTGGCTTTCAGGATCTTTTGTTTTTTTCGCGGAAAAAACTGGATATTATCTGCCTGTAGGGCATTGCGAACATTTTGCGCCATTTTTCCGGTCATTTGCTTGCCAAGGGATACTTACCAATTTTTGCTGGCATTCAGGATCTTTTGTTTTTTTCGCGGAAAAAACTGGATATTATCTGCCTGTAGGGCATTGCGAACATTTTGCGCCATTTTTCCGGTCATTTGCTTGCCAAGGGATACTTACGTATTTTTGCTGGCTTTCAGGATCTTTTGTTTTTTTCGCGGAAAAAACTGGATATTATCTGCCTGTAGGGCATTGCGAACATTTTGCGCCATTTTTCCGGTCATTTGCTTGCCAAGGGATACTTACCAATTTTTGCTGGCATTCAGGATCTTTTGTTTTTTTCGCGGAAAAAACCGGATATTATCTGCCTGTAGGGCATTGCGAACATTTTGCGCCATTTTTCCGGTCATTTGCTTGCCAAGGGATACTTACGTATTTTTGCTGGCTTTCAGGATCTTTTGTTTTTTTCGCGGAAAAAACTGGATATTATCTGCCTGTAGGGCATTGCGAACATTTTGCGCCATTTGTCCGGTCATTTGCTTGCCAAGGGATACTTACCAATTTTTGCTGGCATTCAGGATCTTTTGTTTTTTTCGCGGAAAAAACTGGATATTATCTGCCTGTAGGGCATTGCGAACATTTTGCGCCATTTTTCCGGTCATTTGCTTGCCAAGGGATACTTACGTATTTTTGCTGGCATTCAGGATCTTTTGTTTTCTTCGCGGGAAAAACTGGATATTATCTGCCTGTAGGGCATTGCGAACATTTTGCGTCATTTTTCCGGTCATTTGCTTGCCAAGGGATACTTACCAATTTTTGCTGGCATTCAGGATCTTTTGTTTTTTTTCGCGAAAAAAAACTGGATATTATCTGCCTGTAGGGCATTGCGAAAGATTTGCGCCATTTTTCCGGTCATATGCTTGCCAAGGGATACTTACGTATTTTTGCTGGCTTTCAGGATCTTTTGTTTTTTTCGCGGAAAAAACTGGATATTATCTGCCTGTAGGGCATTGCGAACATTTTGCGCCATTTGTCCGGTCATTTGCTTGCCAAGGGATACTTACCAATTTTTGCTGGCATTCAGGATCTTTTGTTTTTTTCGCGGAAAAAACTGGATATTATCTGCCTGTAGGGCATTGCGAACATTTTGCGCTATTTTTCCGGTCATTTGCTTGCCAAGGGATACTTACGTATTTTTGCTGGCATTCAGGATCTTTTGTTTTCTTCGCGGAAAAAACTGGATATTATCTGCCTGTAGGGCATTGCGAACATTTTGCGCCATTTTTCCGGTCATTTGCTTGCCAAGGGATACTTACCAATTTTTGCTGGCATTCAGGATCTTTTGTTTTCTTCGCGGAAAAAACTGGATATTATCTGCCTGTAGGGCATTGCGAACATTTTGCGCCATTTTTCCGGTCATTTGCTTGCCAAGGGATACTTACCAATTTTTGCTGGCATTCAGGATCTTTTGTTTTTTTCGCGGAAAAAACTGGATATTATCTGCCTGTAGGGCATTGCGAACATTTTGCGCCATTTTTCCGGTCATTTGCTTGCCAAGGGATACTTACCAATTTTCGCTGGCATTCAGGATCTTTTGTTTTTTTCGCGGAAAAAACTGGATATTATCTGCCTGTAGGGCATTGTGAACATTTTGCGCCATTTTTCCGGTCATTTGCTTGCCAAGGGATACTTACGTATTTTTGCTGGCATTCAGGATCTTTTGTTTTTTTCGCGGAAAAAACTGGATATTATCTGCCTGTAGGGCATTGCGAACATTTTGCGCCATTTTTCCGGTCATTTGCTTGCCAAGGGATACTTACCAATTTTCGCTGGCATTCAGGATCTTTTGTTTTTTTCGCGGAAAAAACTGGATATTATCTGCCTGTAGGGCATTGCGAACATTTTGCGCCATTTTTCCGGTCATTTGCTTGCCAAGGGATACTTACGTATTTTTGCTGGCATTCAGGATCTTTTGTTTTTTTCGCGGAAAAAACTGGATATTATCTGCCTGTAGGGCATTGCGAACATTTTGCGCCATTTTTCCGGTCATTTGCTTGCCAAGGGATACTTACGTATTTTTGCTGGCATTCAGGATCTTTTGTTTTTTTCGCGGAAAAAACTGGATATTATCTGCCTGTAGGGCATTGCGAACATTTTGCGCCATTTTTCCGGTCATTTGCTTGCCAAGGGATACTTACCAATTTTTGCTGGCATTCAGGATCTTTTGTTTTTTTCGCAAAAAAAACTGGATATTATCTGCCTGTAGGGCATTGCGAACATTTTGCGCCATTTTTCCGGTCATTTGCTTGCCAAGGGATACTTACCAATTTTTGCTGGCATTCAGGATCTTTTGTTTTTTTCGCGAAAAACTGGATATTATCTGCCTGTAGGGCATTGCGAACATTTTGCGCCATTTTTCCGGTCATTTGCTTGCCAAGGGATACTTACCAATTTTTGCTGGCATTCAGGATCTTTTGTTTTTTTCGTGAAAAAAACTGGATATTATCTGCCTGTAGGGCATTGCGAACATTTTGCGCCATTTTTCCGGTCTTTTGCTTGCCAAGGGATACTTACCAATTTTTGCTGGCATTCAGGATCTTTTGTTTTTTTCGCGGAAAAAACTGGATATTATCTGCCTGTAGGGCATTGCGAACATTTTGCGCCATTTTTCCGGTCATTTCCTTGCCAAGGGATACTTACCAATTTTTGCTGGCATTCAGGATCTTTTGTTTTTTTCGCGGAAAAAACTGGATATTATCTGCCTGTAGGGCATTGCGAACATTTTGCGCCATTTTTACGGTCATTTGCTTGCCAAGGGATACTTACGTATTTTTGCTGGCTTTCAGGATCTTTTGTTTTTTTCGCGAAAAAAACTGGATATTATCTGCCTGTAGGGCATTGCGAACATTTTGCGCCATTTTTCCGGTCATTTGCTTGCCAAGGGATACTTACCAATTTTTGCTGGCATTCAGGATCTTTTGTTTTTTTCGCGGAAAAAACTGGATATTATCTGCTTGTAGGGCATTGCGAACATTTTGCGCCATTTTTCCGGTCATTTGCTTGCCAAGGGATACTTACGTATTTTTGCTGGCTTTCAGGATCTTTTGTTTTTTTCGCGGAAAAAACTGGATATTATCTGCCTGTAGGGCATTGCGAACATTTTGCGCCATTTTTCCGGTCATTTGCTTGCCAAGGGATACTTACCAATTTTTGCTGGCATTCAGGATCTTTTGTTTTTTTCGCGGAAAAAACTGGATATTATCTGCCTGTATGGCATTGCGAAAATTTTGCGCCATTTTTCCGGTCATTTGCTTGCCAAGGGATACTTACGTATTTTTGCTGGCATTGAGGATCTTTTGTTTTTTTCGCGGAAAAAACTGGATATTATCTGCCTGTAGGGCATTGCGAAAAGTTTGCGCCATTTTTCCGGTCATTTGCTTGCCAAGGGATACTTACGTATTTGTGCTGGCTTTCAGGATCTTTTGTTTTTTTCGCGGAAAAAACTGGATATTATCTGCCTGTAGGGCATTGCGAACATTTTGCGCCATTTTTACGGTCATTTGCTTGCCAAGGGATACTTACCAATTTTTGCTGGCATTCAGGATCTTTTGTTTTTTTCGCGGAAAAAACTGAATATTATCTGCCTGTAGGGCATTGCAAACATTTTGCGCCATTTTTCCGGTCATTTGCTTGCCAAGGGATACTTACCAATTTTTGCTGGCATTCAGGATCTTTTGTTTTTTTCGCGGAAAAAACTGGATATTATCTGCCTGTAGGGCATTGCGAACATTTTGCGCCATTTTTCCGGTCATTTGCTTGCCAAGGGATAATTATCAATTTTTGCTGGCATTCAGGATCTTTTGTTTTTTTCGCGGAAAAAACTGGATATTATCTGCCTGTATGGCATTGCAAAAATTTTGCGCCATTTTTCCGGTCATTTGCTTGCCAAGGGATACTTACGTATTTTTGCTGGCATTCAGGATCTTTTGTTTTTTTCGCGGAAAAACTGGATATTATCTGCCTGTAGGGCATTGCGAACATTTTGCGCCATTTTTCCGGTCATTTGCTTGCCAAGGGATACTTACGTATTTTTGCTGGCTTTCAGGATCTTTTGTTTTTTTCGCGGAAAAAACTGGATATTATCTGCCTGTAGGGCATTGCGAACATTTTGCGCCATTTTTCCGGTCATTTGCTTGCCAAGGGATACTTACCAATTTTTGCTGGCATTCAGGATCTTTTGTTTTTTTCGCGGAAAAAACTGAATATTATCTGCCTGTAGGGCATTGCAAACATTTTGCGCCATTTTTCCGGTCATTTGCTTGCCAAGGGATACTTACCAATTTTTGCTGGCATTCAGGATCTTTTGTTTTTTTCGCGGAAAAAACTGGATATTATCTGCCTGTAGGGCATTGCGAACATTTTGCGCCATTTTTCCGGTCATTTGCTTGCCAAGGGATAATTATCAATTTTTGCTGGCATTCAGGATCTTTTGTTTTTTTCGCGGAAAAAACTGGATATTATCTGCCTGTAGGGCATTGCGAACATTTTGCGCCATTTTTCCGGTCATTTGCTTGCCAAGGGATACTTACGTATTTTTGCTGGCATTCAGGATCTTTTGTTTTTTTTCGCGAAAAAAACTGGATATCATCTGCCTGTAGGGCATTGCGAACATTTTGCGCCATTTTTCCGGTCATTTGCTTGCCAAGGGATACTTACCAATTTTTGATGGCATTCAGGATCTTTTGTTTTTTTCGCGAAAAAAAACTGGATATTATCTGCCTGTAGGGCATTGCGAACATTTTGCGCCATTTTTCCGGTCATTTGCTTGCCAAGGGATACTTACGTATTTTTGCTGGCTTTCAGGATCTTTTGTTTTTTTCGGGGAAAAAACTGGATATTATCTGCCTGTAGGGCATTGCGAACATTTTGCGCCATTTTTCCGGTCATTTGCTTGCCAAGGGATACTTACCAATTTTTGCTGGCATTCAGGATCTTTTGTTTTTTCCCCAAAAAAAAACTGGATATTATCTGCCTGTAGGGCATTGCGAAAGATTTGCGCCATTTTTCCGGTCATTTGCTTGCCAAGGGATACTTACGTATTTTTGCTGGCTTTCAGGATCTTTTGTTTTTTCGCGGAAAAAACTGGATATTATCTGCCTGTAGGGCATTGCGAACATTTTGCGCCATTTTTCCGGTCATTTGCTTGCCAAGGGATACTTACCAATTTTTGCTGGCATTCAGGATCTTTTGTTTTTTTCGCGGAAAAAACTGGATATTATCTGCCTGTAGGGCATTGCGAACATTTTGCGCCATTTTTCCGGTCATTTGCTTGCCAAGGGATACTTACCAATTTTTGCTGGCATTCAGGATCTTTTGTTTTTTTCGCGAAAAAAAACTGGATATTATCTGCCTGTAGGGCATTGCGAAAGATTTGCGCCATTTTTCCGGTCATATGCTTGCCAAGGGATACTTACGTATTTTTGCTGGCTTTCAGGATCTTTTGTTTTTTTCGCGGAAAAAACTGGATATTATCTGCCTGTAGGGCATTGCGAACATTTTGCGCCATTTTTCCGGTCATTTGCTTGCCAAGGGATACTTACGTATTTTTGCTGGCTTTCAGGATCTTTTGTTTTTTTCGCGGAAAAAACTGGATATTATCTGCCTGTAGGGCATTGCGAACATTTTGCGCCATTTTTCCGGTCATTTGCTTGCCAAGGGATACTTACCAATTTTTGCTGGCATTCAGGATCTTTTGTTTTTTTTCGCGAAAAAAAAACTGGATATTATCTGCCTGTAGGGCATTGCGAAAGATTTGCGCCATTTTTCCGGTCATATGCTTGCCAAGGGATACTTACGTATTTTTGCTGGCTTTCAGGATCTTTTGTTTTTTTCGCGGAAAAAACTGGATATTATCTGCCTGTAGGGCATTGCGAACATTTTGCGCCATTTTTCCGGTCATTTGCTTGCCAAGGGATACTTACGTATTTTTGCTGGCATTCAGGATTTTTTTTTTCGCGGAAACAACTGGATATTATCTGCCTGTAGGGCATTGCGAACATTTTGCGCCATTTTTCCGGTCATTTGCTTGCCAAGGGTTACTTACGTATTTTTGCTGGCTTTCAGGATCTTTTGTTTTTTTCGCGGAAAAAACTGGATATTATCTGCCTGTAGGGCATTGCGAACATTTTGCGCCATTTTTCCGGTCATTTGCTTGCCAAGGGATACTTACCAATTTTTGCTGGCATTCAGGATCTTTTGTTTTTTCCGGGAAAAAAAACTGGATATTATCTGCCTGTAGGGCATTGCGAACATTTTGCGCCATTTTTCCGGTCATTTGCTTGCCAAGGGATACTTACGTATTTTTGCTGGCTTTCAGGATCTTTTGTTTTTTTCGCGGAAAAAAACTGGATATTATCTGCCTGTATAGCATTGCGAACATTTTGCGCCATTTTTCCGGTCATTTGCTTGCCAAGGGATACTTACGTATTTTTGCTGGCATTCAGGATTTTTTTTTCGCGGAAACAACTGGATATTATCTGCCTGTAGGGCATTGCGAACATTTTGCGCCATTTTTCCGGTCATTTGCTTGCCAAGGGTTACTTACGTATTTTTGCTGGCATTCAGGATCTTTTGTTTTTTTCGCGAAAAAAACTGGATATTATCTGCCTGTAGGGCATTGCGAACATTTTGCGCCATTTTTCCGGTCATTTGCTTGCCAAGGGATACTTACCAATTTTTGCTGACATTCAGGATCTTTTGTTTTTTTCGCGAAAAAAACTGGATATTATCTGCCTGTAGGGCATTGCGAACATTTTGCGCCATTTTTCCGGTCATTTGCTTGCCAAGGGATACTTACGTATTTTTGCTGGCTTTCAGGATCTTTTGTTTTTTTCGCGGAAAAAAACTGGATATTATCTGCCTGTATAGCATTGCGAACATTTTGCGCCATTTTTCCGGTCATTTGCTTGCCAAGGGATACTTACGTATTTTTGCTGGCATTCAGGATTTTTTTTTCGCGGAAACAACTGGATATTATCTGCCTGTAGGGCATTGCGAACATTTTGCGCCATTTTTCCGGTCATTTGCTTGCCAAGGGATACTTACGTATTTTTGCTGGCTTTCAGGATCTTTTGTTTTTTTCGCGGAAAAAAACTGGATATTATCTGCCTGTATAGCATTGCGAACATTTTGCGCCATTTTTCCGGTCATTTGCTTGCCAAGGGATACTTACGTATTTTTGCTGGCATTCAGGATTTTTTTTTCGCGGAAACAACTGGATATTATCTGCCTGTAGGGCATTGCGAACATTTTGCGCCATTTTTCCGGTCATTTGCTTGCCAAGGGTTACTTACGTATTTTTGCTGGCATTCAGGATCTTTTGTTTTTTTCGCGAAAAAAACTGGATATTATCTGCCTGTAGGGCATTGCGAACATTTTGCGCCATTTTTCCGGTCATTTGCTTGCCAAGGGATACTTACCAATTTTTGCTGACATTCAGGATCTTTTGTTTTTTTCGCGGAAAAAACTGGATATTATCTGCCTGTTGGGCATTGTGAACATTTTGCGCCATTTTCCGGTCATTTGCTTGGCAAGGGATACTTACCAATTTTTGCTGGCATTCAGGATCTTTTGTTTTTTTTCGCGGAAAAAACTGGATATTATCTGCCTCTATGGCATTGCGAAAATTTTGCGCCATTTTTCCGGTCATTTGCTTGCCAAGGGATACTTACGTATTTTTGCTGGCATTCAGGATCTTTTGTTTTTTTCGCGGAAAAAACTGGATATTATCTGCCTGTAGGGCATTGCGAACATTTTGCGCCATTTTTCCGGTCATTTGCTTGCCAAGGGATACTTACCAATTTTTGCTGGCATTCAGGATCTTTTGTTTTTTTCGCGGAAAAAACTGGATATTATCTGCCTGTAGGGCATTGCGAACATTTTGCGTCATTTTTCCGGTCATTTGCTTGCCAAGGGATACTTACGTATTTTTGCTGGCTTTCAGGATCTTTTGTTTTTTTCGCGGAAAAAACTGGATATTATCTGCCTGTAGGGCATTGCGAACATTTTGCGCCATTTTTCCGGTCATTTGCTTGCCAAGGGATACTTACGTATTTTTGCTGGCTTTCAGGATCTTTTGTTTTTTCGCGGAAAAAACTGGATATTATCTGCCTGTAATGCATTGCGAACATTTTGCGCCATTTGTCCGGTCATTTGCTTGCCAAGGGATACTTACCAATTTTTGCTGGCATTCAGGTTTTTTTTTTTTCGCGGAAAAAAACGGGATATTATCTGCCTGTAGGGCATTGCGAACATTTTGCGCCATTTTTCCGGTCATTTGCTTGCCAAGGGATACTTACGTATTTTTGCTGGCTTTCAGGATCTTTTGTTTTTTTCGCGGAAAAAACTGGATATTATCTGCCTGTAGGGCATTGCGAACATTTTGCGCCATTTTTCTGGTCATTTCTTGCCAAGGGATACTTACCAATTTTTGCTGGCATTCAGGATCTTTTGTTTTTTTCGCGAAAAAAAACTGGATATTATCTGCCTGTAGGGCATTGCGAACATTTTGCGCCATTTTTCCGGTCATTTGCTTGCCAAGGGATACGTACCAATTTTTGCTGGCATTCAGGATCTTTTGTTTTTTTCGCGAAAAAAACTGGATATTATCTGCCTGTAGGGCATTGCGAACATTTTGCGCCATTTTTCCGGTCATTTGCTTGCCAAGGGATACTTACGTATTTTTGCTGGCTTTCAGGATCTTTTGTTTTTTTCGCGGAAAAAACTGGATATTATCTGCCTGTAGGGCATTGCGAACATTTTGCGCCATTTTTCCGGTCATTTGCTTGCCAAGGGATACTTACGTATTTTTGCTGGCTTTCAGGATCTTTTGTTTTTTCGCGGAAAAAACTGGATATTATCTGCCTGTAGGGCATTGCGAAAATTTTGCGCTATTTGTCCGGTCATTTGCTTGCCAAGGGATACTTACCAATTTTTGCTGGCATTCAGGATCTTTTGTTTTTTTTCGCGGAAAAAAACGGGATATTATCTGCCTGTAGGGCATTGCGAAAATTTTGCGCCATTTTTCCGGTCATTTGCTTGCCAAGGGATACTTACGTATTTTTGCTGGCATTCAGGATCTTTTGTTTTTTTCGCGGAAAAAACTGGATATTATCTGCCTGTAGGGCATTGCGAACATTTTGCGCCATTTTTCCGGTCATTTGCTTGCCAAGGGATACTTACGTATTTTTGCTGGCTTTCAGGATCTTTTGTTTTTTTCGCGGAAAAAACTGGATATTATCTGCCTGTAGGGCATTGCGAACATTTTGCGCCATTTTTCCGGTCATTTGCTTGCCAAGGGATACTTACGTATTTTTGCTGGCATTCAGGATCTTTTGTTTTTTTCGCGGAAAAAACTGGATATTATCTGCCTGTAGGGCATTGCGAACATTTTGCGCCATTTTTCCGGTCATTTGCTTGCCAAGGGATACTTACCAATTTTTGCTGGCATTCAGGATCTTTTGTTTTTTTCGCGGAAAAAACTGGATATTATCTGCCTGTAGGGCATTGGGAACATTTCGCGCCATTTTTCCGGTCATTTGCTTGCCAAGGGATACTTACGTATTTTTGCTGGCTTTCAGGATCTTTTGTTTTTTTCGCGGAAAAAACTGGATATTATCTGCCTGTAGGGCATTGCGAACATTTTGCGCCATTTTTCCGGTCATTTGCTTGCCAAGGGATACTTACGTATTTTTGCTGGCTTTCAGGATCTTTTGTTTTTTTCGCGGAAAAAACTGGATATTATCTGCCTGTAGGGCATTGCGAAAATTTTGCGCCATTTGTCCGGTCATTTGCTTGCCAAGGGATACTTACCAATTTTTGCTGGCATTCAGGATCTTTTGTTTTTTTTCGCGAAAAAAAACGGGATATTATCTGCCTGTAGGGCATTGCGAACATTTTGCGCCATTTTTCCGGTCATTTGCTTGCCAAGGGATACTTACCAATTTTTGCTGGCTTTCAGGATCTTTTGTTTTTTTCGCGAAAAAAAACTGGATATTATCTGCCTGTAGGGCATTGCGAAAATTTTGCGCCATTTTTCCGGTCATTTGCTTGCCAAGGGATACTTACGTATTTTTGCTGGCATTCAGGATCTTTTGTTTTTTTCGCGGAAAAAACTGGATATTATCTGCCTGTAGGGCATTGCCAACATTTTGCGCCATTTTTCCGGTCATTTGCTTGCCAAGGGATACTTACGTATTTTTGCTGGCTTTCAGGATCTTTTGTTTTTTTTGCGGAAAAAACTGGATATTATCTGCCTGTAGGGCATTGCGAACATTTTGCGCCATTTTTCCGGTCATTTGCTTGCCAAGGGATACTTACCAATTTTTGCTGGCATTCAGTATTTTTTTTTTTTTCGCGAAAAAAAACGGGATATTATCTGCCTGTAGGGCATTGCGAACATTTTGCGCCATTTTTCCGGTCATTTGCTTGCCAAGGGATACTTTTGTATTTTTGCTGGCATTCAGGATCTTTTGTTTTTTTCGCGGAAAAAACTGGATATTATCTGCCTGTAGGGCTTTGCGAACATTTTGCGCCATTTTTCCGGTCATTTGCTTGCCAAGGGATACTTACCAATTTTTGCTGGCATTCAGGATCTTTTGTTTTTTTCGCGGAAAAAACTGGATATTATCTGCCTGTAGGGCATTGCGAACATTTTGCGCCATTTTTCCGGTCATTTGCTTGCCAAGGGATACTTACCAATTTTCGCTGGCATTCAGGATCTTTTGTTTTTTTCGCGGAAAAAACTGGATATTATCTGCCTGTAGGGCATTGCGAACATTTTGCGCCATTTTTCCGGTCATTTGCTTGCCAAGGGATACTTACGTATTTTTGCTGGCATTCAGGATCTTTTGTTTTTTTCGCGGAAAAAACTGGACATTATCTGCCTGTAGGGCATTGCGAACATTTTGCGCCATTTTTCCGGTCATTTGCTTGCCAAGGGATACTTACGTATTTTTGCTGGCTTTCAGGATCTTTTGTTTTTTTCGCGGAAAAAACTTGATATTATCTGCCTGTAGGGCATTGCGAACATTTTGCGCCATTTTTCCGGTCATTTGCTTGCCAAGGGATACTTACGTATTTTTGCTGGCATTCAGGATCTTTTGTTTTTTTCGCGAAAAAAACTGGATATTATCTGCCTGTAGGGCATTGCGAACATTTTGCGCCATTTTTCCGGTCATTTGCTTGCCAAGGGATACTTACGTATTTTTGCTGGCTTTCAGGATCTTCAGTTTTTTTCGCGGAAAAAACTGGATATTATCTGCCTGTAGGGCATTGCGAACATTTTGCGCCATTTTTCCGGTCATTTGCTTGCCAAGGGATACTTACCAATTTTTGCTGGCTTTCAGGATCTTTTGTTTTTTTCGCGGAAAAAACTGGATACTATCTGCCTGTAGGGCATTGCGAAAATTTTGCGCCATTTTTCCGGTCATTTGCTTGCCAAGGGATACTTACGTATTTTTGCTGGCATTCAGGATCTTTTGTTTTTTTCGCGGAAAAAACTGGATATTATCTGCCTGTAGGGCATTGCGAACATTTTGCGCCATTTTTCCGGTCATTTGCTTGCCAAGGGATACTTACCAATTTTTGCTGGCATTCAGGATGTTTTGTTTTTTTTCGCGGAAAAAAACGGGATATTATCTGCCTGTAGGGCATTGCGAACATTTTGCGCCATTTTTCCGGTCATTTGCTTACCAAGGGATACTTACGTACTTTTGCTGGCTTTCAGGATCTTTTGTTTTTTTCGCGGAAAAAACTGGATATTATCTGCCTGTAGGGCATTGCGAACATTTTGCGCCATTTTTCCGGTCATTAGCTTGCCAAGGGATACTTACCAATTTTTGCTGGCATTCAGGATCTTTTGTTTTTTTCGCGAAAAAAAACTGGATATTATCTGCCTGTAGGGCATTGCGAAAATTTTGCGCCATTTTTCCGGTCATTTGCTTGCCAAGGGATACTTACGTATTTTCTGGCATTCAGGATCTTTTGTTTTTTTCGCGGAAAAACTGGATATTATCTGCCTGTAGGGCATTGCGAACATTTTGCGCCATTTTTCCGGTCATTTGCTTGCCAAGGGATACTTACGTATTTTTGCTGGCTTTCAGGATCTTTTGTTTTTTTCGCGGAAAAAACTGGATATTATCTGCCTGTAGGGCATTGCGAACATTTTGCGCCATTTTTCCGGTCATTTGCTTGCCAAGGGATACTTTTGTATTTTTGCTGGCATTCAGGATCTTTTGTTTTTTTCGCGGAAAAAACTGGATATCATCTGCCTGTAGGGCTTTGCAAACATTTTGCGCCATTTTTCCGGTCATTTGCTTGCCAAGGGATACTTACCAATTTTTGCTGGCATTCAGGATCTTTGGTTTTTTTCGCGGAAAAAACTGGATATTATCTGCCTGTAGGGCATTGCGAACATTTTGCGCCATTTTTCCGGTCATTTGCTTGCCAAGGGATACTTACCAATTTTCGCTGGCATTCAGGATCTTTTGTTTTTTCGCGGAAAAAACTGGATATTATCTGCCTGTAGCGCATTGCGAACATTTTGCGCCATTTTTCCGGTCATTTGCTTGCCAAGGGATACTTACGTATTTTTGCTGGCATTCAGGATCTTTTGTTTTTTTCGCGGAAAAAACTGGATATTATCTGCCTGTAGGGCATTGCGAACATGTTGCGCCATTTTTCCGGTCATTTGCTTGCCAAGGGATACTTACGAATTTTTGCTGGCATTCAGGATCTTTTGTTTTTTTCGCGGAAAAAACTGGATATTATCTGCCTGTAGGGCATTGCGAAAAATTTGCGCCATTTTTCCGGTCATATGCTTGCCAAGAGATACCTACGTATTTTTGCTGGCATTCAGGATCTTTTGTTTTTTTCGCGGAAAAAACTGGATATTATCTGCCTGTAGGGCATTTCGAACATTTTGCGCCATTTTTCCGGTCATTTGCTTGCCAAGGGATACTTACGTATTTTTGCTGGCATTCAGGATCTTTTGTTTTTTTTGCGGAAAAAACTGGTTATTATCTCCCTGTAGGGCATTGCGAACATTTTGCGCCATTTTTCCGGTCATTTGCTTGCCAAGGGATACTTACCAATTTTTGCTGGCATTCAGGATCTTTTGTTTTTTTCGCGGAAAAAACTGGATATTATCTGCCTGTAGGGCATTGCGAACATTTTGCGCCATTTTTCCGGTCATTTGCTTGCCAAGGGATACTTACGTATTTTTGCTGGCTTTCAGGATCTTTTGTTTTTTTCGCGGAAAAAACTGGATATTATCTGCCTGTAGGGCATTGCGAACATTTTGCGCCATTTTTCCGGTCATTTGCTTGCCAAGGGATACTTACGTATTTTTGCTGGCATTCAGGATCTTTTGTTTTTTTCGCGGAAAAAACTGGATATTATCTGCCTGTAGGGCATTGCGAACATTTTGCGCCATTTTTCCGGTCATTTGCTTGCCAAGGGATACTTACCAATTTTTGCTGGCATTCAGGATCTTTTGTTTTTTTCGCGGAAAAAACTGGATATTATCTGCCTGTAGGGCATTGCGAACATTTTGCGCCATTTTTCCGGTCATTTGCTTGCCAAGGGATACTTACCAATTTTTGCTGGCATTCAGGATCTTTTGTTTTTTTCGCGGAAAAAACTGGATATTATCTGCCTGTAGGGCATTGCGAAAAATTTGCGCCATTTTTCCGGTCATTTGCTTGCCAAGGGATACTTACGTATTTTTGCTGGCTTTCAGGATCTTTTGTTTTTTTCGCGGAAAAAACTGGATATTATCTGCCTGTAGGACATTGCGAACATTTTGCGCCATTTTTCCGGTCATTTGCTTGCCAAGGGATACTTACCAATTTTTGCTGGCTTTCAGGATCTTTTGTTTTTTCGCGGAAAAAACTGGATATTATCTGCCTGTAGGGCATTGCGAACATTTTGCGCCATTTTTCCGGTCATTTGCTTGCCAAGGGATACTTACGAATTTTTGCTGGCATTCAAGATCTTTTGTTTTTTTCGCGGAAAAAACTGGATATTATCTGCCTGTAGGGCATTGCGAAAAATTTTCGCCATTTTTCCGGTCATTTGCTTGCCAAGGGATACTTACGTATTTTTGCTGGCATTCAGGATCTTTTGTTTTTTTCGCGGAAAAAAACTGGATATTATCTGCCTGTAGGGCATTGCGAACATTTTGCGCCATTTTTCCGGTCATTTGCTTGCCAAGGGATACTTACGTATTTTTGCTGGCATTCAGGATCTTTTGTTTTTTTTCGCGGAAAAAACTGGATATTATCTGCCTGTAGGGCATTGCGAACATTTTGCGCCATTTTTCCGGTCATTTGCTTGCCAAGGGATACTTACGTATTTTTGCTGGCTTTCAGGATCTTTTGTTTTTTTCGCGGAAAAAACTGGATATTATCTGCTTGTAGGGCATTGCGAAAAATTTGCGCCATTTTTCCGGTCATTTGCTTGCCAAGGGATACTTACGTATTTTTGCTGGCATTCAGGATCTTTTGTTTTTTTCGCGGAAAAAACTGGATATTATCTGCCTGTAGGGCATTGCGAACATTTTGCGCCATTTTTCCGGTCATTTGCTTGCCAAGGGATACTTACCAATTTTTGCTGGCATTCAGGATCTTTTGTTTTTTTCGCGGAAAAAACTGGATATTATCTGCCTGTAGGGCATTGCGAAAAATTTGCGCCATTTTTCCGGTCATTTGCTTGCCAAGGGATACTTACGTATTTTTGCTGGCATTCAGGATCTTTTGTTTTTTTCGCGGAAAAAACTGGATATTATCTGCCTGTAGGGCATTGCGAACATTTTGCGCCATTTTTCCGGTCATTTGCTTGCCAAAGGATACTTACGTATTTTTGCTGGCTTTCAGGATCTTTTGTTTTTTTCGCGGAAAAAACTGGATATTATCTGCCTGTAGGGCATTGCGAACATTTTGCGCCATTTTTCCGGTCATTTGCTTGCCAAGGGATACTTACCAATTTTTGCTGGCATTCAGGATCTTTTGTTTTTTTCGCGGAAAAAACTGGATATTATCTGCCTGTAGGGCATTGCGAACATTTTGCGCCATTTTTCCGGTCATTTGCTTGCCAAGGGATACTTACCAATTTTTGCTGGCATTCAGGATCTTTTGTTTTTTTCGCGGAAAAAACTGGATATTATCTGCCTGTAGGGCATTGCGAAAAATTTGCGCCATTTTTCCGGTCATTTGCTTGCCAAGGGATACTTACGTATTTTTGCTGGCTTTCAGGATCTTTTGTTTTTTTCGCGGAAAAAACTGGATATTATCTGCCTGTAGGACATTGCGAACATTTTGCGCCATTTTTCCGGTCATTTGCTTGCCAAGGGATACTTACCAATTTTTGCTGGCTTTCAGGATCTTTGGTTTTTTCGCGGAAAAAACTGGATATTATCTGCCTGTAGGGCATTGCGAACATTTTGCGCCATTTTTCCGGTCATTTGCTTGCCAAGGGATACTTACCAATTTTTGCTGGCTTTCAGGATCTTTTGTTTTTTCGCGAAAAAAACTGGATATTATCTGCCTGTAGGGCATTGCGAACATTTTGCGCCATTTTTCCGGTCATTTGCTTGCCAAGGGATACTTACGTATTTTTGCTGGCATTCAGGATCTTTTGTTTTTTTCGCGGAAAAAACTGGATATTATCTGCCTGTAGGGCATTGCGAACATTTTGCGCCATTTTTCCGGTCATTTGCTTGCCAAGGGATACTTACCAATTTTTGCTGGCTTTCAGGATCTTTTGTTTTTTCGCGAAAAAAACTGGATATTATCTGCCTGTAGGGCATTGCGAAAATTTTGCGCCATTTTTCCGGTCATTTGCTTGCCAAGGGATACTTACGTATTTTTGCTGGCATTCAGGATCTTTTGTTTTTTTCGCGGAAAAAACTGGATATTATCTGCCTGTAGGGCATTGCGAACATTTTGCGCCATTTTTCCGGTCATTTGCTTGCCAAGGGATACTTACGTATTTTTGCTGGCATTCAGGATCTTTTGTTTTTTTTCGCGGAAAAAACTGGATATTATCTGCCTGTAGGGCATTGCGAACATTTTGCGCCATTTTTCCGGTCATTTGCTTGCCAAGGGATACTTACCAATTTTTGCTGGCATTCAGGATCTTTTGTTTTTTTCGCGGAAAAAACTGGATATTATCTGCCTGTAGGGCATTGCGAAAAATTTGCGCCATTTTTCCGGTCATTTGCTCGCCAAGGGATACTTACGTATTTTTGCTGGCTTTCAGGATCTTTTGTTTTTTTCGCGGAAAAAACTGGATATTATCTGCCTGTAGGACATTGCGAACATTTTGCGCCATTTTTCCGGTCATTTGCTTGCCAAGGGATACTTACCAATTTTTGCTGGCTTTCAGGATCTTTTGTTTTTCGCGGAAAAAACTGGATATTTTCTGCCTGTAGGGCATTGCGAACATTTTGCGCCATTTTTCCGGTCATTTGCTTGCCAAGGGATACTTACGAATTTTTGCTGGCATTCAGGATCTTTTGTTTTTTTCGCGGAAAAAACTGGATATTATCTGCCTGTAGGGCATTGCGAAAAATTTTCGCCATTTTTCCGGTCATTTGCTTGCCAAGGGATACTTACGTATTTTTGCTGGCATTCAGGATCTTTTGTTTTTTTCGCGGAAAAAACTGGATATTATCTGCCTGTAGGGCATTGCGAACATTTTGCGCCATTTTTCCGGTCATTTGCTTGCCAAGGGATACTTTCGTATTTTTGCTGGCATTCAGGATCTTTCGTTTTTTTCGCGGAAAAAACTGGATATTATCTGCCTGTAGGGCATTGCGAACATTTTGCGCCATTTTTCCGGTCATTTGCTTGCCAAGGGATACTTACGTATTTTTGCTGGCTTTCAGGATCTTTTGTTTTTTTCGCGAAAAAAACTGGATATTATCTGCCTGTAGGGCATTGCGAAAAATTTGCGCCATTTTTCCGGTCATTTGCTTGCCAAGGGATACTTACGTATTTGTGCTGGCATTCAGGATCTTTTGTTTTTTTCGCGGAAAAAACTGGATATTATCTGCCTGTAGGGCATTGCGAACATTTTGCGCCATTTTTCCGGTCATTTGCTTGCCAAGGGATACTTACCAATTTTTGCTGGCATTCAGGATCTTTTGTTTTTTTCGCGGAAAAAACTGGATATTATCTGCCTGTAGGGCATTGCGAAAAATTTGCGCCATTTTTCCGGTCATTTGCTTGCCAAGGGATACTTACGTATTTTTGCTGGCATTCAGGATCTTTTGTTTTTTTCGCGGAAAAAACTGGATATTATCTGCCTGTAGGGCATTGCGAACATTTTGCGCCATTTTTCCGGTCATTTGCTTGCCAAGGGATACTTACCAATTTTTGCTGGCATTCAGGATCTTTTGTTTTTTTCGCGGAAAAAACTGGATATTATCTGCCTGTAGGGCATTGCGAAAAATTTGCGCCATTTTTCCGGTCATTTGCTTGCCAAGGGATACTTACGTATTTTTGCTGGCATTCAGGATCTTTTGTTTTTTTCGCGGAAAAAACTGGATATTATCTGCCTGTAGGGCATTGCGAACATTTTGCGCCATTTTTCCGGTCATTTGCTTGCCAAAGGATACTTACGTATTTTTGCTGGCTTTCAGGATCTTTTGTTTTTTTCGCGGAAAAAACTGGATATTATCTGCCTGTAGGGCATTGCGAACATTTTGCGCCATTTTTCCGGTCATTTGCTTGCCAAGGGATACTTACCAATTTTTGCTGGCATTCAGGATCTTTTGTTTTTTTCGCGGAAAAAACTGGATATTATCTGCCTGTAGGGCATTGCGAACATTTTGCGCCATTTTTCCGGTCATTTGCTTGCCAAGGGATACTTACCAATTTTTGCTGGCATTCAGGATCTTTTGTTTTTTTCGCGGAAAAAACTGGATATTATCTGCCTGTAGGGCATTGCGAAAAATTTGCGCCATTTTTCCGGTCATTTGCTTGCCAAGGGATACTTACGTATTTTTGCTGGCTTTCAGGATCTTTTGTTTTTTTCGCGGAAAAAACTGGATATTATCTGCCTGTAGGACATTGCGAACATTTTGCGCCATTTTTCCGGTCATTTGCTTGCCAAGGGATACTTACCAATTTTTGCTGGCTTTCAGGATCTTTGGTTTTTTCGCGGAAAAAACTGGATATTATCTGCCTGTAGGGCATTGCGAACATTTTGCGCCATTTTTCCGGTCATTTGCTTGCCAAGGGATACTTACGAATTTTTGCTGGCATTCAAGATCTTTTGTTTTTTTCGCGGAAAAAACTGGATATTATCTGCCTGTAGGGCATTGCGAAAAATTTTCGCCATTTTTCCGGTCATTTGCTTGCCAAGGGATACTTACGTATTTTTGCTGGCATTCAGGATCTTTTGTTTTTTTCGCGGAAAAAACTGGATATTATCTGCCTGTAGGGCATTGCGAACATTTTGCGCCATTTTTCCGGTCATTTGCTTGCCAAGGGATACTTACGTATTTTTGCTGGCATTCAGGATCTTTTGTTTTTTTTCGCGGAAAAAACTGGATATTATCTGCCTGTAGGGCATTGCGAACATTTTGCGCCATTTTTCCGGTCATTTGCTTGCCAAGGGATACTTACGTATTTTTGCTGGCTTTCAGGATCTTTTGTTTTTTTCGCGGAAAAAACTGGATATTATCTGCTTGTAGGGCATTGCGAAAAATTTGCGCCATTTTTCCGGTCATTTGCTTGCCAAGGGATACTTACGTATTTTTGCTGGCATTCAGGATCTTTTGTTTTTTTCGCGGAAAAAACTGGATATTATCTGCCTGTAGGGCATTGCGAACATTTTGCGCCATTTTTCCGGTCATTTGCTTGCCAAGGGATACTTACCAATTTTTGCTGGCTTTCAGGATCTTTTGTTTTTTCGCGAAAAAAACTGGATATTATCTGCCTGTAGGGCATTGCGAAAATTTTGCGCCATTTTTCCGGTCATTTGCTTGCCAAGGGATACTTACGTATTTTTGCTGGCATTCAGGATCTTTTGTTTTTTTCGCGGAAAAAACTGGATATTATCTGCCTGTAGGGCATTGCGAACATTTTGCGCCATTTTTCCGGTCATTTGCTTGCCAAGGGATACTTACGTATTTTTGCTGGCATTCAGGATCTTTTGTTTTTTTTCGCGGAAAAAACTGGATATTATCTGCCTGTAGGGCATTGCGAACATTTTGCGCCATTTTTCCGGTCATTTGCTTGCCAAGGGATACTTACCAATTTTTGCTGGCATTCAGGATCTTTTGTTTTTTTCGCGGAAAAAACTGGATATTATCTGCCTGTAGGGCATTGCGAAAAATTTGCGCCATTTTTCCGGTCATTTGCTCGCCAAGGGATACTTACGTATTTTTGCTGGCTTTCAGGATCTTTTGTTTTTTTCGCGGAAAAAACTGGATATTATCTGCCTGTAGGACATTGCGAACATTTTGCGCCATTTTTCCGGTCATTTGCTTGCCAAGGGATACTTACCAATTTTTGCTGGCTTTCAGGATCTTTTGTTTTTCGCGGAAAAAACTGGATATTATCTGCCTGTAGGGCATTGCGAACATTTTGCGCCATTTTTCCGGTCATTTGCTTGCCAAGGGATACTTACGAATTTTTGCTGGCATTCAGGATCTTTTGTTTTTTTCGCGGAAAAAACTGGATATTATCTGCCTGTAGGGCATTGCGAAAAATTTTCGCCATTTTTCCGGTCATTTGCTTGCCAAGGGATACTTACGTATTTTTGCTGGCATTCAGGATCTTTTGTTTTTTTCGCGGAAAAAACTGGATATTATCTGCCTGTAGGGCATTGCGAACATTTTGCGCCATTTTTCCGGTCATTTGCTTGCCAAGGGATACTTTCGTATTTTTGCTGGCATTCAGGATCTTTCGTTTTTTTCGCGGAAAAAACTGGATATTATCTGCCTGTAGGGCATTGCGAACATTTTGCGCCATTTTTCCGGTCATTTGCTTGCCAAGGGATACTTACGTATTTTTGCTGGCTTTCAGGATCTTTTGTTTTTTTCGCGAAAAAAACTGGATATTATCTGCCTGTAGGGCATTGCGAAAAATTTGCGCCATTTTTCCGGTCATTTGCTTGCCAAGGGATACTTACGTATTTGTGCTGGCATTCAGGATCTTTTGTTTTTTTCGCGGAAAAAACTGGATATTATCTGCCTGTAGGGCATTGCGAACATTTTGCGCCATTTTTCCGGTCATTTGCTTGCCAAGGGATACTTACCAATTTTTGCTGGCATTCAGGATCTTTTGTTTTTTTCGCGGAAAAAACTGGATATTATCTGCCTGTAGGGCATTGCGAAAAATTTGCGCCATTTTTCCGGTCATTTGCTTGCCAAGGGATACTTACGTATTTTTGCTGGCATTCAGGATCTTTTGTTTTTTTCGCGGAAAAAACTGGATATTATCTGCCTGTAGGGCATTGCGAACATTTTGCGCCATTTTTCCGGTCATTTGCTTGCCAAGGGATACTTACCAATTTTTGCTGGCATTCAGGATCTTTTGTTTTTTTCGCGGAAAAAACTGGATATTATCTGCCTGTAGGGCATTGCGAAAAATTTGCGCCATTTTTCCGGTCATTTGCTTGCCAAGGGATACTTACGTATTTTTGCTGGCATTCAGGATCTTTTGTTTTTTTCGCGGAAAAAACTGGATATTATCTGCCTGTAGGGCATTGCGAACATTTTGCGCCATTTTTCCGGTCATTTGCTTGCCAAAGGATACTTACGTATTTTTGCTGGCTTTCAGGATCTTTTGTTTTTTTCGCGGAAAAAACTGGATATTATCTGCCTGTAGGGCATTGCGAACATTTTGCGCCATTTTTCCGGTCATTTGCTTGCCAAGGGATACTTATCAATTCTTGCTGGCTTTAAGGATCTTTTGTTTTTTTCGCGGAAAAAACTGGATATTATCTGCCTGTAGGGCATTGCGAACATTTTGCGCCATTTTTCCGGTCATTTGCTTGCCAAGGGATACTTACGTATTTTTGCTGGCTTTCAGGATCTTTCGTTTTTTTCGCGGAAAAAACTGGATATTATCTGCCTGTAGGGCATTGCGAACATTTTGCGCCATTTTTCGGGTCATTTGCTTGCCAAGGGATACTTACGTATTTTTGCTGGCATTCAGGATCTTTTGTTTTTTTCGCGGAAAAAACTGGATATTATCTGCCTGTAGGGCATTGCGAACATTTTGCGCCATTTTTCCGGTCATTTGCTTGCCAAAGGATACTTACGTATTTTTGCTGGCTTTCAGGATCTTTTGTTTTTTCCGCGGAAAAATTTGGATATTATCTGCCTGTAGGGCATTGCGAACATTTTGCGCCATTTTTCCGGTCATTTGCTTGCCAAGGGATACTTACCAATTCTTGCTGGCTTTCAGGATCTTTTGTTTTTTTCGCGTAAAAAACTGGATATTATCTGCCTGTAGGGCATTGCGAACATTTTGCACCATTTTTCCGGTCATTTGCTTGCCAAGGGATACTTACGTATTTTTGCTGGCTTTCATGATCTTTTGTTTTTTTCGCGGAAAAAACTGGATATTATCTGCCTGTAGGGCATTGCGAACATTTTGCGCCATTTTTCCGGTCATTTGCTTGCCAAGGGATACTTACGTATTTTTGCTGGCATTCAGGATCTTTTGTTTTTTTCGCGGAAAAAACTGGATATTATCTGCCTGTAGGGCATTGCGAACATTTTGCGCCATTTTTCCGGTCATTTGCTTGCCAAAGGATACTTACGTATTGTTGCTGGCTTTCAGGATCTTTTTTTTTTTTCGCGGAAAAAACTGGATATTATCTGCCTGTAGGGCATTGCGAACATTTTGCGCCATTTTTCCGGTCATTTGCTTGCCAAGGGATACTTACCAATTCTTGCTGGCTTTCAGGATCTTTTGTTTTTTTCGCGGAAAAAACTGGATATTATCTGCCTGTAGGGCATTGCGAAGATTTTGCACCATTTTTCCGGTCATTTGCTTGCCAAGGGATACTTACGTATTTTTGCTGGCTTTCAGGATCTTTTGTTTTTTTCGCGGAAAAAACTGGATATTATCTGCCTGTAGGGCATTGCGAACATTTTGCGCCATTTTTCCGGTCATTTGCTTGCCAAGGGATACTTACCAATTTTTGCTGGCTTTCAGTATCTTTTGTTTTTTTCGCGGAAAAAACTGGATATTATCTGCTTGTAGGGCATTGCGAACATTTTGCGCCATTTTTCCGGTCATTTGCTTGCCAAGGGATACTTACGAATTTTTGCTGGCAATCAGGATCTTTTGTTTTTTTCGCGGAAAAAACTGGATATTATCTGCCTGTAGGGCATTGCGAAAAATTTGCGCCATTTTTCCGGTCATTTGCTTGCCAAGGGATACTGACGTATTTTTGCTGGCATACAGGATCTTTTGTTTTTTTCGCGGAAAAAACTGGATATTATCTGCCTGTAGGGCATTGCGAACATTTTGCGCCATTTTTCCGGTCATTTGCTTGCCAAGGGATACTTACCAATTCTTGCTGGCTTTCAGGATCTTTTGTTTTTTTCGCGGAAAAAACTGGATATTATCTGCCTGTAGGGCATTGCGAACATTTTGCACCATTTTTCCGGTCATTTGCTTGCCAAGGGATACTTACGTATTTTTGCTGGCTTTCAGGATCTTTTGTTTTTTTCGCGGAAAAAACTGGATATTATCTGCCTGTAGGGCATTGCGAACATTTTGCGCCATTTTTCCGGTCATTTGCTTGCCAAAGGATACTTACGTATTTTTGCTGGCTTTCAGGATCTTTTGTTTTTTTCGCGGAAAAAACTGGATATTATCTGCCTGTAGGGCATTGCGAACATTTTGCGCCATTTTTCCGGTCATTTGCTTGCCAAGGGATACTTATCAATTCTTGCTGGCTTTAAGGATCTTTTGTTTTTTTCGCGGAAAAAACTGGATATTATCTGCCTGTAGGGCATTGCGAACATTTTGCGCCATTTTTCCGGTCATTTGCTTGCCAAGGGATACTTACGTATTTTTGCTGGCTTTCAGGATCTTTTGTTTTTTTCGCGGAAAAAACTGGATATTATCTGCCTGTAGGGCATTGCGAACATTTTGCGCCATTTTTCGGGTCATTTGCTTGCCAAGGGATACTTACGTATTTTTGCTGGCATTCAGGATCTTTTGTTTTTTTCGCGGAAAAAACTGGATATTATCTGCCTGTAGGGCATTGCGAACATTTTGCGCCATTTTTCCGGTCATTTGCTTGCCAAAGGATACTTACGTATTTTTGCTGGCTTTCAGGATCTTTTGTTTTTTTCGCGGAAAAATTTGGATATTATCTGCCTGTAGGGCATTGCGAACATTTTGCGCCATTTTTCCGGTCATTTGCTTGCCAAGGGATACTTACCAATTCTTGCTGGCTTTCAGGATCTTTTGTTTTTTTCGCGTAAAAAACTGGATATTATCTGCCTGTAGGGCATTGCGAACATTTTGCACCATTTTTCCGGTCATTTGCTTGCCAAGGGATACTTACGTATTTTTGCTGGCTTTCATGATCTTTTGTTTTTTTCGCGGAAAAAACTGGATATTATCTGCCTGTAGGGCATTGCGAACATTTTGCGCCATTTTTCCGGTCATTTGCTTGCCAAGGGATACTTACGTATTTTTGCTGGCATTCAGGATCTTTTGTTTTTTTCGCGGAAAAAACTGGATATTATCTGCCTGTAGGGCATTGCGAACATTTTGCGCCATTTTTCCGGTCATTTGCTTGCCAAAGGATACTTACGTATTTTTGCTGGCTTTCAGGATCTTTTTTTTTTCGCGGAAAAAACTGGATATTATCTGCCTGTAGGGCATTGCGAACATTTTGCGCCATTTTTCCGGTCATTTGCTTGCCAAGGGATACTTACGAATTTTTGCTGGCAATCAGGATCTTTTGTTTTTTTCGCGGAAAAAACTGGATATTATCTGCCTGTAGGGCATTGCGAAAAATTTGCGCCATTTTTCCGGTCATTTGCTTGCCAAGGGATACTGACGTATTTTTGCTGGCATACAGGATCTTTTGTTTTTTTCGCGGAAAAAACTGGATATTATCTGCCTGTAGGGCATTGCGAACATTTTGCGCCATTTTTCCGGTCATTTTCTTGCCAAGGGATACTTACGTATTTTTGCTGGCATTCAGGATCTTTTGTTTTTTTTCGCGGAAAAAACTGGATATTATCTGCCTGTAGGGCATTGCGAACATTTTGCGCCATTTTTCCGGTCATTTGCTTGCCAAGGGATACTTACGTATTTTTGCTGGCTTTCAGGATCTTTTGTTTTTTTCGCGGAAAAAACTGGATATTATCTGCCTGTAGGGCATTGCGAACATTTTGCGCCATTTTTCCGGTCATTTGCTTGCCAAGGGATACTTACCAATTTTTGCTGGCTTTCAGGATCTTTTGTTTTTTTTTTCGCGGAAAAAACTAGATATTATCTGCCTGTAGGGCATTGCGAAAAATTTGCGCCATTTTTCCGGTCATTTACTTGCCAAGGGATACTTACGTATTTTTGCTGGCATTCAGGATCTTTTGTTTTTTTCGCGGAAAAAACTGGATATTATCTGCCTGTAGGGCATTGCGAACATTTTGCGCCATTTTTCCGGTCATTTGCTTGCCAAGGGATACTTACGTATTTTTGCTGGCTTTCAGGATCTTTTGTTTTTTTCGCGGAAAAAACTGGATATTATCTGCCTGTAGGGCATTGCGAACATTTTGCGCCATTTTTCCGGTCATTTGCTTGCCAAAGGATACTTACGTATTTTTGCTGGCTTTCAGGATCTTTTGTTTTTTTCGCGAAAAAAACTGGATATTATCTGCCTGTAGGGCATTGCGAACATTTTGCGCCATTTTTCCGGTCATTTGCTTGCCAAGGGATACTTACCAATTCTTGCTGGCTTTCAGGATCTTTTGTTTTTTTCGCGGAAAAAACTGGATATTATCTGCCTGTAGGGCATTGCGAACATTTTGCACCATTTTTCCGGTCATTTGCTTGCCAAGGGATACTTACGTATTTTTGCTGGCTTTCAGGATCTTTTGTTTTTTTCGCGTAAAAAACTGGATATTATCTTCTTTTCCGGTCATTTGCTTGCCAAGGGATACTTACGAATTTTTGCTGGCATTCAGGATCTTTTGTTTTTTTCGCGGTAAAAACTGGATATTATCTGCCTGTAGGGCATTGCGAAAAATTTGCGCCATTTTTCCGGTCATTTGCTTGCCAAGGGATACTTACGTATTTTTGCTGGCATTCAGGATCTTTTGTTTTTTTCGCGGAAAAAACTGGATATTATCTGCCTGTAGGGCATTGCGAACATTTTGCGGCATTTTTCCGGTCATTTGCTTGCCAAGGGATACTTACGTATTTTTGCTGGCTTTCAGGATCTTTTGTTTTTTTCGCGGAAAAAACTGGATATTATCTGCCTGTAGGGCATTGCGAACATTTTGCGCCATTTTTCCGGTCATTTGCTTGCCAAGGGATACTTACCAATTTTTGCTGGCTTTCAGGATCTTTTGTTTTTTTCGCGGAAAAAACTGGATATTATCTGCCTGTAGGGCATTGCGAACATTTTGCGCCATTTTTCCGGTCATTTGCTTGCCAAGGGATACTTTCGTATTTTTGCTGGCTTTCAGGATCTTTTGTTTTTTTCGCGGAAAAAACTGGATATTATCTGCCTGTAGGGCATTGCCAAAAATTTGCGCCATTTTTCCGGTCATTTGCTTGCCAAGGGATACTTACGTATTTTTGCTGGCATTCAGGATCTTTTGTTTTTTTCGCGGAAAAAACTGGATATTATCTGCCTGTAGGGCATTGCGAACATTTTGCGCCATTTTTCCGGTCATTTGCTTGCCAAGGGATACTTACCAATTTTTGCTGGCTTTCAGGATCTTTTGTTTTTTTTTCGCGGAAAAAACTAGATATTATCTGCCTGTAGGGCATTGCGAAAAATTTGCGCCATTTTTCCGGTCATTTACTTGCCAAGGGATACTTACGTATTTTTGCTGGCATTCAGGATCTTTTGTTTTTTTCGCGGAAAAAACTGGATATTATCTGCCTGTAGGGCATTGCGAACATTTTGCGCCATTTTTCCGGTCATTTGCTTGCCAAGGGATACTTACGTATTTTTGCTGGCTTTCAGGATCTTTTGTTTTTTTCGCGGAAAAAACTGGATATTATCTGCCTGTAGGGCATTGCGAACATTTTGCGCCATTTTTCCGGTCATTTGCTTGCCAAAGGATACTTACGTATTTTTGCTGGCTTTCAGGATCTTTTGTTTTTTTCGCGAAAAAAACTGGATATTATCTGCCTGTAGGGCATTGCGAACATTTTGCGCCATTTTTCCGGTCATTTGCTTGCCAAGGGATACTTACCAATTCTTGCTGGCTTTCAGGATCTTTTGTTTTTTTCGCGGAAAAAACTGGATATTATCTGCCTGTAGGGCATTGCGAACATTTTGCACCATTTTTCCGGTCATTTGCTTGCCAAGGGATACTTACGTATTTTTGCTGGCTTTCAGGATCTTTTGTTTTTTTCGCGTAAAAAACTGGATATTATCTTCTTTTCCGGTCATTTGCTTGCCAAGGGATACTTACGAATTTTTGCTGGCATTCAGGATCTTTTGTTTTTTTCGCGGTAAAAACTGGATATTATCTGCCTGTAGGGCATTGCGAAAAATTTGCGCCATTTTTCCGGTCATTTGCTTGCCAAGGGATACTTACGTATTTTTGCTGGCATTCAGGATCTTTTGTTTTTTTCGCGGAAAAAACTGGATATTATCTGCCTGTAGGGCATTGCGAACATTTTGCGGCATTTTTCCGGTCATTTGCTTGCCAAGGGATACTTACGCATTTTTGCTGGCTTTCAGGATCTTTTGTTTTTTTCGCGGAAAAAACTGGATATTATCTGCCTGTAGGGCATTGCGAACATTTTGCGCCATTTTTCCGGTCATTTGCTTGCCAAGGGATACTTACCAATTTTTGCTGGCTTTCAGGATCTTTTGTTTTTTTCGCGGAAAAAACTGGATATTATCTGCCTGTAGGGCATTGCGAACATTTTGCGCCATTTTTCCGGTCATTTGCTTGCCAAGGGATACTTTCGTATTTTTGCTGGCTTTCAGGATCTTTTGTTTTTTTCGCGGAAAAAACTGGATATTATCTGCCTGTAGGGCATTGCCAAAAATTTGCGCCATTTTTCCGGTCATTTGCTTGCCAAGGGATACTTACGTATTTTTGCTGGCATTCAGGATCTTTTGTTTTTTTCGCGGAAAAAACTGGATATTATCTGCCTGTAGGGCATTGCGAACATTTTGCGCCATTTTTCCGGTCATTTGCTTGCCAAGGGATACTTACGTATTTTTGCTGGCTTTCAGGATCTTTTGTTTTTTTCGCGGAAAAAACTGGATATTATCTGCCTGTAGGGCATTGCGAACATTTTGCGCCATTTTTCCGGTCATTTGCTTGCCAAGGGATACTTACCAATTTTTGCTGGCTTTCAGGATCTTTTGTTTTTTTCGCGGGAAAAAACTGGATATTATCTGCCTGTAGGGCATTGCGAACATTTTGCGCCATTTTTCCGGTCATTTGCTTGCCAAGGGATACTTACGAATTTTTGCTGGCATTCAGGATCTTTTGTTTTTTTCGCGGAAAAAACTGGATATTATCTGCCTGTAGGGCATTGCGAACATTTTGCGCCATTTTTCCGGTCATTTGCTTGCCAAGGGATACTTACCAATTTTTGCTGGCATTCAGGATCTTTTGTTTTTTTCGCGGAAAAAACTGGATATTATCTGCCTGTAGGGCATTGCGAACATTTTGCGCCATTTTTCCGGTCATTTGCTTGCCAAGGGATACTTACCAATTTTTGCTGGCATTCAGGATCTTTTGTTTTTTTCGCGGAAAAAACTGGATATTATCTGCCTGTAGGGCATTGCGAAAAATTTGCGCCATTTTTCCGGTCATTTGCTTGCCAAGGGATACTTACGTATTTTTGCTGGCTTTCAGGATCTTTTGTTTTTTTCGCGGAAAAAACTGGATATTATCTGCCTGTAGGGCATTGCGAACATTTTGCGCCATTTTTCCGGTCATTTGCTTGCCAAGGGATACTTACGTATTTTTGCTGGCTTTCAGGATCTTTTGTTTTTTTCGCGGAAAAAACTGGATATTATCTGCCTGTAGGGCATTGCGAAAAATTTGCGCCAATTTCCGGTCATTTGCTTGCCAAGGGATACTTACGTATTTTTGCTGGCTTTCAGGATCTTTTGTTTTTTTCGCGGAAAAAACTGGATATTATCTGCCTGTAGGGCATTGCGAACATTTTGCGCCATTTTTCCGGTCATTTGCTTGCCAAGGGATACTTACGTATTTTTGCTGGCATTCAGGATCTTTTGTTTTTTTCGCGGAAAAAACTGGATATTATCTGCCTGTAGGGCATTGCGAACATTTTGCGCCATTTTTCCGGTCATTTGCTTGCCAAGGGATACTTACGTATTTTTGCTGGCTTTCAGGATCTTTTCTTTTTTCGCGGAAAAAACTGGATATTATCTGCCTGTAGGGCATTGCGAACATTTTGCGCCATTTTTCCGGTCATTTGCTTGCCAAGGGATACTTACCAATTTTTGCTGGCTTTCAGGATCTTTTTTTTTTTCGCGGAAAAAACTGGATATTATCTGCCTGTAGGGCATTGCGAACATTTTGCGCCATTTTTCCGGTCATTTGCTTGCCAAGGGATACTTACGAATTTTTGCTGGCATTCAGGATCTTTATTTTTTTTCGCGGAAAAAACTGGATATTATCTGCCTGTAGGGCATTGCGAAAAATTTGCGCCATTTTTCCGGTCATTTGCTTGCCAAGGGATACTTACGTATTTTTGCTGGCTTTCAGGATCTTTTGTTTTTTTCGCGGAAAAAACTGGATATTATCTGCCTGTAGGGCATTGCGAACATTTTGCGCCATTTTTCCGGTCATTTGCTTGCCAAGGGATACTTACCAATTTTTGCTGGCATTCAGGATCTTTTGTTTTTTTCGCGGAAAAAACTGGATATTATCTGCCTGTAGGGCATTGCGAACATTTTGCGCCATTTTTCCGGTCATTTGCTTGCCAAGGGATACTTACGAATTTTTGCTGGCATTCAGGATCTTTATTTTTTTTCGCGGAAAAAACTGGATATTATCTGCCTGTAGGGCATTGCGAAAAATTTGCGCCATTTTTCCGGTCATTTGCTTGCCAAGGGATACTTACGTATTTTTGCTGGCATTCAGGATCTTTTGTTTTTTTCGCGGAAAAAACTAGATATTATCTGCCTGTAGGGCATTGCGAACATTTTGCGCCATTTTTCCGGTCATTTGCTTGCCAAGGGATACTTACGTATTTTTGCTGGCATTCAGGATCTTCTGTTTTTTTTTCGCGGAAAAAACTGGATATTATCTGCCTGTAGGGCATTGCGAACATTTTGCGCCATTTTTCCGGTCATTTGCTTGCCAAGGGATACTTACGAATTTTTGCTGGCTTTCAGGATCTTTATTTTTTTTCGCGGAAAAAACTGGATATTATCTGCCTGTAGGGCATTGCGAAAAATTTGCGCCATTTTTCCGGTCATTTGCTTGCCAAGGGATACTTACGTATTTTTGCTGGCATTCAGGATCTTTTGTTTTTTTTCGCGGAAAAAACTGGATATTATCTGCCTGTAGGGCATTGCAAACATTTTGCGCCATTTTTCCGGTCATTTGCTTGCCAAGGGATACTTACCAATTTTTGCTGGCATTCAGGATCTTTTGTTTTTTTCGCGGAAAAAACTGGATATTATCTGCCTGTAGGGCATTGCGAACATTTTGCGCCATTTTTCCGGTCATTTGCTTGCCAAGGGATACTTACCAATTTTTGCTGGCATTCAGGATCTTTTGTTTTTTTCGCGGAAAAAACTGGATATTATCTGCCTGTAGGGCATTGCGAACATTTTGCACCATTTTTCTGGTCATT
>CAWWDL010000058.1:0-20069 GCA_963942545.1 Oxycera nigricornis | reverse complement strand
ACTGTAGTGGAATCACATGTTCAACCACTTGTCCATCTGCACTCATTCATGCGTATTATGCCACGCATGCCCGTTCATCTCACTAATTTAAATTCAGCCACGCGTGCCCACAAGATGCCCACGAACAGTATTAACACATAAATCACAAGGGTCATTTAATATGAATTACATACGGAGCAATGCCATGCCAAACGTGACTAAAAAGTGTCAAGTAGACACGGCGCTCTTTTTGATGACCACTTGCAAGGCGTTGGAATCCTTGCAATGTGATTATGGGTCAACATGTGAAATACGGAAAACTAATGAAATAAATTATAGATTTATTACAAACATATGCATTGGTCCTGTGGGAAAATAGTTTTAAGTCAATGTTTAGAAAATAGAAATTAGGCTAAGATTTTGTATAAAAGGAGAAAGATATTTGGAATAAAACAACATTCATACAAGTGAATTTGGACTGCCTGCATCGGCACCCTTTCATTTGAGTGTTCATTGCGGCGCTTGCGCTGTACAGAAATATAGGCAGCTCACGCTTGCCATCAGCTTTGGCGCTAGACGCCGATATTTAGGTAAGTCCCTCCTTCCTCTAATTGTTATCATAATGGCCCCTAACGAAACCTATTACATGGCGATCCTGCCAACCTATTTGCCGATATTTAGGACCAATAATGGAAGGTTTTGAGGAATTATGGGAACAATACTCCCCTGGTACACCAGCAAGAGCACCAGCATACAAGGCGACAAGACGAAAAGAACTCGCAGCAATCGGACCGAAGCCACTCACAATAGAGGACTACCGCAAGAAGATAGCGAAAAAGCAACAACCACCGCCGATCAACAAGGAGAAGAGGAAATATAGGGGTGGAAAGAAGGTGCGATTCAGGATCGAACGTGCGAACCTATACCGCTTGATAGCAATAGCAAAGGGCGACAACAGGAGGAAGCTGTTCCAAAAGCTAAAAGAACTAGAGAGATCGTATGTCGACAACATACAAAAACACGAACATGGGCAACTGCAAGTCGGTGAACCAGTCGACGTTTCAAGAATACCAGCAGGCAACGACCACGACCATAATCTTCATAATAATAGCAATTACATACAATAAGTAGAACAAAAATTATGTTAAGAAACAGTCGAGTAGGAATGTAAATGTATAAAATCTTATAACGTTATGTGAAAAAAAAAAAATTTTTTTTTTTGATTAGTTGATGGACAAAATTAAAGAATTATTAATTGAAACAGAGAAACTTTTGTCTAATGCAAGAAAAGGTTTAAAGAGATCATATAAACCAGAAACAATACAAGAAAAACTAAATCGTTTGGAAGAAATACAAGAAACCTTAAGGAAAGAATTCGCAAAATCAGATTCTGATAAATATTTAGACTTGAAAATACGTTTCGTCAAGTCATCAAAAGAACTAAACCATATATTAATAAGTATGCTAACTAATGGTGTGGACGATCAGACAAACGACGACAATATGGCTAATTTCGAACTTCATATGGCGATGAAAGTCATTCCATCCTTTGAGGGTAGAGCAAAGGAATTAAACGCATTTCTAAAAATTGTCGAATATATAAACAAGAAATTGAATGATGCATCAAAGCCGGAACTAATCGACTTCGTCTACAATGTTAAACTTGCGGACAATGTGCGCACTTCATTTAGCGCAAACATCCCTAACACCTTTGATATTTTAAAAACTCAACTTTTGGCTAGGTACAAACCCTTGAACTCTGTCGCGAACATTCACACCTCGCTAAGTACCGTCACCCAAAATCGTTCATCTGTTACACAGTACAAAGAACGAATTTTGTCCCTTCTTGGCGAACTTAATCAGCTCCAAATAAATGATTTAGGGACCAACGCATCAACAGAGCAGAAACAAACGATTATCAGTCTGAACGACACTTATGCTCTGACTATATTTAAGAATGGTCTGCACGACCAATACAGAAAAACCATTTTTGCCGCTAGACCACAAACACTAGCCGATGCCATTAACCTGACAATGGAGTTAGAGAAGAGCAATGCAAACACCGCAAGTAATATACTACATTACAATACGCGAAACGAGCAAAATATGATGTCAAATAACAGATACAACACTTCGAATGGAAGACAACACATCCAGGCATATGGCCAGAGCAATAATAACAATAGAACGAATAGATTCAGTAATAATGGTAACAGAAACTTCAGTCCAAACAATTTTAATAATAATAATAGAAGGTACGACGCCAATCAGCGCAGTAACGGAAACAACTTCAATAGAAATAACGCGAATAACAGAAATAATTATAACAGAAATAACAATAATTTTAGAAACAGACAAAGCAACAATCGGTTCAACAATAGTAATATGAACATGAATAGACGAATCAACGTCATTCACGAGCAGGGAAACGAAGAGGGATCCGGAGAGGAATAACCAATAAAGAAGTAACAACTCCTACCGGATTAACAGGATACAAAACCGCTAAAATTTACAAAGTATCCGCATCTAGCCCAAGTTTTATCAGGTTATTTTGCACGAATACCAAAACATATCTGACTTTTCTGATAGATACAGGAGCAGATATATCTATATTTAAAATAAATAATACAATATCGTACATAGATGAAAATAATATATGCAACCTTACTGGAATAACCAAAGAAACGATAAAGTCCATTGGTACAACTTGTTTAAATCTGAGTATTGGCGAATCTAAACAAATTAACACATTTAATCTAGTAGAAGAATCGTTCCCAATCATTACGGATGGGATTATAGGAAGAGATATCCTAGAGAGATATCAATGCAAAATTGACTACGAAACATACACAATCACATTCATAATCAACAATGATGAGGTCACAATACCAATGAATACGAAGCCATTAAAAATGTACAATTTTAGAATTCCTGCAAGAACTGAGGCTATAGTACCGATCGACCTAGACCGAAGTGAAGACAGTATAGTACTCAATAAAGAAATACAAAAAGGAGTTTACGTAGGAAATTCAATAGTACCGTCTAAAGGTATCTGCCACATTAAAATACTAAATACAAATAATGAACCATGCAACATCAAGAATTTCAAAATAGATACTGAACCACTATCAAACTATAATATATTAAAGAACAGCAAGGGATATAAAAATAATCCAGATCGTTTACGAGAGCTACTACAAACAATTAGATCAGACTACAAGGACGAGAGAACAATGGGTAGCCTAATGAAAATAATCGAAGAGTACCAAGATGTGTTTCATCTCGAAGGCGAAAAACTCTCAGTCAACAATTTTTACAAACAACATATTGAACTTTCTGACAGTACACCCGTATACATCAAAAACTACAAGCTACCACACGCTCAACTGGAAGAAATTAATGACCAAGTGAAAGAATTAGAGCGAAATGATATCATAGAACCATCTATTAGCCCGTACAATTCACCACTTTTAGTAGTACCTAAAAAGTGTTCTAGTGATAAAAAACAATGGCGATTAGTTGTAGATTTCCGTCGTTTGAACAACAAAATAATAAACGACAAATTCCCATTGACGAGGCTAGACGATGTTCTAGACAGATTAGGTCGAGCTAAATATTTTACTACTCTAGATATGACCAGCTCATTTCATCAGATTGAATTGAATGAACATTCTAGACCTTTGACAGCTTTCTCTACAGGAGACGGTCATTTCCAATTCAAGCGATTACCATTTGGACTCAAGATTTCGTCCAACAGCTTCCAAAGAATGCTTACGATAGCACTGACCGGTTTAAGTTCAGAAGCATTTCTATATGTTGACGACATTATTATTTTTGGTTGTAGTGTCGATCATCATAACAAAAATTTAACAAAAGTACTACAACGACTACGGAAGCACAATTTAAAACTGAACGCACAGAAATGCAAATTTTTGAGACCAGAAGTTGTCTACTTAGGCCATCTGATAACTGATGAAGGTATAAAAACCGATCCTACTAAAGATGAAATCATACAAAACTATCCTATCCCGAAAAACGCAGATGAAGTTCGTCGGTTTGTTGCTTTCTGCAATTATTATAGACGCTTCATCCCGAACTTCGCCGAAATAGCAAAATGTTTAAATGAACTGTTAAAGAAGAATGCAAATTTTGTTTGGAACGAAAAATGTCAGAAAGCTTTCGAAACTTTAAAGGAGAGACTTATCTCACCTCCCATCTTGCAATATCCCGATTTTGAGAAACCATTCGTATTAACAACAGACGCATCTAGTTATGCCCTTGGAGCGATACTCTCCCAAGGTGATATTGGTTCAGATCTACCCATCTCGTACGCAAGTAAATCATTAGGTAAACATGACATCAACAAACCTATAATTGAGAAAGAGCTACTTGCAATACATTGGGGAATAAATTTTTTTAGACCCTATCTATATGGGAGAAAATTCATTGTGGTTACTGACCACAGACCTCTGGTATCATTATTCACGCACAAGAATCCATCATCTAAACTAACTAGGATTAGATTAGATCTCTCCGATTATGATTTCGAGATTGTGTTCAAGCAAGGAAAAATAAATTGCAACGCGGATGCATTATCACGCATCAAGCTAGACTCAGATATTTTAAAAACAATGATTCCTCCCGAAATAGACGAAAAAGTCAAAAAAGTGTTGGCAATAACAAGGGGTATGTCTACAAAACAAAGAACAGACAATATAAATAAAAATACTACGATAGATGAACCCGATACACCAGTAAAGTCTGATCAACTTTACGTATGGGATTGCACATCAATATCAGAAGTAAGAAAAGTTATGAAGTTGAAATTTATATTGCGCAAAAATAATAAATTCGATATCGTCAGAACAAGCGACGAAGTCATTGTATACTGTAGTGATAAAGTTACCGAGAAATACGTTTCCGCTAACGAAAAGCTATCAGCGAGCTCAAATACAATTAGATCGAATGTTAGAATCTGCAACGATGAGTCCAGTGCGGTATACGTATCCACCATGGAAAAGTTGTTAGATGGAATTCTCGAGATGAATTTATATGAATTAGCGTTATCAAATAACGATGATATCTTCAAAATAATAAGTAAAGAAGATTTCAAAAATATAATTAATATGTTGCAACAAAGTAAAAAATACGAAAGTCGCGCAAAACTAAGTATAATGTTATACGAACCCCCGAAGAGTATAAAGGATACAACAATACAGAATCAGTTGATACAAGAATATCACGACACGCCACACGGAGGACATTTAGGAGTGAGAAAAACCCAATTAAAACTTAAACAAAGATATTGCTGGAAAAACATGAACAGCATGATAAAAAACTATGTCAACAATTGCAAACAATGCAAAATAAATAAACAAGTACGGCACACAAGAGAACACATGATAAAAACCAACACACCTACCACCAGTTTCGAAACAATAGCTATCGATATCGTAGGACCATTAAGAATCTCGAACGACTATAGATACATCTTGACGATGCAGTGTGAACTAAGTAAATTCGTGATAGCATCACCACTAGAATCCAAAGACGCCAAAACAGTCGCGTACACATTGGTGAACGACCTTATATTAAAATTTGGACATTTCAAAATATTAAAATCTGACCAAGGTACGGAATTTACGAATAAATTAATGCAAGAAATTTGCAAATTGCTTGAAATTAAACAGATATTTTCGGCTCCATATCATCATCAGACACTAGGCACGGTAGAACGCAACCATCGAGTGTTAAATGAGTATTTTCTAGCTTTTACCGAAGATCTAAATTGGGACAAGTGGATCCCGTATTACACGTTCGCATACAATACAACTCCACATGTTGATAATGGCTACACGCCTTATGAATTAGTATTCGGCAAATTACCATATCTACCCAATGATATAGTCAGACAGACAGACAAAGTCTACGATACAGAAAATTACGCAAACGAATTGAAAATTCGATTACACCATGCGTTAAACAAAGCAAAGCAAATAATTGAAAAAGTCAAACAGAAACGTGTCGACAAGATAACAAAAACCAATCCAATTCATTTAAAAACAAACGATTTAGTTCTCTTGAAAAAGGAAAATAGGAGAAAACTTGATAGACCTTATATAGGACATTTTAGAGTGATAAATACAAATAATGTAAACACAACAATAGAAGTTGATGGTAAACCAAGAAAGGTCCACAACAATAATTTAAAATTGTACAAGATGATTGACTATAAAATATAAATATAAGAGACTAACTAGTAGCAATTTAGAATAAGTCAACAATATTAATTATTTTGAAATTACGAGTATAGTAAATTAAATATTATATGTAATATTAATTATAGTAACAAAATAAAAACACATGTAATGAGACTAGATATAAGCACACTGAAGTATATTTTGAATTATATAACAATGAAAAGTAACATACTTATCCTATCTTTAGTTGAAAAATCCCATGTAACCCATGCATATGCAGCGCGGATAGCAAAACATACAGATAATTATTTTTTTGTGTTTCGCACTAATTACTCAATTAGTACGCAACACTTCTAAACGGTGAGGGTGTAGTGGAATCACATGTTCAACCACTTGTCCATCTGCACTCATTCATGCGTATTATGCCACGCATGCCCGTTCATCTCACTAATTTAAATTCAGCCACGCGTGCCCACAAGATGCCCACGAACAGTATTAACACATAAATCACAAGGGTCATTTAATATGAATTACATATGGAGCAATGCCATGCCAAACGTGACTAAAAAGTGTCAAGTAGACACGGCGCTCTTTTTGATGACCACTTGCAAGGCGTTGGAATCCTTGCAATGTGATTATGGGTCAACATGTGAAATACGGAAAACTAATGAAATAAATTATAGATTTATTACAAACATATGCATTGGTCCTGTGGGAAAATAGTTTTAAGTCAATGTTTAGAAAATAGAAATTAGGCTAAGATTTTGTATAAAAGGAGAAAGATATTTGGAATAAAACAACATTCATACAAGTGAATTTGGACTGCCTGCATCGGCACCCTTTCATTTGAGTGTTCATTGCGGCGCTTGCGCTGTACAGAAATATAGGCAGCTCACGCTTGCCATCAGCTTTGGCGCTAGACGCCGATATTTAGGTAAGTCCCTCCTTCCTCTAATTGTTATCATAATGGCCCCTAACGAAACTTATTACATGGCGATCCTGCCAACCTATTTGCCGATATTTAGGACCAATAATGGAAGGTTTTGAGGAATTATGGGAACAATACTCCCCTGGTACACCAGCAAGAGCACCAGCATACAAGGCGACAAGACGAAAAGAACTCGCAGCAATCGGACCGAAGCCACTCACAATAGAGAACTACCGCAAGAAGATAGCGAAAAAGCAACAACCACCGCCGATCAACAAGGAGAAGAGGAAATATAGGGGTGGAAAGAAGGTGCGATTCAGGATCGAACGTGCGAACCTATACCGCTTGATAGCAATAGCAAAGGGCGACAACAGGAGGAAGCTGTTCCAAAAGCTAAAAGAACTAGAGAGATCGTATGTCGACAACATACAAAAACACGAACATGGGCAACTGCAAGTCGGTGAACCAGTCGACGTTTCAAGAATACCAGCAGGCAACGACCACGACCATAATCTTCATAATAATAGCAATTACATACAATAAGTAGAACAAAAATTATGTTAAGAAACAGTCGAGTAGGAATGTAAATGTATAAAATCTTATAACGTTATGTGAAAAAAAAAAAAAATTTTTTTTTTGATTAGTTGATGGACAAAATTAAAGAATTATTAATTGAAACAGAGAAACTTTTGTCTAATGCAAGAAAAGGTTTAAAGAGATCATATAAACCAGAAACAATACAAGAAAAACTAAATCGTTTGGAAGAAATACAAGAAACCTTAAGGAAAGAATTCGCAAAATCAGATTCTGATAAATATTTAGACTTGAAAATACGTTTCGTCAAGTCATCAAAAGAACTAAACCATATATTAATAAGTATGCTAACTAATGGTGTGGACGATCAGACAAACGACGACAATATGGCTAATTTCGAACTTCATATGGCGATGAAAGTCATTCCATCCTTTGAGGGTAGAGCAAAGGAATTAAACGCATTTCTAAAAATTGTCGAATATATAAACAAGAAATTGAATGATGCATCAAAGCCGGAACTAATCGACTTCGTCTACAATGTTAAACTTGCGGACAATGTGCGCACTTCATTTAGCGCAAACATCCCTAACACCTTTGATATTTTAAAAACTCAACTTTTGGCTAGGTACAAACCCTTGAACTCTGTCGCGAACATTCACACCTCGCTAAGTACCGTCACCCAAAATCGTTCATCTGTTACACAGTACAAAGAACGAATTTTGTCCCTTCTTGGCGAACTTAATCAGCTCCAAATAAATGATTTAGGGACCAACGCATCAACAGAGCAGAAACAAACGATTATCAGTCTGAACGACACTTATGCTCTGACTATATTTAAGAATGGTCTGCACGACCAATACAGAAAAACCATTTTTGCCGCTAGACCACAAACACTAGCCGATGCCATTAACCTGACAATGGAGTTAGAGAAGAGCAATGCAAACACCGCAAGTAATATACTACATTACAATACGCGAAACGAGCAAAATATGATGTCAAATAACAGATACAACACTTCGAATGGAAGACAACACATCCAGGCATATGGCCAGAGCAATAATAACAATAGAACGAATAGATTCAGTAATAATGGTAACAGAAACTTCAGTCCAAACAATTTTAATAATAATAATAATAATAGAAGGTACGACGCCAATCAGCGCAGTAACGGAAACAACTTCAATAGAAATAACGCGAATAACAGAAATAATTATAACAGAAATAACAATAATTTTAGAAACAGACAAAGCAACAATCGGTTCAACAATAGTAATATGAACATGAATAGACGAATCAACGTCATTCACGAGCAGGGAAACGAAGAGGGATCCGGAGAGGAATAACCAATAAAGAAGTAACAACTCCTACCGGATTAACAGGATACAAAACCGCTAAAATTTACAAAGTATCCGCATCTAGCCCAAGTTTTATCAGGTTATTTTGCACGAATACCAAAACATATCTGACTTTTCTGATAGATACAGGAGCAGATATATCTATATTTAAAATAAATAATACAATATCGTACATAGATGAAAATAATATATGCAACCTTACTGGAATAACCAAAGAAACGATAAAGTCCATTGGTACAACTTGTTTAAATCTGAGTATTGGCGAATCTAAACAAATTAACACATTTAATCTAGTAGAAGAATCGTTCCCAATCATTACGGATGGGATTATAGGAAGAGATATCCTAGAGAGATATCAATGCAAAATTGACTACGAAACATACACAATCACATTCATAATCAACAATGATGAGGTCACAATACCAATGAATACGAAGCCATTAAAAATGTACAATTTTAGAATTCCTGCAAGAACTGAGGCTATAGTACCGATCGACCTAGACCGAAGTGAAGACAGTATAGTACTCAATAAAGAAATACAAAAAGGAGTTTACGTAGGAAATTCAATAGTACCGTCTAAAGGTATCTGCCACATTAAAATACTAAATACAAATAATGAACCATGCAACATCAAGAATTTCAAAATAGATACTGAACCACTATCAAACTATAATATATTAAAGAACAGCAAGGGATATAAAAATAATCCAGATCGTTTACGAGAGCTACTACAAACAATTAGATCAGACTACAAGGACGAGAGAACAATGGGTAGCCTAATGAAAATAATCGAAGAGTACCAAGATGTGTTTCATCTCGAAGGCGAAAAACTCTCAGTCAACAATTTTTACAAACAACATATTGAACTTTCTGACAGTACACCCGTATACATCAAAAACTACAAGCTACCACACGCTCAACTGGAAGAAATTAATGACCAAGTGAAAGAATTAGAGCGAAATGATATCATAGAACCATCTATTAGCCCGTACAATTCACCACTTTTAGTAGTACCTAAAAAGTGTTCTAGTGATAAAAAACAATGGCGATTAGTTGTAGATTTCCGTCGTTTGAACAACAAAATAATAAACGACAAATTCCCATTGACGAGGCTAGACGATGTTCTAGACAGATTAGGTCGAGCTAAATATTTTACTACTCTAGATATGACCAGCTCATTTCATCAGATTGAATTGAATGAACATTCTAGACCTTTGACAGCTTTCTCTACAGGAGACGGTCATTTCCAATTCAAGCGATTACCATTTGGACTCAAGATTTCGTCCAACAGCTTCCAAAGAATGCTTACGATAGCACTGACCGGTTTAAGTTCAGAAGCATTTCTATATGTTGACGACATTATTATTTTTGGTTGTAGTGTCGATCATCATAACAAAAATTTAACAAAAGTACTACAACGACTACGGAAGCACAATTTAAAACTGAACGCACAGAAATGCAAATTTTTGAGACCAGAAGTTGTCTACTTAGGCCATCTGATAACTGATGAAGGTATAAAAACCGATCCTACTAAAGATGAAATCATACAAAACTATCCTATCCCGAAAAACGCAGATGAAGTTCGTCGGTTTGTTGCTTTCTGCAATTATTATAGACGCTTCATCCCGAACTTCGCCGAAATAGCAAAATGTTTAAATGAACTGTTAAAGAAGAATGCAAATTTTGTTTGGAACGAAAAATGTCAGAAAGCTTTCGAAACTTTAAAGGAGAGACTTATCTCACCTCCCATCTTGCAATATCCCGATTTTGAGAAACCATTCGTATTAACAACAGACGCATCTAGTTATGCCCTTGGAGCGATACTCTCCCAAGGTGATATTGGTTCAGATCTACCCATCTCGTACGCAAGTAAATCATTAGGTAAACATGACATCAACAAACCTATAATTGAGAAAGAGCTACTTGCAATACATTGGGGAATAAATTTTTTTAGACCCTATCTATATGGGAGAAAATTCATTGTGGTTACTGACCACAGACCTCTGGTATCATTATTCACGCACAAGAATCCATCATCTAAACTAACTAGGATTAGATTAGATCTCTCCGATTATGATTTCGAGATTGTGTTCAAGCAAGGAAAAATAAATTGCAACGCGGATGCATTATCACGCATCAAGCTAGACTCAGATATTTTAAAAACAATGATTCCTCCCGAAATAGACGAAAAAGTCAAAAAAGTGTTGGCAATAACAAGGGGTATGTCTACAAAACAAAGAACAAACAATATAAATAAAAATACTACGATAGATGAACCCGATACACCAGTAAAGTCTGATCAACTTTACGTATGGGATTGCACATCAATATCAGAAGTAAGAAAAGTTATGAAGTTGAAATTTATATTGCGCAAAAATAATAAATTCGATATCGTCAGAACAAGCGACGAAGTCATTGTATACTGTAGTGATAAAGTTACCGAGAAATACGTTTCCGCTAACGAAAAGCTATCAGCGAGCTCAAATACAATTAGATCGAATGTTAGAATCTGCAACGATAAGTCCAGTGCGATATACGTATCCACCATGGAAAAGTTGTTAGATGGAATTCTCGAGATGAATTTATATGAATTAGCGTTATCAAATAACGATGATATCTTCAAAATAATAAGTAAAGAAGATTTCAAAAATATAATTAATATGTTGCAACAAAGTAAAAAATACGAAAGTCGCGCAAAACTAAGTATAATGTTATACGAACCCCCGAAGAGTATAAAGGATACAACAATACAGAATCAGTTGATACAAGAATATCACGACACGCCACACGGAGGACATTTAGGAGTGAGAAAAACCCAATTAAAACTTAAACAAAGATATTGCTGGAAAAACATGAACAGCATGATAAAAAACTATGTCAACAATTGCAAACAATGCAAAATAAATAAACAAGTACGGCACACAAGAGAACACATGATAAAAACCAACACACCTACCACCAGTTTCGAAACAATAGCTATCGATATCGTAGGACCATTAAGAATCTCGAACGACTATAGATACATCTTGACGATGCAGTGTGAACTAAGTAAATTCGTGATAGCATCACCACTAGAATCCAAAGACGCCAAAACAGTCGCGTACACATTGGTGAACGACCTTATATTAAAATTTGGACATTTCAAAATATTAAAATCTGACCAAGGTACGGAATTTACGAATAAATTAATGCAAGAAATTTGCAAATTGCTTGAAATTAAACAGATATTTTCGGCTCCATATCATCATCAGACACTAGGCACGGTAGAACGCAACCATCGAGTGTTAAATGAGTATTTTCTAGCTTTTACCGAAGATCTAAATTGGGACAAGTGGATCCCGTATTACACGTTCGCATACAATACAACTCCACATGTTGATAATGGCTACACGCCTTATGAATTAGTATTCGGCAAATTACCATATCTACCCAATGATATAGTCAGACAGACAGACAAAGTCTACGATACAGAAAATTACGCAAACGAATTGAAAATTCGATTACACCATGCGTTAAACAAAGCAAAGCAAATAATTGAAAAAGTCAAACAGAAACGTGTCGACAAGATAACAAAAACCAATCCAATTCATTTAAAAACAAACGATTTAGTTCTCTTGAAAAAGGAAAATAGGAGAAAACTTGATAGACCTTATATAGGACATTTTAGAGTGATAAATACAAATAATGTAAACACAACAATAGAAGTTGATGGTAAACCAAGAAAGGTCCACAACAATAATTTAAAATTGTACAAGATGATTGACTATAAAATATAAATATAAGAGACTAACTAGTAGCAATTTAGAATAAGTCAACAATATTAATTATTTTGAAATTACGAGTATAGTAAATTAAATATTATATGTAATATTAATTATAGTAACAAAATAAAAACACATGTAATGAGACTAGATATAAGCACACTGAAGTATATTTTGAATTATATAACAATGAAAAGTAACATACTTATCCTATCTTTAGTTGAAAAATCCCATGTAACCCATGCATATGCAGCGCGGATAGCAAAACATACAGATAATTATTTTTTTGTGTTTCGCACTAATTACTCAATTAGTACGCAACACTTCTAAACGGTGAGGGTGTAGTGGAATCACATGTTCAACCACTTGTCCATCTGCACTCATTCATGCGTATTATGCCACGCATGCCCGTTCATCTCACTAATTTAAATTCAGCCACGCGTGCCCACAAGATGCCCACGAACAGTATTAACACATAAATCACAAGGGTCATTTAATATGAATTACATACGGAGCAATGCCATGCCAAACGTGACTAAAAAGTGTCAAGTAGACACGGCGCTCTTTTTGATGACCACTTGCAAGGCGTTGGAATCCTTGCAATGTGATTATGGGTCAACATGTGAAATACGGAAAACTAATGAAATAAATTATAGATTTATTACAAACATATGCATTGGTCCTGTGGGAAAATAGTTTTAAGTCAATGTTTAGAAAATAGAAATTAGGCTAAGATTTTGTATAAAAGGAGAAAGATATTTGGAATAAAACAACATTCATACAAGTGAATTTGGACTGCCTGCATCGGCACCCTTTCATTTGAGTGTTCATTGCGGCGCTTGCGCTGTACAGAAATATAGGCAGCTCACGCTTGCCATCAGCTTTGGCGCTAGACGCCGATATTTAGGTAAGTCCCTCCTTCCTCTAATTGTTATCATAATGGCCCCTAACGAAACTTATTACATGGCGATCCTGCCAACCTATTTGCCGATATTTAGGACCAATAATGGAAGGTTTTGAGGAATTATGGGAACAATACTCCCCTGGTACACCAGCAAGAGCACCAGCATACAAGGCGACAAGACGAAAAGAACTCGCAGCAATCGGACCGAAGCCACTCACAATAGAGGACTACCGCAAGAAGATAGCGAAAAAGCAACAACCACCGCCGATCAACAAGGAGAAGAGGAAATATAGGGGTGGAAAGAAGGTGCGATTCAGGATCGAACGTGCGAACCTATACCGCTTGATAGCAATAGCAAAGGGCGACAACAGGAGGAAGCTGTTCCAAAAGCTAAAAGAACTAGAGAGATCGTATGTCGACAACATACAAAAACACGAACATGGGCAACTGCAAGTCGGTGAACCAGTCGACGTTTCAAGAATACCAGCAGGCAACGACCACGACCATAATCTTCATAATAATAGCAATTACATACAATAAGTAGAACAAAAATTATGTTAAGAAACAGTCGAGTAGGAATGTAAATGTATAAAATCTTATAACGTTATGTGAAAAAAAAAAATTTTTTTTTTTGATTAGTTGATGGACAAAATTAAAGAATTATTAATTGAAACAGAGAAACTTTTGTCTAATGCAAGAAAGGGTTTAAAGAGATCATATAAACCAGAAACAATACAAGAAAAACTAAATCGTTTGGAAGAAATACAAGAAACCTTAAGGAAAGAATTCGCAAAATCAGATTCTGATAAATATTTAGACTTGAAAATACGTTTCGTCAAGTCATCAAAAGAACTAAACCATATATTAATAAGTATGCTAACTAATGGTGTGGACGATCAGACAAACGACGACAATATGGCTAATTTCGAACTTCATATGGCGATGAAAGTCATTCCATCCTTTGAGGGTAGAGCAAAGGAATTAAACGCATTTCTAAAAATTGTCGAATATATAAACAAGAAATTGAATGATGCATCAAAGCCGGAACTAATCGACTTCGTCTACAATGTTAAACTTGCGGACAATGTGCGCACTTCATTTAGCGCAAACATCCCTAACACCTTTGATATTTTAAAAACTCAACTTTTGGCTAGGTACAAACCCTTGAACTCTGTCGCGAACATTCACACCTCGCTAAGTACCGTCACCCAAAATCGTTCATCTGTTACACAGTACAAAGAACGAATTTTGTCCCTTCTTGGCGAACTTAATCAGTTCCAAATAAATGATTTAGGGACCAACGCATCAACAGAGCAGAAACAAACGATTATCAGTCTGAACGACACTTATGCTCTGACTATATTTAAGAATGGTCTGCACGACCAATACAGAAAAACCATTTTTGCCGCTAGACCACAAACACTAGCCGATGCCATTAACCTGACAATGGAGTTAGAGAAGAGCAATGCAAACACCGCAAGTAATATACTACATTACAATACGCGAAACGAGCAAAATATGATGTCAAATAACAGATACAACACTTCGAATGGAAGACAACACATCCAGGCATATGGCCAGAGCAATAATAACAATAGAACGAATAGATTCAGTAATAATGGTAACAGAAACTTCAGTCCAAACAATTTTAATAATAATAATAATAATAGAAGGTACGACGCCAATCAGCGCAGTAACGGAAACAACTTCAATAGAAATAACGCGAAAAACAGAAATAATTGTAACAGAAATAACAATAATTTTAGAAACAGACAAAGCAACAATCGGTTCAACAATAGTAATATGAACATGAATAGACGAATCAACGTCATTCACGAGCAGGGAAACGAAGAGGGATCCGGAGAGGAATAACCAATAAAGAAGTAACAACTCCTACCGGATTAACAGGATACAAAACCGCTAAAATTTACAAAGTATCCGCATCTAGCCCAAGTTTTATCAGGTTATTTTGCACGAATACCAAAACATATCTGACTTTTCTGATAGATACAGGAGCAGATATATCTATATTTAAAATAAATAATACAATATCGTACATAGATGAAAATAATATATGCAACCTTACTGGAATAACCAAAGAAACGATAAAGTCCATTGGTACAACTTGTTTAAATCTGAGTATTGGCGAATCTAAACAAATTAACACATTTAATCTAGTAGAAGAATCGTTCCCAATCATTACGGATGGGATTATAGGAAGAGATATCCTAGAGAGATATCAATGCAAAATTGACTACGAAACATACACAATCACATTCATAATCAACAATGATGAGGTCACAATACCAATGAATACGAAGCCATTAAAAATGTACAATTTTAGAATTCCTGCAAGAACTGAGGCTATAGTACCGATCGACCTAGACCGAAGTGAAGACAGTATAGTACTCAATAAAGAAATACAAAAAGGAGTTTACGTAGGAAATTCAATAGTACCGTCTAAAGGTATCTGCCACATTAAAATACTAAATACAAATAATGAACCATGCAACATCAAGAATTTCAAAATAGATACTGAACCACTATCAAACTATAATATATTAAAGAACAGCAAGGGATATAAAAATAATCCAGATCGTTTACGAGAGCTACTACAAACAATTAGATCAGACTACAAGGACGAGAGAACAATGGGTAGCCTAATGAAAATAATCGAAGAGTACCAAGATGTGTTTCATCTCGAAGGCGAAAAACTCTCAGTCAACAATTTTTACAAACAACATATTGAACTTTCTGACAGTACACCCGTATACATCAAAAACTACAAGCTACCACACGCTCAACTGGAAGAAATTAATGACCAAGTGAAAGAATTAGAGCGAAATGATATCATAGAACCATCTATTAGCCCGTACAATTCACCACTTTTAGTAGTACCTAAAAAGTGTTCTAGTGATAAAAAACAATGGCGATTAGTTGTAGATTTCCGTCGTTTGAACAACAAAATAATAAACGACAAATTCCCATTGACGAGGCTAGACGATGTTCTAGACAGATTAGGTCGAGCTAAATATTTTACTACTCTAGATATGACCAGCTCATTTCATCAGATTGAATTGAATGAACATTCTAGACCTTTGACAGCTTTCTCTACAGGAGACGGTCATTTCCAATTCAAGCGATTACCATTTGGACTCAAGATTTCGTCCAACAGCTTCCAAAGAATGCTTACGATAGCACTGACCGGTTTAAGTTCAGAAGCATTTCTATATGTTGACGACATTATTATTTTTGGTTGTAGTGTCGATCATCATAACAAAAATTTAACAAAAGTACTACAACGACTACGGAAGCACAATTTAAAACTGAACGCACAGAAATGCAAATTTTTGAGACCAGAAGTTGTCTACTTAGGCCATCTGATAACTGATGAAGGTATAAAAACCGATCCTACTAAAGATGAAATCATACAAAACTATCCTATCCCGAAAAACGCAGATGAAGTTCGTCGGTTTGTTGCTTTCTGCAATTATTATAGACGCTTCATCCCGAACTTCGCCGAAATAGCAAAATGTTTAAATGAACTGTTAAAGAAGAATGCAAATTTTGTTTGGAACGAAAAATGTCAGAAAGCTTTCGAAACTTTAAAGGAGAGACTTATCTCACCTCCCATCTTGCAATATCCCGATTTTGAGAAACCATTCGTATTAACAACAGACGCATCTAGTTATGCCCTTGGAGCGATACTCTCCCAAGGTGATATTGGTTCAGATCTACCCATCTCGTACGCAAGTAAATCATTAGGTAAACATGACATCAACAAACCTATAATTGAGAAAGAGCTACTTGCAATACATTGGGGAATAAATTTTTTTAGACCCTATCTATATGGGAGAAAATTCATTGTGGTTACTGACCACAGACCTCTGGTATCATTATTCACGCACAAGAATCCATCATCTAAACTAACTAGGATTAGATTAGATCTCTCCGATTATGATTTCGAGATTGTGTTCAAGCAAGGAAAAATAAATTGCAACGCGGATGCATTATCACGCATCAAGCTAGACTCAGATATTTTAAAAACAATGATTCCTCCCGAAATAGACGAAAAAGTCAAAAAAGTGTTGGCAATAACAAGGGGTATGTCTACAAAACAAAGAACAGACAATATAAATAAAAATACTACGATAGATGAACCCGATACACCAGTAAAGTCTGATCAACTTTACGTATGGGATTGCACATCAATATCAGAAGTAAGAAAAGTTATGAAGTTGAAATTTATATTGCGCAAAAATAATAAATTCGATATCGTCAGAACAAGCGACGAAGTCATTGTATACTGTAGTGATAAAGTTACCGAGAAATACGTTTCCGCTAACGAAAAGCTATCAGCGAGCTCAAATACAATTAGATCGAATGTTAGAATCTGCAACGATGAGTCCAGTGCGGTATACGTATCCACCATGGAAAAGTTGTTAGATGGAATTCTCGAGATGAATTTATATGAATTAGCGTTATCAAATAACGATGATATCTTCAAAATAATAAGTAAAGAAGATTTCAAAAATATAATTAATATGTTGCAACAAAGTAAAAAATACGAAAGTCGCGCAAAACTAAGTATAATGTTATACGAACCCCCGAAGAGTATAAAGGATACAACAATACAGAATCAGTTGATACAAGAATATCACGACACGCCACACGGAGGACATTTAGGAGTGAGAAAAACCCAATTAAAACTTAAACAAAGATATTGCTGGAAAAACATGAACAGCATGATAAAAAACTATGTCAACAATTGCAAACAATGCAAAATAAATAAACAAGTACGGCACACAAGAGAACACATGATAAAAACCAACACACCTACCACCAGTTTCGAAACAATAGCTATCGATATCGTAGGACCATTAAGAATCTCGAACGACTATAGATACATCTTGACGATGCAGTGTGAACTAAGTAAATTCGTGATAGCATCACCACTAGAATCCAAAGACGCCAAAACAGTCGCGTACACATTGGTGAACGACCTTATATTAAAATTTGGACATTTCAAAATATTAAAATCTGACCAAGGTACGGAATTTACGAATAAATTAATGCAAGAAATTTGCAAATTGCTTGAAATTAAACAGATATTTTCGGCTCCATATCATCATCAGACACTAGGCACGGTAGAACGCAACCATCGAGTGTTAAATGAGTATTTTCTAGCTTTTACCGAAGATCTAAATTGGGACAAGTGGATCCCGTATTACACGTTCGCATACAATACAACTCCACATGTTGATAATGGCTACACGCCTTATGAATTAGTATTCGGCAAATTACCATATCTACCCAATGATATAGTCAGACAGACAGACAAAGTCTACGATACAGAAAATTACGCAAACGAATTGAAAATTCGATTACACCATGCGTTAAACAAAGCAAAGCAAATAATTGAAAAAGTCAAACAGAAACGTGTCGACAAGATAACAAAAACCAATCCAATTCATTTAAAAACAAACGATTTAGTTCTCTTGAAAAAGGAAAATAGGAGAAAACTTGATAGACCTTATATAGGACATTTTAGAGTGATAAATACAAATAATGTAAACACAACAATAGAAGTTGATGGTAAACCAAGAAAGGTCCACAACAATAATTTAAAATTGTACAAGATGATTGACTATAAAATATAAATATAAGAGACTAACTAGTAGCAATTTAGAATAAGTCAACAATATTAATTATTTTGAAATTACGAGTATAGTAAATTAAATATTATATGTAATATTAATTATAGTAACAAAATAAAAACACATGTAATGAGACTAGATATAAGCACACTGAAGTATATTTTGAATTATATAACAATGAAAAGTAACATACTTATCCTATCTTTAGTTGAAAAATCCCATGTAACCCATGCATATGCAGCGCGGATAGCAAAACATACAGATAATTATTTTTTTGTGTTTCGCACTAATTACTCAATTAGTACGCAACACTTCTAAACGGTGAGGGTGTAGTGGAATCACATGTTCAACCACTTGTCCATCTGCACTCATTCATGCGTATTATGCCACGCATGCCCGTTCATCTCACTAATTTAAATTCAGCCACGCGTGCCCACAAGATGCCCACGAACAGTATTAACACATAAATCACAAGGGTCATTTAATATGAATTACATACGGAGCAATGCCATGCCAAACGTGACTAAAAAGTGTCAAGTAGACACGGCGCTCTTTTTGATGACCACTTGCAAGCGTTGGAATCCTTGCAATGTGATTATGGGTCAACATGTGAAATACGGAAAACTAATGAAATAAATTATAGATTTATTACAAACATATGCATTGGTCTGTGGGAAATAGTTTTAAGTCAATGTTTAGAAAATAGAAATTAGGCTAAGATTTTGTATAAAAGGAGAAAGATATTTGGAAT
>CAWWDL010000057.1:0-30414 GCA_963942545.1 Oxycera nigricornis | reverse complement strand
GCTTCAAAAGTTTGCTGGAAAGTTGCGGGCAAATGTTCCTAGAAACGCCTGCCCGATATTATTTTGCATAACGTTGCCGACTTTTCTTCGAAATGTTGCTTTGGGTCCTGTTTGCCCACCTTCTTAATCGTTAGCTGTTCGGTGGTAATTTCCTTTTTGTCTTCGACAACATCGAACAGCCTTACTGAAATTTTTATTTTTCTCTCTTTATTTTGATTTCCCTCTTTAACTATCAATTGATCGTATTTTATGTACGCAAAATTTCCTTTTGCACGTTCTTCTATAAGTTTTGGCTTTAATTCTTTTCGCTTTTCTAGTACTTCTTTCGGAAAATCTTCGGTGACGTATACCTCTTTTAAGTTCCTCTTTATTTTCAGTATCTCACTCTTTTTCCAGATGTTTGCAAAAACAATAAGAAAATGTTGCCAGAAAATGTTGCTAGAAAATGTTGCTAAGAAATGTTGCTAGAAAATGTTGCTAGAAAATGTTGCTAGAAAATGTTGCTAAGAAATGTTGCTAGAAAATGTTGCTAGAAAATGTTGCTAAGAAATGTTGCTAAGAAATGTTGCTAGAAAATGTTGCTAGAAAATGTTGCTAAGAAATGTTGCTAGAAAATGTTGCCAGAAAATGTTGCTAGAAAATGTTGCCAAGAAATGTTGCCAAGAAATGTTGCTGTTAAAAGTTGCCAGGAAATGTTGCTGCAAAGCGTTGCTAGAAAATGTTACTGGAAAGTGTAGCTTCAAAAGTTTGCTGGAAAGTTGCGGGCAAATGTTCCTAGAAACGCCTGCCCGATATTATTTTGCATAACGTTGCCGACTTTTCTTCGAAATGTTGCTTTGGGTCCTGTTTGCCCACCTTCTTAATCGTTAGCTGTTCGGTGGTAATTTCCTTTTTGTCTTCGACAACATCGAACAGCCTTACTGAAATTTTTATTTTTCTCTCTTTATTTTGATTTCCCTCTTTAACTATCAATTGATCGTATTTTATGTACGCAAAATTTCCTTTTGCACGTTCTTCTATAAGTTTTGGCTTTAATTCTTTTCGCTTTTCTAGTACTTCTTTCGGAAAATCTTCGGTGACGTATACCTCTTTTAAGTTCCTCTTTATTTTCAGTATCTCACTCTTTTTCCAGATGTTTGCAAAAACAATAAGAAAATGTTGCCAGAAAATGTTGCTAGAAAATGTTGCTAGAAAATGTTGCTAGAAAATGTTGCTAAGAAATGTTGCTAAGAAATGTTGCTAGAAAATGTTGCTAGAAAATGTTGCTAAGAAATGTTGCTAGAAAATGTTGCCAGAAAATGTTGCTAGAAAATGTTGCCAAGAAATGTTGCCAAGAAATGTTGCTGTTAAAAGTTGCCAGGAAATGTTGCTGCAAAGCGTTGCTAGAAAATGTTACTGGAAAGTGTAGCTTCAAAAGTTTGCTGGAAAGTTGCGGGCAAATGTTCCTAGAAACGCCTGCCCGATATTATTTTGCATAACGTTGCCGACTTTTCTTCGAAATGTTGCTTTGGGTCCTGTTTGCCCACCTTCTTAATCGTTAGCTGTTCGGTGGTAATTTCCTTTTTGTCTTCGACAACATCGAACAGCCTTACTGAAATTTTTATTTTTCTCTCTTTATTTTGATTTCCCTCTTTAACTATCAATTGATCGTATTTTATGTACGCAAAATTTCCTTTTGCACGTTCTTCTATAAGTTTTGGCTTTAATTCTTTTCGCTTTTCTAGTACTTCTTTCGGAAAATCTTCGGTGACGTATACCTCTTTTAAGTTCCTCTTTATTTTCAGTATCTCACTCTTTTTCCAGATGTTTGCAAAAACAATAAGAAAATGTTGCCAGAAAATGTTGCTAGAAAATGTTGCTAAGAAATGTTGCTAGAAAATGTTGCTAGAAAATGTTGCTAGAAAATGTTGCTAGAAAATGTTGCTAGAAAATGTTGCTAGAAAATGTTGCTAAGAAATGTTGCTAAGAAATGTTGCTAGAAAATGTTGCTAGAAAATGTTGCTAGAAAATGTTGCTAAGAAATGTTGCTAGAAAATGTTGCCAGAAAATGTTGCTAGAAAATGTTGCCAAGAAATGTTGCTGTTAAAAGTTGCCAGGAAATGTTGCTGCAAAGCGTTGCTAGAAAATGTTACTGGAAAGTGTAGCTTCAAAAGTTTGCTGGAAAGTTGCGGGCAAATGTTCCTAGAAACGCCTGCCCGATATTATTTTGCATAACGTTGCCGACTTTTCTTCGAAATGTTGCTTTGGGTCCTGTTTGCCCACCTTCTTAATCGTTAGCTGTTCGGTGGTAATTTCCTTTTTGTCTTCGACAACATCGAACAGCCTTACTGAAATTTTTATTTTTCTCTCTTTATTTTGATTTCCCTCTTTAACTATCAATTGATCGTATTTTATGTACGCAAAATTTCCTTTTGCACGTTCTTCTATAAGTTTTGGCTTTAATTCTTTTCGCTTTTCTAGTACTTCTTTCGGAAAATCTTCGGTGACGTATACCTCTTTTAAGTTCCTCTTTATTTTCAGTATCTCACTCTTTTTCCAGATGTTTGCAAAAACAATAAGAAAATGTTGCCAGAAAATGTTGCTAGAAAATGTTGCTAAGAAATGTTGCTAGAAAATGTTGCTAGAAAATGTTGCTAGAAAATGTTGCTAAGAAATGTTGCTAGAAAATGTTGCTAGAAAATGTTGCTAAGAAATGTTGCTAAGAAATGTTGCTAGAAAATGTTGCTAGAAAATGTTGCTAAGAAATGTTGCTAGAAAATGTTGCCAGAAAATGTTGCTAGAAAATGTTGCCAAGAAATGTTGCCAAGAAATGTTGCTGTTAAAAGTTGCCAGGAAATGTTGCTGCAAAGCGTTGCTAGAAAATGTTACTGGAAAGTGTAGCTTCAAAAGTTTGCTGGAAAGTTGCGGGCAAATGTTCCTAGAAACGCCTGCCCGATATTATTTTGCATAACGTTGCCGACTTTTCTTCGAAATGTTGCTTTGGGTCCTGTTTGCCCACCTTCTTAATCGTTAGCTGTTCGGTGGTAATTTCCTTTTTGTCTTCGACAACATCGAACAGCCTTACTGAAATTTTTATTTTTCTCTCTTTATTTTGATTTCCCTCTTTAACTATCAATTGATCGTATTTTATGTACGCAAAATTTCCTTTTGCACGTTCTTCTATAAGTTTTGGCTTTAATTCTTTTCGCTTTTCTAGTACTTCTTTCGGAAAATCTTCGGTGACGTATACCTCTTTTAAGTTCCTCTTTATTTTCAGTATCTCACTCTTTTTCCAGATGTTTGCAAAAACAATAAGAAAATGTTGCTAGAAAATGTTGCTAGAAAATGTTGCTAAGAAATGTTGCTAGAAAATGTTGCTAGAAAATGTTGCTAGAAAATGTTGCTAAGAAATGTTGCTAGAAAATGTTGCCAGAAAATGTTGCTAGAAAATGTTGCCAAGAAATGTTGCCAAGAAATGTTGCTGTTAAAAGTTGCCAGGAAATGTTGCTGCAAAGCGTTGCTAGAAAATGTTACTGGAAAGTGTAGCTTCAAAAGTTTGCTGGAAAGTTGCGGGCAAATGTTCCTAGAAACGCCTGCCCGATATTATTTTGCATAACGTTGCCGACTTTTCTTCGAAATGTTGCTTTGGGTCCTGTTTGCCCACCTTCTTAATCGTTAGCTGTTCGGTGGTAATTTCCTTTTTGTCTTCGACAACATCGAACAGCCTTACTGAAATTTTTATTTTTCTCTCTTTATTTTGATTTCCCTCTTTAACTATCAATTGATCGTATTTTATGTACGCAAAATTTCCTTTTGCACGTTCTTCTATAAGTTTTGGCTTTAATTCTTTTCGCTTTTCTAGTACTTCTTTCGGAAAATCTTCGGTGACGTATACCTCTTTTAAGTTCCTCTTTATTTTCAGTATCTCACTCTTTTTCCAGATGTTTGCAAAAACAATAAGAAAATGTTGCTAGAAAATGTTGCTAGAAAATGTTGCTAAGAAATGTTGCTAGAAAATGTTGCTAGAAAATGTTGCTAGAAAATGTTGCTAAGAAATGTTGCTAGAAAATGTTGCCAGAAAATGTTGCTAGAAAATGTTGCCAAGAAATGTTGCCAAGAAATGTTGCTGTTAAAAGTTGCCAGGAAATGTTGCTGCAAAGCGTTGCTAGAAAATGTTACTGGAAAGTGTAGCTTCAAAAGTTTGCTGGAAAGTTGCGGGCAAATGTTCCTAGAAACGCCTGCCCGATATTATTTTGCATAACGTTGCCGACTTTTCTTCGAAATGTTGCTTTGGGTCCTGTTTGCCCACCTTCTTAATCGTTAGCTGTTCGGTGGTAATTTCCTTTTTGTCTTCGACAACATCGAACAGCCTTACTGAAATTTTTATTTTTCTCTCTTTATTTTGATTTCCCTCTTTAACTATCAATTGATCGTATTTTATGTACGCAAAATTTCCTTTTGCACGTTCTTCTATAAGTTTTGGCTTTAATTCTTTTCGCTTTTCTAGTACTTCTTTCGGAAAATCTTCGGTGACGTATACCTCTTTTAAGTTCCTCTTTATTTTCAGTATCTCACTCTTTTTCCAGATGTTTGCAAAAACAATAAGAAAATGTTGCCAGAAAATGTTGCTAGAAAATGTTGCTAAGAAATGTTGCTAGAAAATGTTGCTAGAAAATGTTGCTAGAAAATGTTGCTAAGAAATGTTGCTAGAAAATGTTGCTAGAAAATGTTGCTAAGAAATGTTGCTAAGAAATGTTGCTAGAAAATGTTGCTAGAAAATGTTGCTAAGAAATGTTGCTAGAAAATGTTGCCAGAAAATGTTGCTAGAAAATGTTGCCAAGAAATGTTGCCAAGAAATGTTGCTGTTAAAAGTTGCCAGGAAATGTTGCTGCAAAGCGTTGCTAGAAAATGTTACTGGAAAGTGTAGCTTCAAAAGTTTGCTGGAAAGTTGCGGGCAAATGTTCCTAGAAACGCCTGCCCGATATTATTTTGCATAACGTTGCCGACTTTTCTTCGAAATGTTGCTTTGGGTCCTGTTTGCCCACCTTCTTAATCGTTAGCTGTTCGGTGGTAATTTCCTTTTTGTCTTCGACAACATCGAACAGCCTTACTGAAATTTTTATTTTTCTCTCTTTATTTTGATTTCCCTCTTTAACTATCAATTGATCGTATTTTATGTACGCAAAATTTCCTTTTGCACGTTCTTCTATAAGTTTTGGCTTTAATTCTTTTCGCTTTTCTAGTACTTCTTTCGGAAAATCTTCGGTGACGTATACCTCTTTTAAGTTCCTCTTTATTTTCAGTATCTCACTCTTTTTCCAGATGTTTGCAAAAACAATAAGAAAATGTTGCTAGAAAATGTTGCTAGAAAATGTTGCTAAGAAATGTTGCTAGAAAATGTTGCTAGAAAATGTTGCTAGAAAATGTTGCTAAGAAATGTTGCTAGAAAATGTTGCCAGAAAATGTTGCTAGAAAATGTTGCCAAGAAATGTTGCCAAGAAATGTTGCTGTTAAAAGTTGCCAGGAAATGTTGCTGCAAAGCGTTGCTAGAAAATGTTACTGGAAAGTGTAGCTTCAAAAGTTTGCTGGAAAGTTGCGGGCAAATGTTCCTAGAAACGCCTGCCCGATATTATTTTGCATAACGTTGCCGACTTTTCTTCGAAATGTTGCTTTGGGTCCTGTTTGCCCACCTTCTTAATCGTTAGCTGTTCGGTGGTAATTTCCTTTTTGTCTTCGACAACATCGAACAGCCTTACTGAAATTTTTATTTTTCTCTCTTTATTTTGATTTCCCTCTTTAACTATCAATTGATCGTATTTTATGTACGCAAAATTTCCTTTTGCACGTTCTTCTATAAGTTTTGGCTTTAATTCTTTTCGCTTTTCTAGTACTTCTTTCGGAAAATCTTCGGTGACGTATACCTCTTTTAAGTTCCTCTTTATTTTCAGTATCTCACTCTTTTTCCAGATGTTTGCAAAAACAATAAGAAAATGTTGCCAGAAAATGTTGCTAGAAAATGTTGCTAAGAAATGTTGCTAGAAAATGTTGCTAGAAAATGTTGCTAGAAAATGTTGCTAAGAAATGTTGCTAGAAAATGTTGCTAGAAAATGTTGCTAAGAAATGTTGCTAAGAAATGTTGCTAGAAAATGTTGCTAGAAAATGTTGCTAAGAAATGTTGCTAGAAAATGTTGCCAGAAAATGTTGCTAGAAAATGTTGCCAAGAAATGTTGCCAAGAAATGTTGCTGTTAAAAGTTGCCAGGAAATGTTGCTGCAAAGCGTTGCTAGAAAATGTTACTGGAAAGTGTAGCTTCAAAAGTTTGCTGGAAAGTTGCGGGCAAATGTTCCTAGAAACGCCTGCCCGATATTATTTTGCATAACGTTGCCGACTTTTCTTCGAAATGTTGCTTTGGGTCCTGTTTGCCCACCTTCTTAATCGTTAGCTGTTCGGTGGTAATTTCCTTTTTGTCTTCGACAACATCGAACAGCCTTACTGAAATTTTTATTTTTCTCTCTTTATTTTGATTTCCCTCTTTAACTATCAATTGATCGTATTTTATGTACGCAAAATTTCCTTTTGCACGTTCTTCTATAAGTTTTGGCTTTAATTCTTTTCGCTTTTCTAGTACTTCTTTCGGAAAATCTTCGGTGACGTATACCTCTTTTAAGTTCCTCTTTATTTTCAGTATCTCACTCTTTTTCCAGATGTTTGCAAAAACAATAAGAAAATGTTGCCAGAAAATGTTGCTAGAAAATGTTGCTAAGAAATGTTGCTAGAAAATGTTGCTAGAAAATGTTGCTAGAAAATGTTGCTAGAAAATGTTGCTAGAAAATGTTGCTAGAAAATGTTGCTAAGAAATGTTGCTAAGAAATGTTGCTAGAAAATGTTGCTAGAAAATGTTGCTAAGAAATGTTGCTAGAAAATGTTGCCAGAAAATGTTGCTAGAAAATGTTGCCAAGAAATGTTGCCAAGAAATGTTGCTGTTAAAAGTTGCCAGGAAATGTTGCTGCAAAGCGTTGCTAGAAAATGTTACTGGAAAGTGTAGCTTCAAAAGTTTGCTGGAAAGTTGCGGGCAAATGTTCCTAGAAACGCCTGCCCGATATTATTTTGCATAACGTTGCCGACTTTTCTTCGAAATGTTGCTTTGGGTCCTGTTTGCCCACCTTCTTAATCGTTAGCTGTTCGGTGGTAATTTCCTTTTTGTCTTCGACAACATCGAACAGCCTTACTGAAATTTTTATTTTTCTCTCTTTATTTTGATTTCCCTCTTTAACTATCAATTGATCGTATTTTATGTACGCAAAATTTCCTTTTGCACGTTCTTCTATAAGTTTTGGCTTTAATTCTTTTCGCTTTTCTAGTACTTCTTTCGGAAAATCTTCGGTGACGTATACCTCTTTTAAGTTCCTCTTTATTTTCAGTATCTCACTCTTTTTCCAGATGTTTGCAAAAACAATAAGAAAATGTTGCCAGAAAATGTTGCTAGAAAATGTTGCTAAGAAATGTTGCTAGAAAATGTTGCTAGAAAATGTTGCTAGAAAATGTTGCTAGAAAATGTTGCTAGAAAATGTTGCTAGAAAATGTTGCTAAGAAATGTTGCTAAGAAATGTTGCTAGAAAATGTTGCTAGAAAATGTTGCTAAGAAATGTTGCTAGAAAATGTTGCCAGAAAATGTTGCTAGAAAATGTTGCCAAGAAATGTTGCCAAGAAATGTTGCTGTTAAAAGTTGCCAGGAAATGTTGCTGCAAAGCGTTGCTAGAAAATGTTACTGGAAAGTGTAGCTTCAAAAGTTTGCTGGAAAGTTGCGGGCAAATGTTCCTAGAAACGCCTGCCCGATATTATTTTGCATAACGTTGCCGACTTTTCTTCGAAATGTTGCTTTGGGTCCTGTTTGCCCACCTTCTTAATCGTTAGCTGTTCGGTGGTAATTTCCTTTTTGTCTTCGACAACATCGAACAGCCTTACTGAAATTTTTATTTTTCTCTCTTTATTTTGATTTCCCTCTTTAACTATCAATTGATCGTATTTTATGTACGCAAAATTTCCTTTTGCACGTTCTTCTATAAGTTTTGGCTTTAATTCTTTTCGCTTTTCTAGTACTTCTTTCGGAAAATCTTCGGTGACGTATACCTCTTTTAAGTTCCTCTTTATTTTCAGTATCTCACTCTTTTTCCAGATGTTTGCAAAAACAATAAGAAAATGTTGCTAGAAAATGTTGCTAGAAAATGTTGCTAAGAAATGTTGCTAGAAAATGTTGCTAGAAAATGTTGCTAGAAAATGTTGCTAAGAAATGTTGCTAGAAAATGTTGCCAGAAAATGTTGCTAGAAAATGTTGCCAAGAAATGTTGCCAAGAAATGTTGCTGTTAAAAGTTGCCAGGAAATGTTGCTGCAAAGCGTTGCTAGAAAATGTTACTGGAAAGTGTAGCTTCAAAAGTTTGCTGGAAAGTTGCGGGCAAATGTTCCTAGAAACGCCTGCCCGATATTATTTTGCATAACGTTGCCGACTTTTCTTCGAAATGTTGCTTTGGGTCCTGTTTGCCCACCTTCTTAATCGTTAGCTGTTCGGTGGTAATTTCCTTTTTGTCTTCGACAACATCGAACAGCCTTACTGAAATTTTTATTTTTCTCTCTTTATTTTGATTTCCCTCTTTAACTATCAATTGATCGTATTTTATGTACGCAAAATTTCCTTTTGCACGTTCTTCTATAAGTTTTGGCTTTAATTCTTTTCGCTTTTCTAGTACTTCTTTCGGAAAATCTTCGGTGACGTATACCTCTTTTAAGTTCCTCTTTATTTTCAGTATCTCACTCTTTTTCCAGATGTTTGCAAAAACAATAAGAAAATGTTGCCAGAAAATGTTGCTAGAAAATGTTGCTAAGAAATGTTGCTAGAAAATGTTGCTAGAAAATGTTGCTAGAAAATGTTGCTAGAAAATGTTGCTAGAAAATGTTGCTAGAAAATGTTGCTAAGAAATGTTGCTAAGAAATGTTGCTAGAAAATGTTGCTAGAAAATGTTGCTAAGAAATGTTGCTAGAAAATGTTGCCAGAAAATGTTGCTAGAAAATGTTGCCAAGAAATGTTGCCAAGAAATGTTGCTGTTAAAAGTTGCCAGGAAATGTTGCTGCAAAGCGTTGCTAGAAAATGTTACTGGAAAGTGTAGCTTCAAAAGTTTGCTGGAAAGTTGCGGGCAAATGTTCCTAGAAACGCCTGCCCGATATTATTTTGCATAACGTTGCCGACTTTTCTTCGAAATGTTGCTTTGGGTCCTGTTTGCCCACCTTCTTAATCGTTAGCTGTTCGGTGGTAATTTCCTTTTTGTCTTCGACAACATCGAACAGCCTTACTGAAATTTTTATTTTTCTCTCTTTATTTTGATTTCCCTCTTTAACTATCAATTGATCGTATTTTATGTACGCAAAATTTCCTTTTGCACGTTCTTCTATAAGTTTTGGCTTTAATTCTTTTCGCTTTTCTAGTACTTCTTTCGGAAAATCTTCGGTGACGTATACCTCTTTTAAGTTCCTCTTTATTTTCAGTATCTCACTCTTTTTCCAGATGTTTGCAAAAACAATAAGAAAATGTTGCCAGAAAATGTTGCTAGAAAATGTTGCTAAGAAATGTTGCTAGAAAATGTTGCTAGAAAATGTTGCTAGAAAATGTTGCTAGAAAATGTTGCTAGAAAATGTTGCTAAGAAATGTTGCTAAGAAATGTTGCTAGAAAATGTTGCTAGAAAATGTTGCTAAGAAATGTTGCTAGAAAATGTTGCCAGAAAATGTTGCTAGAAAATGTTGCCAAGAAATGTTGCCAAGAAATGTTGCTGTTAAAAGTTGCCAGGAAATGTTGCTGCAAAGCGTTGCTAGAAAATGTTACTGGAAAGTGTAGCTTCAAAAGTTTGCTGGAAAGTTGCGGGCAAATGTTCCTAGAAACGCCTGCCCGATATTATTTTGCATAACGTTGCCGACTTTTCTTCGAAATGTTGCTTTGGGTCCTGTTTGCCCACCTTCTTAATCGTTAGCTGTTCGGTGGTAATTTCCTTTTTGTCTTCGACAACATCGAACAGCCTTACTGAAATTTTTATTTTTCTCTCTTTATTTTGATTTCCCTCTTTAACTATCAATTGATCGTATTTTATGTACGCAAAATTTCCTTTTGCACGTTCTTCTATAAGTTTTGGCTTTAATTCTTTTCGCTTTTCTAGTACTTCTTTCGGAAAATCTTCGGTGACGTATACCTCTTTTAAGTTCCTCTTTATTTTCAGTATCTCACTCTTTTTCCAGATGTTTGCAAAAACAATAAGAAAATGTTGCTAGAAAATGTTGCTAGAAAATGTTGCTAAGAAATGTTGCTAGAAAATGTTGCTAGAAAATGTTGCTAGAAAATGTTGCTAAGAAATGTTGCTAGAAAATGTTGCCAGAAAATGTTGCTAGAAAATGTTGCCAAGAAATGTTGCCAAGAAATGTTGCTGTTAAAAGTTGCCAGGAAATGTTGCTGCAAAGCGTTGCTAGAAAATGTTACTGGAAAGTGTAGCTTCAAAAGTTTGCTGGAAAGTTGCGGGCAAATGTTCCTAGAAACGCCTGCCCGATATTATTTTGCATAACGTTGCCGACTTTTCTTCGAAATGTTGCTTTGGGTCCTGTTTGCCCACCTTCTTAATCGTTAGCTGTTCGGTGGTAATTTCCTTTTTGTCTTCGACAACATCGAACAGCCTTACTGAAATTTTTATTTTTCTCTCTTTATTTTGATTTCCCTCTTTAACTATCAATTGATCGTATTTTATGTACGCAAAATTTCCTTTTGCACGTTCTTCTATAAGTTTTGGCTTTAATTCTTTTCGCTTTTCTAGTACTTCTTTCGGAAAATCTTCGGTGACGTATACCTCTTTTAAGTTCCTCTTTATTTTCAGTATCTCACTCTTTTTCCAGATGTTTGCAAAAACAATAAGAAAATGTTGCTAGAAAATGTTGCTAGAAAATGTTGCTAAGAAATGTTGCTAGAAAATGTTGCTAGAAAATGTTGCTAGAAAATGTTGCTAAGAAATGTTGCTAGAAAATGTTGCCAGAAAATGTTGCTAGAAAATGTTGCCAAGAAATGTTGCCAAGAAATGTTGCTGTTAAAAGTTGCCAGGAAATGTTGCTGCAAAGCGTTGCTAGAAAATGTTACTGGAAAGTGTAGCTTCAAAAGTTTGCTGGAAAGTTGCGGGCAAATGTTCCTAGAAACGCCTGCCCGATATTATTTTGCATAACGTTGCCGACTTTTCTTCGAAATGTTGCTTTGGGTCCTGTTTGCCCACCTTCTTAATCGTTAGCTGTTCGGTGGTAATTTCCTTTTTGTCTTCGACAACATCGAACAGCCTTACTGAAATTTTTATTTTTCTCTCTTTATTTTGATTTCCCTCTTTAACTATCAATTGATCGTATTTTATGTACGCAAAATTTCCTTTTGCACGTTCTTCTATAAGTTTTGGCTTTAATTCTTTTCGCTTTTCTAGTACTTCTTTCGGAAAATCTTCGGTGACGTATACCTCTTTTAAGTTCCTCTTTATTTTCAGTATCTCACTCTTTTTCCAGATGTTTGCAAAAACAATAAGAAAATGTTGCCAGAAAATGTTGCTAGAAAATGTTGCTAAGAAATGTTGCTAGAAAATGTTGCTAGAAAATGTTGCTAGAAAATGTTGCTAGAAAATGTTGCTAGAAAATGTTGCTAGAAAATGTTGCTAGAAAATGTTGCTAGAAAATGTTGCTAGAAAATGTTGCTAGAAAATGTTGCTAAGAAATGTTGCTAGAAAATGTTGCCAGAAAATGTTGCTAGAAAATGTTGCCAAGAAATGTTGCCAAGAAATGTTGCTGTTAAAAGTTGCCAGGAAATGTTGCTGCAAAGCGTTGCTAGAAAATGTTACTGGAAAGTGTAGCTTCAAAAGTTTGCTGGAAAGTTGCGGGCAAATGTTCCTAGAAACGCCTGCCCGATATTATTTTGCTTAACGTTGCCGACTTTTCTTCGAAATGTTGCTTTGGGTCCTGTTTGCCCACCTTCTTAATCGTTAGCTGTTCGGTGGTAATTTCCTTTTTGTCTTCGACAACATCGAACAGCCTTACTGAAATTTTTATTTTTCTCTCTTTATTTTGATTTCCCTCTTTAACTATCAATTGATCGTATTTTATGTACGCAAAATTTCCTTTTGCACGTTCTTCTATAAGTTTTGGCTTTAATTCTTTTCGCTTTTCTAGTACTTCTTTCGGAAAATCTTCGGTGACGTATACCTCTTTTAAGTTCCTCTTTATTTTCAGTATCTCACTCTTTTTCCAGATGTTTGCAAAAACAATAAGAAAATGTTGCTAGAAAATGTTGCTAGAAAATGTTGCTAAGAAATGTTGCTAGAAAATGTTGCTAGAAAATGTTGCTAGAAAATGTTGCTAAGAAATGTTGCTAGAAAATGTTGCCAGAAAATGTTGCTAGAAAATGTTGCCAAGAAATGTTGCCAAGAAATGTTGCTGTTAAAAGTTGCCAGGAAATGTTGCTGCAAAGCGTTGCTAGAAAATGTTACTGGAAAGTGTAGCTTCAAAAGTTTGCTGGAAAGTTGCGGGCAAATGTTCCTAGAAACGCCTGCCCGATATTATTTTGCATAACGTTGCCGACTTTTCTTCGAAATGTTGCTTTGGGTCCTGTTTGCCCACCTTCTTAATCGTTAGCTGTTCGGTGGTAATTTCCTTTTTGTCTTCGACAACATCGAACAGCCTTACTGAAATTTTTATTTTTCTCTCTTTATTTTGATTTCCCTCTTTAACTATCAATTGATCGTATTTTATGTACGCAAAATTTCCTTTTGCACGTTCTTCTATAAGTTTTGGCTTTAATTCTTTTCGCTTTTCTAGTACTTCTTTCGGAAAATCTTCGGTGACGTATACCTCTTTTAAGTTCCTCTTTATTTTCAGTATCTCACTCTTTTTCCAGATGTTTGCAAAAACAATAAGAAAATGTTGCCAGAAAATGTTGCTAGAAAATGTTGCTAAGAAATGTTGCTAGAAAATGTTGCTAGAAAATGTTGCTAGAAAATGTTGCTAGAAAATGTTGCTAGAAAATGTTGCTAGAAAATGTTGCTAGAAAATGTTGCTAGAAAATGTTGCTAGAAAATGTTGCTAGAAAATGTTGCTAAGAAATGTTGCTAGAAAATGTTGCCAGAAAATGTTGCTAGAAAATGTTGCCAAGAAATGTTGCCAAGAAATGTTGCTGTTAAAAGTTGCCAGGAAATGTTGCTGCAAAGCGTTGCTAGAAAATGTTACTGGAAAGTGTAGCTTCAAAAGTTTGCTGGAAAGTTGCGGGCAAATGTTCCTAGAAACGCCTGCCCGATATTATTTTGCATAACGTTGCCGACTTTTCTTCGAAATGTTGCTTTGGGTCCTGTTTGCCCACCTTCTTAATCGTTAGCTGTTCGGTGGTAATTTCCTTTTTGTCTTCGACAACATCGAACAGCCTTACTGAAATTTTTATTTTTCTCTCTTTATTTTGATTTCCCTCTTTAACTATCAATTGATCGTATTTTATGTACGCAAAATTTCCTTTTGCACGTTCTTCTATAAGTTTTGGCTTTAATTCTTTTCGCTTTTCTAGTACTTCTTTCGGAAAATCTTCGGTGACGTATACCTCTTTTAAGTTCCTCTTTATTTTCAGTATCTCACTCTTTTTCCAGATGTTTGCAAAAACAATAAGAAAATGTTGCCAGAAAATGTTGCTAGAAAATGTTGCTAAGAAATGTTGCTAGAAAATGTTGCTAGAAAATGTTGCTAGAAAATGTTGCTAAGAAATGTTGCTAGAAAATGTTGCTAGAAAATGTTGCTAAGAAATGTTGCTAAGAAATGTTGCTAGAAAATGTTGCTAGAAAATGTTGCTAAGAAATGTTGCTAGAAAATGTTGCCAGAAAATGTTGCTAGAAAATGTTGCCAAGAAATGTTGCCAAGAAATGTTGCTGTTAAAAGTTGCCAGGAAATGTTGCTGCAAAGCGTTGCTAGAAAATGTTACTGGAAAGTGTAGCTTCAAAAGTTTGCTGGAAAGTTGCGGGCAAATGTTCCTAGAAACGCCTGCCCGATATTATTTTGCATAACGTTGCCGACTTTTCTTCGAAATGTTGCTTTGGGTCCTGTTTGCCCACCTTCTTAATCGTTAGCTGTTCGGTGGTAATTTCCTTTTTGTCTTCGACAACATCGAACAGCCTTACTGAAATTTTTATTTTTCTCTCTTTATTTTGATTTCCCTCTTTAACTATCAATTGATCGTATTTTATGTACGCAAAATTTCCTTTTGCACGTTCTTCTATAAGTTTTGGCTTTAATTCTTTTCGCTTTTCTAGTACTTCTTTCGGAAAATCTTCGGTGACGTATACCTCTTTTAAGTTCCTCTTTATTTTCAGTATCTCACTCTTTTTCCAGATGTTTGCAAAAACAATAAGAAAATGTTGCTAGAAAATGTTGCTAGAAAATGTTGCTAAGAAATGTTGCTAGAAAATGTTGCTAGAAAATGTTGCTAGAAAATGTTGCTAAGAAATGTTGCTAGAAAATGTTGCCAGAAAATGTTGCTAGAAAATGTTGCCAAGAAATGTTGCCAAGAAATGTTGCTGTTAAAAGTTGCCAGGAAATGTTGCTGCAAAGCGTTGCTAGAAAATGTTACTGGAAAGTGTAGCTTCAAAAGTTTGCTGGAAAGTTGCGGGCAAATGTTCCTAGAAACGCCTGCCCGATATTATTTTGCATAACGTTGCCGACTTTTCTTCGAAATGTTGCTTTGGGTCCTGTTTGCCCACCTTCTTAATCGTTAGCTGTTCGGTGGTAATTTCCTTTTTGTCTTCGACAACATCGAACAGCCTTACTGAAATTTTTATTTTTCTCTCTTTATTTTGATTTCCCTCTTTAACTATCAATTGATCGTATTTTATGTACGCAAAATTTCCTTTTGCACGTTCTTCTATAAGTTTTGGCTTTAATTCTTTTCGCTTTTCTAGTACTTCTTTCGGAAAATCTTCGGTGACGTATACCTCTTTTAAGTTCCTCTTTATTTTCAGTATCTCACTCTTTTTCCAGATGTTTGCAAAAACAATAAGAAAATGTTGCCAGAAAATGTTGCTAGAAAATGTTGCTAAGAAATGTTGCTAGAAAATGTTGCTAGAAAATGTTGCTAGAAAATGTTGCTAGAAAATGTTGCTAGAAAATGTTGCTAGAAAATGTTGCTAGAAAATGTTGCTAGAAAATGTTGCTAGAAAATGTTGCTAGAAAATGTTGCTAAGAAATGTTGCTAGAAAATGTTGCCAGAAAATGTTGCTAGAAAATGTTGCCAAGAAATGTTGCCAAGAAATGTTGCTGTTAAAAGTTGCCAGGAAATGTTGCTGCAAAGCGTTGCTAGAAAATGTTACTGGAAAGTGTAGCTTCAAAAGTTTGCTGGAAAGTTGCGGGCAAATGTTCCTAGAAACGCCTGCCCGATATTATTTTGCATAACGTTGCCGACTTTTCTTCGAAATGTTGCTTTGGGTCCTGTTTGCCCACCTTCTTAATCGTTAGCTGTTCGGTGGTAATTTCCTTTTTGTCTTCGACAACATCGAACAGCCTTACTGAAATTTTTATTTTTCTCTCTTTATTTTGATTTCCCTCTTTAACTATCAATTGATCGTATTTTATGTACGCAAAATTTCCTTTTGCACGTTCTTCTATAAGTTTTGGCTTTAATTCTTTTCGCTTTTCTAGTACTTCTTTCGGAAAATCTTCGGTGACGTATACCTCTTTTAAGTTCCTCTTTATTTTCAGTATCTCACTCTTTTTCCAGATGTTTGCAAAAACAATAAGAAAATGTTGCCAGAAAATGTTGCTAGAAAATGTTGCTAAGAAATGTTGCTAGAAAATGTTGCTAGAAAATGTTGCTAGAAAATGTTGCTAAGAAATGTTGCTAGAAAATGTTGCTAGAAAATGTTGCTAAGAAATGTTGCTAAGAAATGTTGCTAGAAAATGTTGCTAGAAAATGTTGCTAAGAAATGTTGCTAGAAAATGTTGCCAGAAAATGTTGCTAGAAAATGTTGCCAAGAAATGTTGCCAAGAAATGTTGCTGTTAAAAGTTGCCAGGAAATGTTGCTGCAAAGCGTTGCTAGAAAATGTTACTGGAAAGTGTAGCTTCAAAAGTTTGCTGGAAAGTTGCGGGCAAATGTTCCTAGAAACGCCTGCCCGATATTATTTTGCATAACGTTGCCGACTTTTCTTCGAAATGTTGCTTTGGGTCCTGTTTGCCCACCTTCTTAATCGTTAGCTGTTCGGTGGTAATTTCCTTTTTGTCTTCGACAACATCGAACAGCCTTACTGAAATTTTTATTTTTCTCTCTTTATTTTGATTTCCCTCTTTAACTATCAATTGATCGTATTTTATGTACGCAAAATTTCCTTTTGCACGTTCTTCTATAAGTTTTGGCTTTAATTCTTTTCGCTTTTCTAGTACTTCTTTCGGAAAATCTTCGGTGACGTATACCTCTTTTAAGTTCCTCTTTATTTTCAGTATCTCACTCTTTTTCCAGATGTTTGCAAAAACAATAAGAAAATGTTGCCAGAAAATGTTGCTAGAAAATGTTGCTAAGAAATGTTGCTAGAAAATGTTGCTAGAAAATGTTGCTAGAAAATGTTGCTAAGAAATGTTGCTAGAAAATGTTGCTAGAAAATGTTGCTAAGAAATGTTGCTAAGAAATGTTGCTAGAAAATGTTGCTAGAAAATGTTGCTAAGAAATGTTGCTAGAAAATGTTGCCAGAAAATGTTGCTAGAAAATGTTGCCAAGAAATGTTGCCAAGAAATGTTGCTGTTAAAAGTTGCCAGGAAATGTTGCTGCAAAGCGTTGCTAGAAAATGTTACTGGAAAGTGTAGCTTCAAAAGTTTGCTGGAAAGTTGCGGGCAAATGTTCCTAGAAACGCCTGCCCGATATTATTTTGCATAACGTTGCCGACTTTTCTTCGAAATGTTGCTTTGGGTCCTGTTTGCCCACCTTCTTAATCGTTAGCTGTTCGGTGGTAATTTCCTTTTTGTCTTCGACAACATCGAACAGCCTTACTGAAATTTTTATTTTTCTCTCTTTATTTTGATTTCCCTCTTTAACTATCAATTGATCGTATTTTATGTACGCAAAATTTCCTTTTGCACGTTCTTCTATAAGTTTTGGCTTTAATTCTTTTCGCTTTTCTAGTACTTCTTTCGGAAAATCTTCGGTGACGTATACCTCTTTTAAGTTCCTCTTTATTTTCAGTATCTCACTCTTTTTCCAGATGTTTGCAAAAACAATAAGAAAATGTTGCCAGAAAATGTTGCTAGAAAATGTTGCTAAGAAATGTTGCTAGAAAATGTTGCTAGAAAATGTTGCTAGAAAATGTTGCTAAGAAATGTTGCTAGAAAATGTTGCTAGAAAATGTTGCTAAGAAATGTTGCTAAGAAATGTTGCTAGAAAATGTTGCTAGAAAATGTTGCTAAGAAATGTTGCTAGAAAATGTTGCCAGAAAATGTTGCTAGAAAATGTTGCCAAGAAATGTTGCCAAGAAATGTTGCTGTTAAAAGTTGCCAGGAAATGTTGCTGCAAAGCGTTGCTAGAAAATGTTACTGGAAAGTGTAGCTTCAAAAGTTTGCTGGAAAGTTGCGGGCAAATGTTCCTAGAAACGCCTGCCCGATATTATTTTGCATAACGTTGCCGACTTTTCTTCGAAATGTTGCTTTGGGTCCTGTTTGCCCACCTTCTTAATCGTTAGCTGTTCGGTGGTAATTTCCTTTTTGTCTTCGACAACATCGAACAGCCTTACTGAAATTTTTATTTTTCTCTCTTTATTTTGATTTCCCTCTTTAACTATCAATTGATCGTATTTTATGTACGCAAAATTTCCTTTTGCACGTTCTTCTATAAGTTTTGGCTTTAATTCTTTTCGCTTTTCTAGTACTTCTTTCGGAAAATCTTCGGTGACGTATACCTCTTTTAAGTTCCTCTTTATTTTCAGTATCTCACTCTTTTTCCAGATGTTTGCAAAAACAATAAGAAAATGTTGCCAGAAAATGTTGCTAGAAAATGTTGCTAAGAAATGTTGCTAGAAAATGTTGCTAGAAAATGTTGCTAGAAAATGTTGCTAAGAAATGTTGCTAGAAAATGTTGCTAGAAAATGTTGCTAAGAAATGTTGCTAAGAAATGTTGCTAGAAAATGTTGCTAGAAAATGTTGCTAAGAAATGTTGCTAGAAAATGTTGCCAGAAAATGTTGCTAGAAAATGTTGCCAAGAAATGTTGCCAAGAAATGTTGCTGTTAAAAGTTGCCAGGAAATGTTGCTGCAAAGCGTTGCTAGAAAATGTTACTGGAAAGTGTAGCTTCAAAAGTTTGCTGGAAAGTTGCGGGCAAATGTTCCTAGAAACGCCTGCCCGATATTATTTTGCATAACGTTGCCGACTTTTCTTCGAAATGTTGCTTTGGGTCCTGTTTGCCCACCTTCTTAATCGTTAGCTGTTCGGTGGTAATTTCCTTTTTGTCTTCGACAACATCGAACAGCCTTACTGAAATTTTTATTTTTCTCTCTTTATTTTGATTGCCCTCTTTAACTATCAATTGATCGTATTTTATGTACGCAAAATTTCCTTTTGCACGTTCTTCTATAAGTTTTGGCTTTAATTCTTTTCGCTTTTCTAGTACTTCTTTCGGAAAATCTTCGGTGACGTATACCTCTTTTAAGTTCCTCTTTATTTTCAGTATCTCACTCTTTTTCCAGATGTTTGCAAAAACAATAAGAAAATGTTGCCAGAAAATGTTGCTAGAAAATGTTGCTAAGAAATGTTGCTAGAAAATGTTGCTAGAAAATGTTGCTAGAAAATGTTGCTAAGAAATGTTGCTAGAAAATGTTGCTAGAAAATGTTGCTAAGAAATGTTGCTAAGAAATGTTGCTAGAAAATGTTGCTAGAAAATGTTGCTAAGAAATGTTGCTAGAAAATGTTGCCAGAAAATGTTGCTAGAAAATGTTGCCAAGAAATGTTGCCAAGAAATGTTGCTGTTAAAAGTTGCCAGGAAATGTTGCTGCAAAGCGTTGCTAGAAAATGTTACTGGAAAGTGTAGCTTCAAAAGTTTGCTGGAAAGTTGCGGGCAAATGTTCCTAGAAACGCCTGCCCGATATTATTTTGCATAACGTTGCCGACTTTTCTTCGAAATGTTGCTTTGGGTCCTGTTTGCCCACCTTCTTAATCGTTAGCTGTTCGGTGGTAATTTCCTTTTTGTCTTCGACAACATCGAACAGCCTTACTGAAATTTTTATTTTTCTCTCTTTATTTTGATTTCCCTCTTTAACTATCAATTGATCGTATTTTATGTACGCAAAATTTCCTTTTGCACGTTCTTCTATAAGTTTTGGCTTTAATTCTTTTCGCTTTTCTAGTACTTCTTTCGGAAAATCTTCGGTGACGTATACCTCTTTTAAGTTCCTCTTTATTTTCAGTATCTCACTCTTTTTCCAGATGTTTGCAAAAACAATAAGAAAATGTTGCCAGAAAATGTTGCTAGAAAATGTTGCTAAGAAATGTTGCTAGAAAATGTTGCTAGAAAATGTTGCTAGAAAATGTTGCTAGAAAATGTTGCTAGAAAATGTTGCTAGAAAATGTTGCTAAGAAATGTTGCTAGAAAATGTTGCCAGAAAATGTTGCTAGAAAATGTTGCCAAGAAATGTTGCCAAGAAATGTTGCTGTTAAAAGTTGCCAGGAAATGTTGCTGCAAAGCGTTGCTAGAAAATGTTACTGGAAAGTGTAGCTTCAAAAGTTTGCTGGAAAGTTGCGGGCAAATGTTCCTAGAAACGCCTGCCCGATATTATTTTGCATAACGTTGCCGACTTTTCTTCGAAATGTTGCTTTGGGTCCTGTTTGCCCACCTTCTTAATCGTTAGCTGTTCGGTGGTAATTTCCTTTTTGTCTTCGACAACATCGAACAGCCTTACTGAAATTTTTATTTTTCTCTCTTTATTTTGATTTCCCTCTTTAACTATCAATTGATCGTATTTTATGTACGCAAAATTTCCTTTTGCACGTTCTTCTATAAGTTTTGGCTTTAATTCTTTTCGCTTTTCTAGTACTTCTTTCGGAAAATCTTCGGTGACGTATACCTCTTTTAAGTTCCTCTTTATTTTCAGTATCTCACTCTTTTTCCAGATGTTTGCAAAAACAATAAGAAAATGTTGCCAGAAAATGTTGCTAGAAAATGTTGCTAAGAAATGTTGCTAGAAAATGTTGCTAGAAAATGTTGCTAGAAAATGTTGCTAAGAAATGTTGCTAGAAAATGTTGCTAGAAAATGTTGCTAAGAAATGTTGCTAAGAAATGTTGCTAGAAAATGTTGCTAGAAAATGTTGCTAAGAAATGTTGCTAGAAAATGTTGCCAGAAAATGTTGCTAGAAAATGTTGCCAAGAAATGTTGCCAAGAAATGTTGCTGTTAAAAGTTGCCAGGAAATGTTGCTGCAAAGCGTTGCTAGAAAATGTTACTGGAAAGTGTAGCTTCAAAAGTTTGCTGGAAAGTTGCGGGCAAATGTTCCTAGAAACGCCTGCCCGATATTATTTTGCATAACGTTGCCGACTTTTCTTCGAAATGTTGCTTTGGGTCCTGTTTGCCCACCTTCTTAATCGTTAGCTGTTCGGTGGTAATTTCCTTTTTGTCTTCGACAACATCGAACAGCCTTACTGAAATTTTTATTTTTCTCTCTTTATTTTGATTTCCCTCTTTAACTATCAATTGATCGTATTTTATGTACGCAAAATTTCCTTTTGCACGTTCTTCTATAAGTTTTGGCTTTAATTCTTTTCGCTTTTCTAGTACTTCTTTCGGAAAATCTTCGGTGACGTATACCTCTTTTAAGTTCCTCTTTATTTTCAGTATCTCACTCTTTTTCCAGATGTTTGCAAAAACAATAAGAAAATGTTGCCAGAAAATGTTGCTAGAAAATGTTGCTAAGAAATGTTGCTAGAAAATGTTGCTAGAAAATGTTGCTAGAAAATGTTGCTAAGAAATGTTGCTAGAAAATGTTGCTAGAAAATGTTGCTAAGAAATGTTGCTAAGAAATGTTGCTAGAAAATGTTGCTAGAAAATGTTGCTAAGAAATGTTGCTAGAAAATGTTGCCAGAAAATGTTGCTAGAAAATGTTGCCAAGAAATGTTGCCAAGAAATGTTGCTGTTAAAAGTTGCCAGGAAATGTTGCTGCAAAGCGTTGCTAGAAAATGTTACTGGAAAGTGTAGCTTCAAAAGTTTGCTGGAAAGTTGCGGGCAAATGTTCCTAGAAACGCCTGCCCGATATTATTTTGCATAACGTTGCCGACTTTTCTTCGAAATGTTGCTTTGGGTCCTGTTTGCCCACCTTCTTAATCGTTAGCTGTTCGGTGGTAATTTCCTTTTTGTCTTCGACAACATCGAACAGCCTTACTGAAATTTTTATTTTTCTCTCTTTATTTTGATTTCCCTCTTTAACTATCAATTGATCGTATTTTATGTACGCAAAATTTCCTTTTGCACGTTCTTCTATAAGTTTTGGCTTTAATTCTTTTCGCTTTTCTAGTACTTCTTTCGGAAAATCTTCGGTGACGTATACCTCTTTTAAGTTCCTCTTTATTTTCAGTATCTCACTCTTTTTCCAGATGTTTGCAAAAACAATAAGAAAATGTTGCCAGAAAATGTTGCTAGAAAATGTTGCTAAGAAATGTTGCTAGAAAATGTTGCTAGAAAATGTTGCTAGAAAATGTTGCTAAGAAATGTTGCTAGAAAATGTTGCTAGAAAATGTTGCTAAGAAATGTTGCTAAGAAATGTTGCTAGAAAATGTTGCTAGAAAATGTTGCTAAGAAATGTTGCTAGAAAATGTTGCCAGAAAATGTTGCTAGAAAATGTTGCCAAGAAATGTTGCCAAGAAATGTTGCTGTTAAAAGTTGCCAGGAAATGTTGCTGCAAAGCGTTGCTAGAAAATGTTACTGGAAAGTGTAGCTTCAAAAGTTTGCTGGAAAGTTGCGGGCAAATGTTCCTAGAAACGCCTGCCCGATATTATTTTGCATAACGTTGCCGACTTTTCTTCGAAATGTTGCTTTGGGTCCTGTTTGCCCACCTTCTTAATCGTTAGCTGTTCGGTGGTAATTTCCTTTTTGTCTTCGACAACATCGAACAGCCTTACTGAAATTTTTATTTTTCTCTCTTTATTTTGATTTCCCTCTTTAACTATCAATTGATCGTATTTTATGTACGCAAAATTTCCTTTTGCACGTTCTTCTATAAGTTTTGGCTTTAATTCTTTTCGCTTTTCTAGTACTTCTTTCGGAAAATCTTCGGTGACGTATACCTCTTTTAAGTTCCTCTTTATTTTCAGTATCTCACTCTTTTTCCAGATGTTTGCAAAAACAATAAGAAAATGTTGCTAGAAAATGTTGCTAGAAAATGTTGCTAAGAAATGTTGCTAGAAAATGTTGCTAGAAAATGTTGCTAGAAAATGTTGCTAAGAAATGTTGCTAGAAAATGTTGCCAGAAAATGTTGCTAGAAAATGTTGCCAAGAAATGTTGCCAAGAAATGTTGCTGTTAAAAGTTGCCAGGAAATGTTGCTGCAAAGCGTTGCTAGAAAATGTTACTGGAAAGTGTAGCTTCAAAAGTTTGCTGGAAAGTTGCGGGCAAATGTTCCTAGAAACGCCTGCCCGATATTATTTTGCATAACGTTGCCGACTTTTCTTCGAAATGTTGCTTTGGGTCCTGTTTGCCCACCTTCTTAATCGTTAGCTGTTCGGTGGTAATTTCCTTTTTGTCTTCGACAACATCGAACAGCCTTACTGAAATTTTTATTTTTCTCTCTTTATTTTGATTTCCCTCTTTAACTATCAATTGATCGTATTTTATGTACGCAAAATTTCCTTTTGCACGTTCTTCTATAAGTTTTGGCTTTAATTCTTTTCGCTTTTCTAGTACTTCTTTCGGAAAATCTTCGGTGACGTATACCTCTTTTAAGTTCCTCTTTATTTTCAGTATCTCACTCTTTTTCCAGATGTTTGCAAAAACAATAAGAAAATGTTGCCAGAAAATGTTGCTAGAAAATGTTGCTAAGAAATGTTGCTAGAAAATGTTGCTAGAAAATGTTGCTAGAAAATGTTGCTAAGAAATGTTGCTAGAAAATGTTGCTAGAAAATGTTGCTAAGAAATGTTGCTAAGAAATGTTGCTAGAAAATGTTGCTAGAAAATGTTGCTAAGAAATGTTGCTAGAAAATGTTGCCAGAAAATGTTGCTAGAAAATGTTGCCAAGAAATGTTGCCAAGAAATGTTGCTGTTAAAAGTTGCCAGGAAATGTTGCTGCAAAGCGTTGCTAGAAAATGTTACTGGAAAGTGTAGCTTCAAAAGTTTGCTGGAAAGTTGCGGGCAAATGTTCCTAGAAACGCCTGCCCGATATTATTTTGCATAACGTTGCCGACTTTTCTTCGAAATGTTGCTTTGGGTCCTGTTTGCCCACCTTCTTAATCGTTAGCTGTTCGGTGGTAATTTCCTTTTTGTCTTCGACAACATCGAACAGCCTTACTGAAATTTTTATTTTTCTCTCTTTATTTTGATTTCCCTCTTTAACTATCAATTGATCGTATTTTATGTACGCAAAATTTCCTTTTGCACGTTCTTCTATAAGTTTTGGCTTTAATTCTTTTCGCTTTTCTAGTACTTCTTTCGGAAAATCTTCGGTGACGTATACCTCTTTTAAGTTCCTCTTTATTTTCAGTATCTCACTCTTTTTCCAGATGTTTGCAAAAACAATAAGAAAATGTTGCCAGAAAATGTTGCTAGAAAATGTTGCTAAGAAATGTTGCTAGAAAATGTTGCTAGAAAATGTTGCTAGAAAATGTTGCTAGAAAATGTTGCTAGAAAATGTTGCTAGAAAATGTTGCTAAGAAATGTTGCTAAGAAATGTTGCTAGAAAATGTTGCTAGAAAATGTTGCTAAGAAATGTTGCTAGAAAATGTTGCCAGAAAATGTTGCTAGAAAATGTTGCCAAGAAATGTTGCCAAGAAATGTTGCTGTTAAAAGTTGCCAGGAAATGTTGCTGCAAAGCGTTGCTAGAAAATGTTACTGGAAAGTGTAGCTTCAAAAGTTTGCTGGAAAGTTGCGGGCAAATGTTCCTAGAAACGCCTGCCCGATATTATTTTGCATAACGTTGCCGACTTTTCTTCGAAATGTTGCTTTGGGTCCTGTTTGCCCACCTTCTTAATCGTTAGCTGTTCGGTGGTAATTTCCTTTTTGTCTTCGACAACATCGAACAGCCTTACTGAAATTTTTATTTTTCTCTCTTTATTTTGATTTCCCTCTTTAACTATCAATTGATCGTATTTTATGTACGCAAAATTTCCTTTTGCACGTTCTTCTATAAGTTTTGGCTTTAATTCTTTTCGCTTTTCTAGTACTTCTTTCGGAAAATCTTCGGTGACGTATACCTCTTTTAAGTTCCTCTTTATTTTCAGTATCTCACTCTTTTTCCAGATGTTTGCAAAAACAATAAGAAAATGTTGCCAGAAAATGTTGCTAGAAAATGTTGCTAAGAAATGTTGCTAGAAAATGTTGCTAGAAAATGTTGCTAGAAAATGTTGCTAGAAAATGTTGCTAGAAAATGTTGCTAGAAAATGTTGCTAAGAAATGTTGCTAGAAAATGTTGCCAGAAAATGTTGCTAGAAAATGTTGCCAAGAAATGTTGCCAAGAAATGTTGCTGTTAAAAGTTGCCAGGAAATGTTGCTGCAAAGCGTTGCTAGAAAATGTTACTGGAAAGTGTAGCTTCAAAAGTTTGCTGGAAAGTTGCGGGCAAATGTTCCTAGAAACGCCTGCCCGATATTATTTTGCATAACGTTGCCGACTTTTCTTCGAAATGTTGCTTTGGGTCCTGTTTGCCCACCTTCTTAATCGTTAGCTGTTCGGTGGTAATTTCCTTTTTGTCTTCGACAACATCGAACAGCCTTACTGAAATTTTTATTTTTCTCTCTTTATTTTGATTTCCCTCTTTAACTATCAATTGATCGTATTTTATGTACGCAAAATTTCCTTTTGCACGTTCTTCTATAAGTTTTGGCTTTAATTCTTTTCGCTTTTCTAGTACTTCTTTCGGAAAATCTTCGGTGACGTATACCTCTTTTAAGTTCCTCTTTATTTTCAGTATCTCACTCTTTTTCCAGATGTTTGCAAAAACAATAAGAAAATGTTGCCAGAAAATGTTGCTAGAAAATGTTGCTAAGAAATGTTGCTAGAAAATGTTGCTAGAAAATGTTGCTAGAAAATGTTGCTAGAAAATGTTGCTAGAAAATGTTGCTAGAAAATGTTGCTAAGAAATGTTGCTAGAAAATGTTGCTAGAAAATGTTGCTAAGAAATGTTGCTAAGAAATGTTGCTAGAAAATGTTGCTAGAAAATGTTGCTAAGAAATGTTGCTAGAAAATGTTGCCAGAAAATGTTGCTAGAAAATGTTGCCAAGAAATGTTGCCAAGAAATGTTGCTGTTAAAAGTTGCCAGGAAATGTTGCTGCAAAGCGTTGCTAGAAAATGTTACTGGAAAGTGTAGCTTCAAAAGTTTGCTGGAAAGTTGCGGGCAAATGTTCCTAGAAACGCCTGCCCGATATTATTTTGCATAACGTTGCCGACTTTTCTTCGAAATGTTGCTTTGGGTCCTGTTTGCCCACCTTCTTAATCGTTAGCTGTTCGGTGGTAATTTCCTTTTTGTCTTCGACAACATCGAACAGCCTTACTGAAATTTTTATTTTTCTCTCTTTATTTTGATTTCCCTCTTTAACTATCAATTGATCGTATTTTATGTACGCAAAATTTCCTTTTGCACGTTCTTCTATAAGTTTTGGCTTTAATTCTTTTCGCTTTTCTAGTACTTCTTTCGGAAAATCTTCGGTGACGTATACCTCTTTTAAGTTCCTCTTTATTTTCAGTATCTCACTCTTTTTCCAGATGTTTGCAAAAACAATAAGAAAATGTTGCCAGAAAATGTTGCTAGAAAATGTTGCTAAGAAATGTTGCTAGAAAATGTTGCTAGAAAATGTTGCTAGAAAATGTTGCTAAGAAATGTTGCTAGAAAATGTTGCTAGAAAATGTTGCTAAGAAATGTTGCTAAGAAATGTTGCTAGAAAATGTTGCTAGAAAATGTTGCTAAGAAATGTTGCTAGAAAATGTTGCCAGAAAATGTTGCTAGAAAATGTTGCCAAGAAATGTTGCCAAGAAATGTTGCTGTTAAAAGTTGCCAGGAAATGTTGCTGCAAAGCGTTGCTAGAAAATGTTACTGGAAAGTGTAGCTTCAAAAGTTTGCTGGAAAGTTGCGGGCAAATGTTCCTAGAAACGCCTGCCCGATATTATTTTGCATAACGTTGCCGACTTTTCTTCGAAATGTTGCTTTGGGTCCTGTTTGCCCACCTTCTTAATCGTTAGCTGTTCGGTGGTAATTTCCTTTTTGTCTTCGACAACATCGAACAGCCTTACTGAAATTTTTATTTTTCTCTCTTTATTTTGATTTCCCTCTTTAACTATCAATTGATCGTATTTTATGTACGCAAAATTTCCTTTTGCACGTTCTTCTATAAGTTTTGGCTTTAATTCTTTTCGCTTTTCTAGTACTTCTTTCGGAAAATCTTCGGTGACGTATACCTCTTTTAAGTTCCTCTTTATTTTCAGTATCTCACTCTTTTTCCAGATGTTTGCAAAAACAATAAGAAAATGTTGCCAGAAAATGTTGCTAGAAAATGTTGCTAAGAAATGTTGCTAGAAAATGTTGCTAGAAAATGTTGCTAGAAAATGTTGCTAGAAAATGTTGCTAGAAAATGTTGCTAGAAAATGTTGCTAAGAAATGTTGCTAGAAAATGTTGCTAGAAAATGTTGCTAAGAAATGTTGCTAAGAAATGTTGCTAGAAAATGTTGCTAGAAAATGTTGCTAAGAAATGTTGCTAGAAAATGTTGCCAGAAAATGTTGCTAGAAAATGTTGCCAAGAAATGTTGCCAAGAAATGTTGCTGTTAAAAGTTGCCAGGAAATGTTGCTGCAAAGCGTTGCTAGAAAATGTTACTGGAAAGTGTAGCTTCAAAAGTTTGCTGGAAAGTTGCGGGCAAATGTTCCTAGAAACGCCTGCCCGATATTATTTTGCATAACGTTGCCGACTTTTCTTCGAAATGTTGCTTTGGGTCCTGTTTGCCCACCTTCTTAATCGTTAGCTGTTCGGTGGTAATTTCCTTTTTGTCTTCGACAACATCGAACAGCCTTACTGAAATTTTTATTTTTCTCTCTTTATTTTGATTTCCCTCTTTAACTATCAATTGATCGTATTTTATGTACGCAAAATTTCCTTTTGCACGTTCTTCTATAAGTTTTGGCTTTAATTCTTTTCGCTTTTCTAGTACTTCTTTCGGAAAATCTTCGGTGACGTATACCTCTTTTAAGTTCCTCTTTATTTTCAGTATCTCACTCTTTTTCCAGATGTTTGCAAAAACAATAAGAAAATGTTGCCAGAAAATGTTGCTAGAAAATGTTGCTAAGAAATGTTGCTAGAAAATGTTGCTAGAAAATGTTGCTAGAAAATGTTGCTAGAAAATGTTGCTAGAAAATGTTGCTAGAAAATGTTGCTAAGAAATGTTGCTAGAAAATGTTGCTAGAAAATGTTGCTAAGAAATGTTGCTAAGAAATGTTGCTAGAAAATGTTGCTAGAAAATGTTGCTAAGAAATGTTGCTAGAAAATGTTGCCAGAAAATGTTGCTAGAAAATGTTGCCAAGAAATGTTGCCAAGAAATGTTGCTGTTAAAAGTTGCCAGGAAATGTTGCTGCAAAGCGTTGCTAGAAAATGTTACTGGAAAGTGTAGCTTCAAAAGTTTGCTGGAAAGTTGCGGGCAAATGTTCCTAGAAACGCCTGCCCGATATTATTTTGCATAACGTTGCCGACTTTTCTTCGAAATGTTGCTTTGGGTCCTGTTTGCCCACCTTCTTAATCGTTAGCTGTTCGGTGGTAATTTCCTTTTTGTCTTCGACAACATCGAACAGCCTTACTGAAATTTTTATTTTTCTCTCTTTATTTTGATTTCCCTCTTTAACTATCAATTGATCGTATTTTATGTACGCAAAATTTCCTTTTGCACGTTCTTCTATAAGTTTTGGCTTTAATTCTTTTCGCTTTTCTAGTACTTCTTTCGGAAAATCTTCGGTGACGTATACCTCTTTTAAGTTCCTCTTTATTTTCAGTATCTCACTCTTTTTCCAGATGTTTGCAAAAACAATAAGAAAATGTTGCCAGAAAATGTTGCTAGAAAATGTTGCTAAGAAATGTTGCTAGAAAATGTTGCTAGAAAATGTTGCTAGAAAATGTTGCTAAGAAATGTTGCTAGAAAATGTTGCTAGAAAATGTTGCTAAGAAATGTTGCTAAGAAATGTTGCTAGAAAATGTTGCTAGAAAATGTTGCTAAGAAATGTTGCTAGAAAATGTTGCCAGAAGAAGAAGAATGTTGCTAGAAAATGTTGCCAAGAAATGTTGCCAAGAAATGTTGCTGTTAAAAGTTGCCAGGAAATGTTGCTGCAAAGCGTTGCTAGAAAATGTTACTGGAAAGTGTAGCTTCAAAAGTTTGCTGGAAAGTTGCGGGCAAATGTTCCTAGAAACGCCTGCCCGATATTATTTTGCATAACGTTGCCGACTTTTCTTCGAAATGTTGCTTTGGGTCCTGTTTGCCCACCTTCTTAATCGTTAGCTGTTCGGTGGTAATTTCCTTTTTGTCTTCGACAACATCGAACAGCCTTACTGAAATTTTTATTTTTCTCTCTTTATTTTGATTTCCCTCTTTAACTATCAATTGATCGTATTTTATGTACGCAAAATTTCCTTTTGCACGTTCTTCTATAAGTTTTGGCTTTAATTCTTTTCGCTTTTCTAGTACTTCTTTCGGAAAATCTTCGGTGACGTATACCTCTTTTAAGTTCCTCTTTATTTTCAGTATCTCACTCTTTTTCCAGATGTTTGCAAAAACAATAAGAAAATGTTGCCAGAAAATGTTGCTAGAAAATGTTGCTAAGAAATGTTGCTAGAAAATGTTGCTAGAAAATGTTGCTAGAAAATGTTGCTAAGAAATGTTGCTAGAAAATGTTGCTAGAAAATGTTGCTAGAAAATGTTGCTAAGAAATGTTGCTAGAAAATGTTGCTAAGAAATGTTGCTAAGAAATGTTGCTAAGAAATGTTGCTAGAAAATGTTGCTAGAAAATGTTGCTAAGAAATGTTGCTAGAAAATGTTGCCAGAAAATGTTGCTAGAAAATGTTGCCAAGAAATGTTGCCAAGAAATGTTGCTGTTAAAAGTTGCCAGGAAATGTTGCTGCAAAGCGTTGCTAGAAAATGTTACTGGAAAGTGTAGCTTCAAAAGTTTGCTGGAAAGTTGCGGGCAAATGTTCCTAGAAACGCCTGCCCGATATTATTTTGCATAACGTTGCCGACTTTTCTTCGAAATGTTGCTTTGGGTCCTGTTTGCCCACCTTCTTAATCGTTAGCTGTTCGGTGGTAATTTCCTTTTTGTCTTCGACAACATCGAACAGCCTTACTGAAATTTTTATTTTTCTCTCTTTATTTTGATTTCCCTCTTTAACTATCAATTGATCGTATTTTATGTACGCAAAATTTCCTTTTGCACGTTCTTCTATAAGTTTTGGCTTTAATTCTTTTCGCTTTTCTAGTACTTCTTTCGGAAAATCTTCGGTGACGTATACCTCTTTTAAGTTCCTCTTTATTTTCAGTATCTCACTCTTTTTCCAGATGTTTGCAAAAACAATAAGAAAATGTTGCCAGAAAATGTTGCTAGAAAATGTTGCTAAGAAATGTTGCTAGAAAATGTTGCTAGAAAATGTTGCTAGAAAATGTTGCTAGAAAATGTTGCTAGAAAATGTTGCTAGAAAATGTTGCTAAGAAATGTTGCTAAGAAATGTTGCTAGAAAATGTTGCTAGAAAATGTTGCTAAGAAATGTTGCTAGAAAATGTTGCCAGAAAATGTTGCTAGAAAATGTTGCCAAGAAATGTTGCCAAGAAATGTTGCTGTTAAAAGTTGCCAGGAAATGTTGCTGCAAAGCGTTGCTAGAAAATGTTACTGGAAAGTGTAGCTTCAAAAGTTTGCTGGAAAGTTGCGGGCAAATGTTCCTAGAAACGCCTGCCCGATATTATTTTGCATAACGTTGCCGACTTTTCTTCGAAATGTTGCTTTGGGTCCTGTTTGCCCACCTTCTTAATCGTTAGCTGTTCGGTGGTAATTTCCTTTTTGTCTTCGACAACATCGAACAGCCTTACTGAAATTTTTATTTTTCTCTCTTTATTTTGATTTCCCTCTTTAACTATCAATTGATCGTATTTTATGTACGCAAAATTTCCTTTTGCACGTTCTTCTATAAGTTTTGGCTTTAATTCTTTTCGCTTTTCTAGTACTTCTTTC
>CAWWDL010000056.1:0-26839 GCA_963942545.1 Oxycera nigricornis | reverse complement strand
CGACAACATCGAACAGCCTTACTGAAATTTTTATTTTTCTCTCTTTATTTTGATTTCCCTCTTTAACTATCAATTGATCGTATTTTATGTACGCAAAATTTCCTTTTGCACGTTCTTCTATAAGTTTTGGCTTTAATTCTTTTCGCTTTTCTAGTACTTCTTTCGGAAAATCTTCGGTGACGTATACCTCTTTTAAGTTCCTCTTTATTTTCAGTATCTCACTCTTTTTCCAGATGTTTGCAAAAACAATAAGAAAATGTTGCCAGAAAATGTTGCTAGAAAATGTTGCTAAGAAATGTTGCTAGAAAATGTTGCTAGAAAATGTTGCTAGAAAATGTTGCTAAGAAATGTTGCTAGAAAATGTTGCTAGAAAATGTTGCTAAGAAATGTTGCTAAGAAATGTTGCTAGAAAATGTTGCTAGAAAATGTTGCTAAGAAATGTTGCTAGAAAATGTTGCCAGAAAATGTTGCTAGAAAATGTTGCCAAGAAATGTTGCCAAGAAATGTTGCTGTTAAAAGTTGCCAGGAAATGTTGCTGCAAAGCGTTGCTAGAAAATGTTACTGGAAAGTGTAGCTTCAAAAGTTTGCTGGAAAGTTGCGGGCAAATGTTCCTAGAAACGCCTGCCCGATATTATTTTGCATAACGTTGCCGACTTTTCTTCGAAATGTTGCTTTGGGTCCTGTTTGCCCACCTTCTTAATCGTTAGCTGTTCGGTGGTAATTTCCTTTTTGTCTTCGACAACATCGAACAGCCTTACTGAAATTTTTATTTTTCTCTCTTTATTTTGATTTCCCTCTTTAACTATCAATTGATCGTATTTTATGTACGCAAAATTTCCTTTTGCACGTTCTTCTATAAGTTTTGGCTTTAATTCTTTTCGCTTTTCTAGTACTTCTTTCGGAAAATCTTCGGTGACGTATACCTCTTTTAAGTTCCTCTTTATTTTCAGTATCTCACTCTTTTTCCAGATGTTTGCAAAAACAATAAGAAAATGTTGCCAGAAAATGTTGCTAGAAAATGTTGCTAAGAAATGTTGCTAGAAAATGTTGCTAGAAAATGTTGCTAGAAAATGTTGCTAAGAAATGTTGCTAGAAAATGTTGCTAGAAAATGTTGCTAAGAAATGTTGCTAAGAAATGTTGCTAGAAAATGTTGCTAGAAAATGTTGCTAAGAAATGTTGCTAGAAAATGTTGCCAGAAAATGTTGCTAGAAAATGTTGCCAAGAAATGTTGCCAAGAAATGTTGCTGTTAAAAGTTGCCAGGAAATGTTGCTGCAAAGCGTTGCTAGGTTACTGGAAAGTGTAGCTTCAAAAGTTTGCTGGAAAGTTGCGGGCAAATGTTCCTAGAAACGCCTGCCCGATATTATTTTGCATAACGTTGCCGACTTTTCTTCGAAATGTTGCTTTGGGTCCTGTTTGCCCACCTTCTTAATCGTTAGCTGTTCGGTGGTAATTTCCTTTTTGTCTTCGACAACATCGAACAGCCTTACTGAAATTTTTATTTTTCTCTCTTTATTTTGATTTCCCTCTTTAACTATCAATTGATCGTATTTTATGTACGCAAAATTTCCTTTGCACGTTCTTCTATAAGTTTTGGCTTTAATTCTTTTCGCTTTTCTAGTACTTCTTTCGGAAAATCTTCGGTGACGTATACCTCTTTTAAGTTCCTCTTTATTTTCAGTATCTCACTCTTTTTCCAGATGTTTGCAAAAACAATAAGAAAATGTTGCCAGAAAATGTTGCTAGAAAATGTTGCTAAGAAATGTTGCTAGAAAATGTTGCTAGAAAATGTTGCTAGAAAATGTTGCTAAGAAATGTTGCTAGAAAATGTTGCTAGAAAATGTTGCTAAGAAATGTTGCTAAGAAATGTTGCTAGAAAATGTTGCTAGAAAATGTTGCTAAGAAATGTTGCTAGAAAATGTTGCCAGAAAATGTTGCTAGAAAATGTTGCCAAGAAATGTTGCCAAGAAATGTTGCTGTTAAAAGTTGCCAGGAAATGTTGCTGCAAAGCGTTGCTAGAAAATGTTACTGGAAAGTGTAGCTTCAAAAGTTTGCTGGAAAGTTGCGGGCAAATGTTCCTAGAAACGCCTGCCCGATATTATTTTGCATAACGTTGCCGACTTTTCTTCGAAATGTTGCTTTGGGTCCTGTTTGCCCACCTTCTTAATCGTTAGCTGTTCGGTGGTAATTTCCTTTTTGTCTTCGACAACATCGAACAGCCTTACTGAAATTTTTATTTTTCTCTCTTTATTTTGATTTCCCTCTTTAACTATCAATTGATCGTATTTTATGTACGCAAAATTTCCTTTTGCACGTTCTTCTATAAGTTTTGGCTTTAATTCTTTTCGCTTTTCTAGTACTTCTTTCGGAAAATCTTCGGTGACGTATACCTCTTTTAAGTTCCTCTTTATTTTCAGTATCTCACTCTTTTTCCAGATGTTTGCAAAAACAATAAGAAAATGTTGCCAGAAAATGTTGCTAGAAAATGTTGCTAAGAAATGTTGCTAGAAATTGCTAAAATGTTGCTAGAAATGTGCTAGAAATGTTGCTAAGAAATGTTGCTAGAAAATGTTGCTAGAAAATGTTGCTAAGAAATGTTGCTAAGAAATGTTGCTAGAAAATGTTGCTAGAAAATGTTGCTAAGAAATGTTGCTAGAAAATGTTGCCAGAAAATGTTGCTAGAAAATGTTGCCAAGAAATGTTGCCAAGAAATGTTGCTGTTAAAAGTTGCCAGGAAATGTTGCTGCAAAGCGTTGCTAGAAAATGTTACTGGAAAGTGTAGCTTCAAAAGTTTGCTGGAAAGTTGCGGGCAAATGTTCCTAGAAACGCCTGCCCGATATTATTTTGCATAACGTTGCCGACTTTTCTTCGAAATGTTGCTTTGGGTCCTGTTTGCCCACCTTCTTAATCGTTAGCTGTTCGGTGGTAATTTCCTTTTTGTCTTCGACAACATCGAACAGCCTTACTGAAATTTTTATTTTTCTCTCTTTATTTTGATTTCCCTCTTTAACTATCAATTGATCGTATTTTATGTACGCAAAATTTCCTTTTGCACGTTCTTCTATAAGTTTTGGCTTTAATTCTTTTCGCTTTTCTAGTACTTCTTTCGGAAAATCTTCGGTGACGTATACCTCTTTTAAGTTCCTCTTTATTTTCAGTATCTCACTCTTTTTCCAGATGTTTGCAAAAACAATAAGAAAATGTTGCCAGAAAATGTTGCTAGAAAATGTTGCTAAGAAATGTTGCTAGAAAATGTTGCTAGAAAATGTTGCTAGAAAATGTTGCTAAGAAATGTTGCTAGAAAATGTTGCTAGAAAATGTTGCTAAGAAATGTTGCTAAGAAATGTTGCTAGAAAATGTTGCTAGAAAATGTTGCTAAGAAATGTTGCTAGAAAATGTTGCCAGAAAATGTTGCTAGAAAATGTTGCCAAGAAATGTTGCCAAGAAATGTTGCTGTTAAAAGTTGCCAGGAAATGTTGCTGCAAAGCGTTGCTAGAAAATGTTACTGGAAAGTGTAGCTTCAAAAGTTTGCTGGAAAGTTGCGGGCAAATGTTCCTAGAAACGCCTGCCCGATATTATTTTGCATAACGTTGCCGACTTTTCTTCGAAATGTTGCTTTGGGTCCTGTTTGCCCACCTTCTTAATCGTTAGCTGTTCGGTGGTAATTTCCTTTTTGTCTTCGACAACATCGAACAGCCTTACTGAAATTTTTATTTTTCTCTCTTTATTTTGATTTCCCTCTTTAACTATCAATTGATCGTATTTTATGTACGCAAAATTTCCTTTTGCACGTTCTTCTATAAGTTTTGGCTTTAATTCTTTTCGCTTTTCTAGTACTTCTTTCGGAAAATCTTCGGTGACGTATACCTCTTTTAAGTTCCTCTTTATTTTCAGTATCTCACTCTTTTTCCAGATGTTTGCAAAAACAATAAGAAAATGTTGCCAGAAAATGTTGCTAGAAAATGTTGCTAAGAAATGTTGCTAGAAAATGTTGCTAGAAAATGTTGCTAGAAAATGTTGCTAAGAAATGTTGCTAGAAAATGTTGCTAGAAAATGTTGCTAAGAAATGTTGCTAAGAAATGTTGCTAGAAAATGTTGCTAGAAAATGTTGCTAAGAAATGTTGCTAGAAAATGTTGCCAGAAAATGTTGCTAGAAAATGTTGCCAAGAAATGTTGCCAAGAAATGTTGCTGTTAAAAGTTGCCAGGAAATGTTGCTGCAAAGCGTTGCTAGAAAATGTTACTGGAAAGTGTAGCTTCAAAAGTTTGCTGGAAAGTTGCGGGCAAATGTTCCTAGAAACGCCTGCCCGATATTATTTTGCATAACGTTGCCGACTTTTCTTCGAAATGTTGCTTTGGGTCCTGTTTGCCCACCTTCTTAATCGTTAGCTGTTCGGTGGTAATTTCCTTTTTGTCTTCGACAACATCGAACAGCCTTACTGAAATTTTTATTTTTCTCTCTTTATTTTGATTTCCCTCTTTAACTATCAATTGATCGTATTTTATGTACGCAAAATTTCCTTTTGCACGTTCTTCTATAAGTTTTGGCTTTAATTCTTTTCGCTTTTCTAGTACTTCTTTCGGAAAATCTTCGGTGACGTATACCTCTTTTAAGTTCCTCTTTATTTTCAGTATCTCACTCTTTTTCCAGATGTTTGCAAAAACAATAAGAAAATGTTGCCAGAAAATGTTGCTAGAAAATGTTGCTAAGAAATGTTGCTAGAAAATGTTGCTAGAAAATGTTGCTAGAAAATGTTGCTAAGAAATGTTGCTAGAAAATGTTGCTAGAAAATGTTGCTAAGAAATGTTGCTAAGAAATGTTGCTAGAAAATGTTGCTAGAAAATGTTGCTAAGAAATGTTGCTAGAAAATGTTGCCAGAAAATGTTGCTAGAAAATGTTGCCAAGAAATGTTGCCAAGAAATGTTGCTGTTAAAAGTTGCCAGGAAATGTTGCTGCAAAGCGTTGCTAGAAAATGTTACTGGAAAGTGTAGCTTCAAAAGTTTGCTGGAAAGTTGCGGGCAAATGTTCCTAGAAACGCCTGCCCGATATTATTTTGCATAACGTTGCCGACTTTTCTTCGAAATGTTGCTTTGGGTCCTGTTTGCCCACCTTCTTAATCGTTAGCTGTTCGGTGGTAATTTCCTTTTTGTCTTCGACAACATCGAACAGCCTTACTGAAATTTTTATTTTTCTCTCTTTATTTTGATTTCCCTCTTTAACTATCAATTGATCGTATTTTATGTACGCAAAATTTCCTTTTGCACGTTCTTCTATAAGTTTTGGCTTTAATTCTTTTCGCTTTTCTAGTACTTCTTTCGGAAAATCTTCGGTGACGTATACCTCTTTTAAGTTCCTCTTTATTTTCAGTATCTCACTCTTTTTCCAGATGTTTGCAAAAACAATAAGAAAATGTTGCCAGAAAATGTTGCTAGAAAATGTTGCTAAGAAATGTTGCTAGAAAATGTTGCTAGAAAATGTTGCTAGAAAATGTTGCTAAGAAATGTTGCTAGAAAATGTTGCTAGAAAATGTTGCTAAGAAATGTTGCTAAGAAATGTTGCTAGAAAATGTTGCTAGAAAATGTTGCTAAGAAATGTTGCTAGAAAATGTTGCCAGAAAATGTTGCTAGAAAATGTTGCCAAGAAATGTTGCCAAGAAATGTTGCTGTTAAAAGTTGCCAGGAAATGTTGCTGCAAAGCGTTGCTAGAAAATGTTACTGGAAAGTGTAGCTTCAAAAGTTTGCTGGAAAGTTGCGGGCAAATGTTCCTAGAAACGCCTGCCCGATATTATTTTGCATAACGTTGCCGACTTTTCTTCGAAATGTTGCTTTGGGTCCTGTTTGCCCACCTTCTTAATCGTTAGCTGTTCGGTGGTAATTTCCTTTTTGTCTTCGACAACATCGAACAGCCTTACTGAAATTTTTATTTTTCTCTCTTTATTTTGATTTCCCTCTTTAACTATCAATTGATCGTATTTTATGTACGCAAAATTTCCTTTTGCACGTTCTTCTATAAGTTTTGGCTTTAATTCTTTTCGCTTTTCTAGTACTTCTTTCGGAAAATCTTCGGTGACGTATACCTCTTTTAAGTTCCTCTTTATTTTCAGTATCTCACTCTTTTTCCAGATGTTTGCAAAAACAATAAGAAAATGTTGCCAGAAAATGTTGCTAGAAAATGTTGCTAAGAAATGTTGCTAGAAAATGTTGCTAGAAAATGTTGCTAGAAAATGTTGCTAAGAAATGTTGCTAGAAAATGTTGCTAGAAAATGTTGCTAAGAAATGTTGCTAAGAAATGTTGCTAGAAAATGTTGCTAGAAAATGTTGCTAAGAAATGTTGCTAGAAAATGTTGCCAGAAAATGTTGCTAGAAAATGTTGCCAAGAAATGTTGCCAAGAAATGTTGCTGTTAAAAGTTGCCAGGAAATGTTGCTGCAAAGCGTTGCTAGAAAATGTTACTGGAAAGTGTAGCTTCAAAAGTTTGCTGGAAAGTTGCGGGCAAATGTTCCTAGAAACGCCTGCCCGATATTATTTTGCATAACGTTGCCGACTTTTCTTCGAAATGTTGCTTTGGGTCCTGTTTGCCCACCTTCTTAATCGTTAGCTGTTCGGTGGTAATTTCCTTTTTGTCTTCGACAACATCGAACAGCCTTACTGAAATTTTTATTTTTCTCTCTTTATTTTGATTTCCCTCTTTAACTATCAATTGATCGTATTTTATGTACGCAAAATTTCCTTTTGCACGTTCTTCTATAAGTTTTGGCTTTAATTCTTTTCGCTTTTCTAGTACTTCTTTCGGAAAATCTTCGGTGACGTATACCTCTTTTAAGTTCCTCTTTATTTTCAGTATCTCACTCTTTTTCCAGATGTTTGCAAAAACAATAAGAAAATGTTGCCAGAAAATGTTGCTAGAAAATGTTGCTAAGAAATGTTGCTAGAAAATGTTGCTAGAAAATGTTGCTAGAAAATGTTGCTAAGAAATGTTGCTAGAAAATGTTGCTAGAAAATGTTGCTAAGAAATGTTGCTAAGAAATGTTGCTAGAAAATGTTGCTAGAAAATGTTGCTAAGAAATGTTGCTAGAAAATGTTGCCAGAAAATGTTGCTAGAAAATGTTGCCAAGAAATGTTGCCAAGAAATGTTGCTGTTAAAAGTTGCCAGGAAATGTTGCTGCAAAGCGTTGCTAGAAAATGTTACTGGAAAGTGTAGCTTCAAAAGTTTGCTGGAAAGTTGCGGGCAAATGTTCCTAGAAACGCCTGCCCGATATTATTTTGCATAACGTTGCCGACTTTTCTTCGAAATGTTGCTTTGGGTCCTGTTTGCCCACCTTCTTAATCGTTAGCTGTTCGGTGGTAATTTCCTTTTTGTCTTCGACAACATCGAACAGCCTTACTGAAATTTTTATTTTTCTCTCTTTATTTTGATTTCCCTCTTTAACTATCAATTGATCGTATTTTATGTACGCAAAATTTCCTTTTGCACGTTCTTCTATAAGTTTTGGCTTTAATTCTTTTCGCTTTTCTAGTACTTCTTTCGGAAAATCTTCGGTGACGTATACCTCTTTTAAGTTCCTCTTTATTTTCAGTATCTCACTCTTTTTCCAGATGTTTGCAAAAACAATAAGAAAATGTTGCCAGAAAATGTTGCTAGAAAATGTTGCTAAGAAATGTTGCTAGAAAATGTTGCTAGAAAATGTTGCTAGAAAATGTTGCTAAGAAATGTTGCTAGAAAATGTTGCTAGAAAATGTTGCTAAGAAATGTTGCTAAGAAATGTTGCTAGAAAATGTTGCTAGAAAATGTTGCTAAGAAATGTTGCTAGAAAATGTTGCCAGAAAATGTTGCTAGAAAATGTTGCCAAGAAATGTTGCCAAGAAATGTTGCTGTTAAAAGTTGCCAGGAAATGTTGCTGCAAAGCGTTGCTAGAAAATGTTACTGGAAAGTGTAGCTTCAAAAGTTTGCTGGAAAGTTGCGGGCAAATGTTCCTAGAAACGCCTGCCCGATATTATTTTGCATAACGTTGCCGACTTTTCTTCGAAATGTTGCTTTGGGTCCTGTTTGCCCACCTTCTTAATCGTTAGCTGTTCGGTGGTAATTTCCTTTTTGTCTTCGACAACATCGAACAGCCTTACTGAAATTTTTATTTTTCTCTCTTTATTTTGATTTCCCTCTTTAACTATCAATTGATCGTATTTTATGTACGCAAAATTTCCTTTTGCACGTTCTTCTATAAGTTTTGGCTTTAATTCTTTTCGCTTTTCTAGTACTTCTTTCGGAAAATCTTCGGTGACGTATACCTCTTTTAAGTTCCTCTTTATTTTCAGTATCTCACTCTTTTTCCAGATGTTTGCAAAAACAATAAGAAAATGTTGCCAGAAAATGTTGCTAGAAAATGTTGCTAAGAAATGTTGCTAGAAAATGTTGCTAGAAAATGTTGCTAGAAAATGTTGCTAAGAAATGTTGCTAGAAAATGTTGCTAGAAAATGTTGCTAAGAAATGTTGCTAAGAAATGTTGCTAGAAAATGTTGCTAGAAAATGTTGCTAAGAAATGTTGCTAGAAAATGTTGCCAGAAAATGTTGCTAGAAAATGTTGCCAAGAAATGTTGCCAAGAAATGTTGCTGTTAAAAGTTGCCAGGAAATGTTGCTGCAAAGCGTTGCTAGAAAATGTTACTGGAAAGTGTAGCTTCAAAAGTTTGCTGGAAAGTTGCGGGCAAATGTTCCTAGAAACGCCTGCCCGATATTATTTTGCATAACGTTGCCGACTTTTCTTCGAAATGTTGCTTTGGGTCCTGTTTGCCCACCTTCTTAATCGTTAGCTGTTCGGTGGTAATTTCCTTTTTGTCTTCGACAACATCGAACAGCCTTACTGAAATTTTTATTTTTCTCTCTTTATTTTGATTTCCCTCTTTAACTATCAATTGATCGTATTTTATGTACGCAAAATTTCCTTTTGCACGTTCTTCTATAAGTTTTGGCTTTAATTCTTTTCGCTTTTCTAGTACTTCTTTCGGAAAATCTTCGGTGACGTATACCTCTTTTAAGTTCCTCTTTATTTTCAGTATCTCACTCTTTTTCCAGATGTTTGCAAAAACAATAAGAAAATGTTGCCAGAAAATGTTGCTAGAAAATGTTGCTAAGAAATGTTGCTAGAAAATGTTGCTAGAAAATGTTGCTAGAAAATGTTGCTAAGAAATGTTGCTAGAAAATGTTGCTAGAAAATGTTGCTAAGAAATGTTGCTAAGAAATGTTGCTAGAAAATGTTGCTAGAAAATGTTGCTAAGAAATGTTGCTAGAAAATGTTGCCAGAAAATGTTGCTAGAAAATGTTGCCAAGAAATGTTGCCAAGAAATGTTGCTGTTAAAAGTTGCCAGGAAATGTTGCTGCAAAGCGTTGCTAGAAAATGTTACTGGAAAGTGTAGCTTCAAAAGTTTGCTGGAAAGTTGCGGGCAAATGTTCCTAGAAACGCCTGCCCGATATTATTTTGCATAACGTTGCCGACTTTTCTTCGAAATGTTGCTTTGGGTCCTGTTTGCCCACCTTCTTAATCGTTAGCTGTTCGGTGGTAATTTCCTTTTTGTCTTCGACAACATCGAACAGCCTTACTGAAATTTTTATTTTTCTCTCTTTATTTTGATTTCCCTCTTTAACTATCAATTGATCGTATTTTATGTACGCAAAATTTCCTTTTGCACGTTCTTCTATAAGTTTTGGCTTTAATTCTTTTCGCTTTTCTAGTACTTCTTTCGGAAAATCTTCGGTGACGTATACCTCTTTTAAGTTCCTCTTTATTTTCAGTATCTCACTCTTTTTCCAGATGTTTGCAAAAACAATAAGAAAATGTTGCCAGAAAATGTTGCTAGAAAATGTTGCTAAGAAATGTTGCTAGAAAATGTTGCTAGAAAATGTTGCTAAGAAATGTTGCTAAGAAATGTTGCTAGAAAATGTTGCTAAGAAATGTTGCTAGAAAATGTTGCCAGAAAATGTTGCTAGAAAATGTTGCCAAGAAATGTTGCCAAGAAATGTTGCTGTTAAAAGTTGCCAGGAAATGTTGCTGCAAAGCGTTGCTAGAAAATGTTACTGGAAAGTGTAGCTTCAAAAGTTTGCTGGAAAGTTGCGGGCAAATGTTCCTAGAAACGCCTGCCCGATATTATTTTGCATAACGTTGCCGACTTTTCTTCGAAATGTTGCTTTGGGTCCTGTTTGCCCACCTTCTTAATCGTTAGCTGTTCGGTGGTAATTTCCTTTTTGTCTTCGACAACATCGAACAGCCTTACTGAAATTTTTATTTTTCTCTCTTTATTTTGATTTCCCTCTTTAACTATCAATTGATCGTATTTTATGTACGCAAAATTTCCTTTTGCACGTTCTTCTATAAGTTTTGGCTTTAATTCTTTTCGCTTTTCTAGTACTTCTTTCGGAAAATCTTCGGTGACGTATACCTCTTTTAAGTTCCTCTTTATTTTCAGTATCTCACTCTTTTTCCAGATGTTTGCAAAAACAATAAGAAAATGTTGCCAGAAAATGTTGCTAGAAAATGTTGCTAAGAAATGTTGCTAGAAAATGTTGCTAGAAAATGTTGCTAGAAAATGTTGCTAAGAAATGTTGCTAGAAAATGTTGCTAGAAAATGTTGCTAAGAAATGTTGCTAAGAAATGTTGCTAGAAAATGTTGCTAGAAAATGTTGCTAAGAAATGTTGCTAGAAAATGTTGCCAGAAAATGTTGCTAGAAAATGTTGCCAAGAAATGTTGCCAAGAAATGTTGCTGTTAAAAGTTGCCAGGAAATGTTGCTGCAAAGCGTTGCTAGAAAATGTTACTGGAAAGTGTAGCTTCAAAAGTTTGCTGGAAAGTTGCGGGCAAATGTTCCTAGAAACGCCTGCCCGATATTATTTTGCATAACGTTGCCGACTTTTCTTCGAAATGTTGCTTTGGGTCCTGTTTGCCCACCTTCTTAATCGTTAGCTGTTCGGTGGTAATTTCCTTTTTGTCTTCGACAACATCGAACAGCCTTACTGAAATTTTTATTTTTCTCTCTTTATTTTGATTTCCCTCTTTAACTATCAATTGATCGTATTTTATGTACGCAAAATTTCCTTTTGCACGTTCTTCTATAAGTTTTGGCTTTAATTCTTTTCGCTTTTCTAGTACTTCTTTCGGAAAATCTTCGGTGACGTATACCTCTTTTAAGTTCCTCTTTATTTTCAGTATCTCACTCTTTTTCCAGATGTTTGCAAAAACAATAAGAAAATGTTGCCAGAAAATGTTGCTAGAAAATGTTGCTAAGAAATGTTGCTAGAAAATGTTGCTAGAAAATGTTGCTAAGAAATGTTGCTAAGAAATGTTGCTAGAAAATGTTGCTAAGAAATGTTGCTAGAAAATGTTGCCAGAAAATGTTGCTAGAAAATGTTGCCAAGAAATGTTGCCAAGAAATGTTGCTGTTAAAAGTTGCCAGGAAATGTTGCTGCAAAGCGTTGCTAGAAAATGTTACTGGAAAGTGTAGCTTCAAAAGTTTGCTGGAAAGTTGCGGGCAAATGTTCCTAGAAACGCCTGCCCGATATTATTTTGCATAACGTTGCCGACTTTTCTTCGAAATGTTGCTTTGGGTCCTGTTTGCCCACCTTCTTAATCGTTAGCTGTTCGGTGGTAATTTCCTTTTTGTCTTCGACAACATCGAACAGCCTTACTGAAATTTTTATTTTTCTCTCTTTATTTTGATTTCCCTCTTTAACTATCAATTGATCGTATTTTATGTACGCAAAATTTCCTTTTGCACGTTCTTCTATAAGTTTTGGCTTTAATTCTTTTCGCTTTTCTAGTACTTCTTTCGGAAAATCTTCGGTGACGTATACCTCTTTTAAGTTCCTCTTTATTTTCAGTATCTCACTCTTTTTCCAGATGTTTGCAAAAACAATAAGAAAATGTTGCCAGAAAATGTTGCTAGAAAATGTTGCTAAGAAATGTTGCTAGAAAATGTTGCTAGAAAATGTTGCTAGAAAATGTTGCTAAGAAATGTTGCTAGAAAATGTTGCTAGAAAATGTTGCTAAGAAATGTTGCTAAGAAATGTTGCTAGAAAATGTTGCTAGAAAATGTTGCTAAGAAATGTTGCTAGAAAATGTTGCCAGAAAATGTTGCTAGAAAATGTTGCCAAGAAATGTTGCCAAGAAATGTTGCTGTTAAAAGTTGCCAGGAAATGTTGCTGCAAAGCGTTGCTAGAAAATGTTACTGGAAAGTGTAGCTTCAAAAGTTTGCTGGAAAGTTGCGGGCAAATGTTCCTAGAAACGCCTGCCCGATATTATTTTGCATAACGTTGCCGACTTTTCTTCGAAATGTTGCTTTGGGTCCTGTTTGCCCACCTTCTTAATCGTTAGCTGTTCGGTGGTAATTTCCTTTTTGTCTTCGACAACATCGAACAGCCTTACTGAAATTTTTATTTTTCTCTCTTTATTTTGATTTCCCTCTTTAACTATCAATTGATCGTATTTTATGTACGCAAAATTTCCTTTTGCACGTTCTTCTATAAGTTTTGGCTTTAATTCTTTTCGCTTTTCTAGTACTTCTTTCGGAAAATCTTCGGTGACGTATACCTCTTTTAAGTTCCTCTTTATTTTCAGTATCTCACTCTTTTTCCAGATGTTTGCAAAAACAATAAGAAAATGTTGCCAGAAAATGTTGCTAGAAAATGTTGCTAAGAAATGTTGCTAGAAAATGTTGCTAGAAAATGTTGCTAGAAAATGTTGCTAAGAAATGTTGCTAGAAAATGTTGCTAGAAAATGTTGCTAAGAAATGTTGCTAAGAAATGTTGCTAGAAAATGTTGCTAGAAAATGTTGCTAAGAAATGTTGCTAGAAAATGTTGCCAGAAAATGTTGCTAGAAAATGTTGCCAAGAAATGTTGCCAAGAAATGTTGCTGTTAAAAGTTGCCAGGAAATGTTGCTGCAAAGCGTTGCTAGAAAATGTTACTGGAAAGTGTAGCTTCAAAAGTTTGCTGGAAAGTTGCGGGCAAATGTTCCTAGAAACGCCTGCCCGATATTATTTTGCATAACGTTGCCGACTTTTCTTCGAAATGTTGCTTTGGGTCCTGTTTGCCCACCTTCTTAATCGTTAGCTGTTCGGTGGTAATTTCCTTTTTGTCTTCGACAACATCGAACAGCCTTACTGAAATTTTTATTTTTCTCTCTTTATTTTGATTTCCCTCTTTAACTATCAATTGATCGTATTTTATGTACGCAAAATTTCCTTTTGCACGTTCTTCTATAAGTTTTGGCTTTAATTCTTTTCGCTTTTCTAGTACTTCTTTCGGAAAATCTTCGGTGACGTATACCTCTTTTAAGTTCCTCTTTATTTTCAGTATCTCACTCTTTTTCCAGATGTTTGCAAAAACAATAAGAAAATGTTGCCAGAAAATGTTGCTAGAAAATGTTGCTAATAAATGTTGCTAGAAAATGTTGCTAGAAAATGTTGCTAGAAAATGTTGCTAAGAAATGTTGCTAGAAAATGTTGCTAGAAAATGTTGCTAAGAAATGTTGCTAAGAAATGTTGCTAGAAAATGTTGCTAGAAAATGTTGCTAAGAAATGTTGCTAGAAAATGTTGCCAGAAAATGTTGCTAGAAAATGTTGCCAAGAAATGTTGCCAAGAAATGTTGCTGTTAAAAGTTGCCAGGAAATGTTGCTGCAAAGCGTTGCTAGAAAATGTTACTGGAAAGTGTAGCTTCAAAAGTTTGCTGGAAAGTTGCGGGCAAATGTTCCTAGAAACGCCTGCCCGATATTATTTTGCATAACGTTGCCGACTTTTCTTCGAAATGTTGCTTTGGGTCCTGTTTGCCCACCTTCTTAATCGTTAGCTGTTCGGTGGTAATTTCCTTTTTGTCTTCGACAACATCGAACAGCCTTACTGAAATTTTTATTTTTCTCTCTTTATTTTGATTTCCCTCTTTAACTATCAATTGATCGTATTTTATGTACGCAAAATTTCCTTTTGCACGTTCTTCTATAAGTTTTGGCTTTAATTCTTTTCGCTTTTCTAGTACTTCTTTCGGAAAATCTTCGGTGACGTATACCTCTTTTAAGTTCCTCTTTATTTTCAGTATCTCACTCTTTTTCCAGATGTTTGCAAAAACAATAAGAAAATGTTGCCAGAAAATGTTGCTAGAAAATGTTGCTAAGAAATGTTGCTAGAAAATGTTGCTAGAAAATGTTGCTAAGAAATGTTGCTAAGAAATGTTGCTAGAAAATGTTGCTAAGAAATGTTGCTAGAAAATGTTGCCAGAAAATGTTGCTAGAAAATGTTGCCAAGAAATGTTGCCAAGAAATGTTGCTGTTAAAAGTTGCCAGGAAATGTTGCTGCAAAGCGTTGCTAGAAAATGTTACTGGAAAGTGTAGCTTCAAAAGTTTGCTGGAAAGTTGCGGGCAAATGTTCCTAGAAACGCCTGCCCGATATTATTTTGCATAACGTTGCCGACTTTTCTTCGAAATGTTGCTTTGGGTCCTGTTTGCCCACCTTCTTAATCGTTAGCTGTTCGGTGGTAATTTCCTTTTTGTCTTCGACAACATCGAACAGCCTTACTGAAATTTTTATTTTTCTCTCTTTATTTTGATTTCCCTCTTTAACTATCAATTGATCGTATTTTATGTACGCAAAATTTCCTTTTGCACGTTCTTCTATAAGTTTTGGCTTTAATTCTTTTCGCTTTTCTAGTACTTCTTTCGGAAAATCTTCGGTGACGTATACCTCTTTTAAGTTCCTCTTTATTTTCAGTATCTCACTCTTTTTCCAGATGTTTGCAAAAACAATAAGAAAATGTTGCCAGAAAATGTTGCTAGAAAATGTTGCTAAGAAATGTTGCTAGAAAATGTTGCTAGAAAATGTTGCTAGAAAATGTTGCTAAGAAATGTTGCTAGAAAATGTTGCTAGAAAATGTTGCTAAGAAATGTTGCTAAGAAATGTTGCTAGAAAATGTTGCTAGAAAATGTTGCTAAGAAATGTTGCTAGAAAATGTTGCCAGAAAATGTTGCTAGAAAATGTTGCCAAGAAATGTTGCCAAGAAATGTTGCTGTTAAAAGTTGCCAGGAAATGTTGCTGCAAAGCGTTGCTAGAAAATGTTACTGGAAAGTGTAGCTTCAAAAGTTTGCTGGAAAGTTGCGGGCAAATGTTCCTAGAAACGCCTGCCCGATATTATTTTGCATAACGTTGCCGACTTTTCTTCGAAATGTTGCTTTGGGTCCTGTTTGCCCACCTTCTTAATCGTTAGCTGTTCGGTGGTAATTTCCTTTTTGTCTTCGACAACATCGAACAGCCTTACTGAAATTTTTATTTTTCTCTCTTTATTTTGATTTCCCTCTTTAACTATCAATTGATCGTATTTTATGTACGCAAAATTTCCTTTTGCACGTTCTTCTATAAGTTTTGGCTTTAATTCTTTTCGCTTTTCTAGTACTTCTTTCGGAAAATCTTCGGTGACGTATACCTCTTTTAAGTTCCTCTTTATTTTCAGTATCTCACTCTTTTTCCAGATGTTTGCAAAAACAATAAGAAAATGTTGCCAGAAAATGTTGCTAGAAAATGTTGCTAAGAAATGTTGCTAGAAAATGTTGCTAGAAAATGTTGCTAGAAAATGTTGCTAAGAAATGTTGCTAGAAAATGTTGCTAGAAAATGTTGCTAAGAAATGTTGCTAAGAAATGTTGCTAGAAAATGTTGCTAGAAAATGTTGCTAAGAAATGTTGCTAGAAAATGTTGCCAGAAAATGTTGCTAGAAAATGTTGCCAAGAAATGTTGCCAAGAAATGTTGCTGTTAAAAGTTGCCAGGAAATGTTGCTGCAAAGCGTTGCTAGAAAATGTTACTGGAAAGTGTAGCTTCAAAAGTTTGCTGGAAAGTTGCGGGCAAATGTTCCTAGAAACGCCTGCCCGATATTATTTTGCATAACGTTGCCGACTTTTCTTCGAAATGTTGCTTTGGGTCCTGTTTGCCCACCTTCTTAATCGTTAGCTGTTCGGTGGTAATTTCCTTTTTGTCTTCGACAACATCGAACAGCCTTACTGAAATTTTTATTTTTCTCTCTTTATTTTGATTTCCCTCTTTAACTATCAATTGATCGTATTTTATGTACGCAAAATTTCCTTTTGCACGTTCTTCTATAAGTTTTGGCTTTAATTCTTTTCGCTTTTCTAGTACTTCTTTCGGAAAATCTTCGGTGACGTATACCTCTTTTAAGTTCCTCTTTATTTTCAGTATCTCACTCTTTTTCCAGATGTTTGCAAAAACAATAAGAAAATGTTGCCAGAAAATGTTGCTAGAAAATGTTGCTAAGAAATGTTGCTAGAAAATGTTGCTAGAAAATGTTGCTAGAAAATGTTGCTAAGAAATGTTGCTAGAAAATGTTGCTAGAAAATGTTGCTAAGAAATGTTGCTAAGAAATGTTGCTAGAAAATGTTGCTAGAAAATGTTGCTAAGAAATGTTGCTAGAAAATGTTGCCAGAAAATGTTGCTAGAAAATGTTGCCAAGAAATGTTGCCAAGAAATGTTGCTGTTAAAAGTTGCCAGGAAATGTTGCTGCAAAGCGTTGCTAGAAAATGTTACTGGAAAGTGTAGCTTCAAAAGTTTGCTGGAAAGTTGCGGGCAAATGTTCCTAGAAACGCCTGCCCGATATTATTTTGCATAACGTTGCCGACTTTTCTTCGAAATGTTGCTTTGGGTCCTGTTTGCCCACCTTCTTAATCGTTAGCTGTTCGGTGGTAATTTCCTTTTTGTCTTCGACAACATCGAACAGCCTTACTGAAATTTTTATTTTTCTCTCTTTATTTTGATTTCCCTCTTTAACTATCAATTGATCGTATTTTATGTACGCAAAATTTCCTTTTGCACGTTCTTCTATAAGTTTTGGCTTTAATTCTTTTCGCTTTTCTAGTACTTCTTTCGGAAAATCTTCGGTGACGTATACCTCTTTTAAGTTCCTCTTTATTTTCAGTATCTCACTCTTTTTCCAGATGTTTGCAAAAACAATAAGAAAATGTTGCCAGAAAATGTTGCTAGAAAATGTTGCTAAGAAATGTTGCTAGAAAATGTTGCTAGAAAATGTTGCTAGAAAATGTTGCTAAGAAATGTTGCTAGAAAATGTTGCTAGAAAATGTTGCTAAGAAATGTTGCTAAGAAATGTTGCTAGAAAATGTTGCTAGAAAATGTTGCTAAGAAATGTTGCTAGAAAATGTTGCCAGAAAATGTTGCTAGAAAATGTTGCCAAGAAATGTTGCCAAGAAATGTTGCTGTTAAAAGTTGCCAGGAAATGTTGCTGCAAAGCGTTGCTAGAAAATGTTACTGGAAAGTGTAGCTTCAAAAGTTTGCTGGAAAGTTGCGGGCAAATGTTCCTAGAAACGCCTGCCCGATATTATTTTGCATAACGTTGCCGACTTTTCTTCGAAATGTTGCTTTGGGTCCTGTTTGCCCACCTTCTTAATCGTTAGCTGTTCGGTGGTAATTTCCTTTTTGTCTTCGACAACATCGAACAGCCTTACTGAAATTTTTATTTTTCTCTCTTTATTTTGATTTCCCTCTTTAACTATCAATTGATCGTATTTTATGTACGCAAAATTTCCTTTTGCACGTTCTTCTATAAGTTTTGGCTTTAATTCTTTTCGCTTTTCTAGTACTTCTTTCGGAAAATCTTCGGTGACGTATACCTCTTTTAAGTTCCTCTTTATTTTCAGTATCTCACTCTTTTTCCAGATGTTTGCAAAAACAATAAGAAAATGTTGCCAGAAAATGTTGCTAGAAAATGTTGCTAAGAAATGTTGCTAGAAAATGTTGCTAGAAAATGTTGCTAGAAAATGTTGCTAAGAAATGTTGCTAGAAAATGTTGCTAGAAAATGTTGCTAAGAAATGTTGCTAAGAAATGTTGCTAGAAAATGTTGCTAGAAAATGTTGCTAAGAAATGTTGCTAGAAAATGTTGCCAGAAAATGTTGCTAGAAAATGTTGCCAAGAAATGTTGCCAAGAAATGTTGCTGTTAAAAGTTGCCAGGAAATGTTGCTGCAAAGCGTTGCTAGAAAATGTTACTGGAAAGTGTAGCTTCAAAAGTTTGCTGGAAAGTTGCGGGCAAATGTTCCTAGAAACGCCTGCCCGATATTATTTTGCATAACGTTGCCGACTTTTCTTCGAAATGTTGCTTTGGGTCCTGTTTGCCCACCTTCTTAATCGTTAGCTGTTCGGTGGTAATTTCCTTTTTGTCTTCGACAACATCGAACAGCCTTACTGAAATTTTTATTTTTCTCTCTTTATTTTGATTTCCCTCTTTAACTATCAATTGATCGTATTTTATGTACGCAAAATTTCCTTTTGCACGTTCTTCTATAAGTTTTGGCTTTAATTCTTTTCGCTTTTCTAGTACTTCTTTCGGAAAATCTTCGGTGACGTATACCTCTTTTAAGTTCCTCTTTATTTTCAGTATCTCACTCTTTTTCCAGATGTTTGCAAAAACAATAAGAAAATGTTGCCAGAAAATGTTGCTAGAAAATGTTGCTAAGAAATGTTGCTAGAAAATGTTGCTAGAAAATGTTGCTAGAAAATGTTGCTAAGAAATGTTGCTAGAAAATGTTGCTAGAAAATGTTGCTAAGAAATGTTGCTAAGAAATGTTGCTAGAAAATGTTGCTAGAAAATGTTGCTAAGAAATGTTGCTAGAAAATGTTGCCAGAAAATGTTGCTAGAAAATGTTGCCAAGAAATGTTGCCAAGAAATGTTGCTGTTAAAAGTTGCCAGGAAATGTTGCTGCAAAGCGTTGCTAGAAAATGTTACTGGAAAGTGTAGCTTCAAAAGTTTGCTGGAAAGTTGCGGGCAAATGTTCCTAGAAACGCCTGCCCGATATTATTTTGCATAACGTTGCCGACTTTTCTTCGAAATGTTGCTTTGGGTCCTGTTTGCCCACCTTCTTAATCGTTAGCTGTTCGGTGGTAATTTCCTTTTTGTCTTCGACAACATCGAACAGCCTTACTGAAATTTTTATTTTTCTCTCTTTATTTTGATTTCCCTCTTTAACTATCAATTGATCGTATTTTATGTACGCAAAATTTCCTTTTGCACGTTCTTCTATAAGTTTTGGCTTTAATTCTTTTCGCTTTTCTAGTACTTCTTTCGGAAAATCTTCGGTGACGTATACCTCTTTTAAGTTCCTCTTTATTTTCAGTATCTCACTCTTTTTCCAGATGTTTGCAAAAACAATAAGAAAATGTTGCCAGAAAATGTTGCTAGAAAATGTTGCTAAGAAATGTTGCTAGAAAATGTTGCTAGAAAATGTTGCTAGAAAATGTTGCTAAGAAATGTTGCTAGAAAATGTTGCTAGAAAATGTTGCTAAGAAATGTTGCTAAGAAATGTTGCTAGAAAATGTTGCTAGAAAATGTTGCTAAGAAATGTTGCTAGAAAATGTTGCCAGAAAATGTTGCTAGAAAATGTTGCCAAGAAATGTTGCCAAGAAATGTTGCTGTTAAAAGTTGCCAGGAAATGTTGCTGCAAAGCGTTGCTAGAAAATGTTACTGGAAAGTGTAGCTTCAAAAGTTTGCTGGAAAGTTGCGGGCAAATGTTCCTAGAAACGCCTGCCCGATATTATTTTGCATAACGTTGCCGACTTTTCTTCGAAATGTTGCTTTGGGTCCTGTTTGCCCACCTTCTTAATCGTTAGCTGTTCGGTGGTAATTTCCTTTTTGTCTTCGACAACATCGAACAGCCTTACTGAAATTTTTATTTTTCTCTCTTTATTTTGATTTCCCTCTTTAACTATCAATTGATCGTATTTTATGTACGCAAAATTTCCTTTTGCACGTTCTTCTATAAGTTTTGGCTTTAATTCTTTTCGCTTTTCTAGTACTTCTTTCGGAAAATCTTCGGTGACGTATACCTCTTTTAAGTTCCTCTTTATTTTCAGTATCTCACTCTTTTTCCAGATGTTTGCAAAAACAATAAGAAAATGTTGCCAGAAAATGTTGCTAGAAAATGTTGCTAAGAAATGTTGCTAGAAAATGTTGCTAGAAAATGTTGCTAGAAAATGTTGCTAAGAAATGTTGCTAGAAAATGTTGCTAGAAAATGTTGCTAAGAAATGTTGCTAAGAAATGTTGCTAGAAAATGTTGCTAGAAAATGTTGCTAAGAAATGTTGCTAGAAAATGTTGCCAGAAAATGTTGCTAGAAAATGTTGCCAAGAAATGTTGCCAAGAAATGTTGCTGTTAAAAGTTGCCAGGAAATGTTGCTGCAAAGCGTTGCTAGAAAATGTTACTGGAAAGTGTAGCTTCAAAAGTTTGCTGGAAAGTTGCGGGCAAATGTTCCTAGAAACGCCTGCCCGATATTATTTTGCATAACGTTGCCGACTTTTCTTCGAAATGTTGCTTTGGGTCCTGTTTGCCCACCTTCTTAATCGTTAGCTGTTCGGTGGTAATTTCCTTTTTGTCTTCGACAACATCGAACAGCCTTACTGAAATTTTTATTTTTCTCTCTTTATTTTGATTTCCCTCTTTAACTATCAATTGATCGTATTTTATGTACGCAAAATTTCCTTTTGCACGTTCTTCTATAAGTTTTGGCTTTAATTCTTTTCGCTTTTCTAGTACTTCTTTCGGAAAATCTTCGGTGACGTATACCTCTTTTAAGTTCCTCTTTATTTTCAGTATCTCACTCTTTTTCCAGATGTTTGCAAAAACAATAAGAAAATGTTGCCAGAAAATGTTGCTAGAAAATGTTGCTAAGAAATGTTGCTAGAAAATGTTGCTAGAAAATGTTGCTAGAAAATGTTGCTAAGAAATGTTGCTAGAAAATGTTGCTAGAAAATGTTGCTAAGAAATGTTGCTAAGAAATGTTGCTAGAAAATGTTGCTAGAAAATGTTGCTAAGAAATGTTGCTAGAAAATGTTGCCAGAAAATGTTGCTAGAAAATGTTGCCAAGAAATGTTGCCAAGAAATGTTGCTGTTAAAAGTTGCCAGGAAATGTTGCTGCAAAGCGTTGCTAGAAAATGTTACTGGAAAGTGTAGCTTCAAAAGTTTGCTGGAAAGTTGCGGGCAAATGTTCCTAGAAACGCCTGCCCGATATTATTTTGCATAACGTTGCCGACTTTTCTTCGAAATGTTGCTTTGGGTCCTGTTTGCCCACCTTCTTAATCGTTAGCTGTTCGGTGGTAATTTCCTTTTTGTCTTCGACAACATCGAACAGCCTTACTGAAATTTTTATTTTTCTCTCTTTATTTTGATTTCCCTCTTTAACTATCAATTGATCGTATTTTATGTACGCAAAATTTCCTTTTGCACGTTCTTCTATAAGTTTTGGCTTTAATTCTTTTCGCTTTTCTAGTACTTCTTTCGGAAAATCTTCGGTGACGTATACCTCTTTTAAGTTCCTCTTTATTTTCAGTATCTCACTCTTTTTCCAGATGTTTGCAAAAACAATAAGAAAATGTTGCCAGAAAATGTTGCTAGAAAATGTTGCTAAGAAATGTTGCTAGAAAATGTTGCTAGAAAATGTTGCTAAGAAATGTTGCTAAGAAATGTTGCTAGAAAATGTTGCTAAGAAATGTTGCTAGAAAATGTTGCCAGAAAATGTTGCTAGAAAATGTTGCCAAGAAATGTTGCCAAGAAATGTTGCTGTTAAAAGTTGCCAGGAAATGTTGCTGCAAAGCGTTGCTAGAAAATGTTACTGGAAAGTGTAGCTTCAAAAGTTTGCTGGAAAGTTGCGGGCAAATGTTCCTAGAAACGCCTGCCCGATATTATTTTGCATAACGTTGCCGACTTTTCTTCGAAATGTTGCTTTGGGTCCTGTTTGCCCACCTTCTTAATCGTTAGCTGTTCGGTGGTAATTTCCTTTTTGTCTTCGACAACATCGAACAGCCTTACTGAAATTTTTATTTTTCTCTCTTTATTTTGATTTCCCTCTTTAACTATCAATTGATCGTATTTTATGTACGCAAAATTTCCTTTTGCACGTTCTTCTATAAGTTTTGGCTTTAATTCTTTTCGCTTTTCTAGTACTTCTTTCGGAAAATCTTCGGTGACGTATACCTCTTTTAAGTTCCTCTTTATTTTCAGTATCTCACTCTTTTTCCAGATGTTTGCAAAAACAATAAGAAAATGTTGCCAGAAAATGTTGCTAGAAAATGTTGCTAAGAAATGTTGCTAGAAAATGTTGCTAGAAAATGTTGCTAGAAAATGTTGCTAAGAAATGTTGCTAGAAAATGTTGCTAGAAAATGTTGCTAAGAAATGTTGCTAAGAAATGTTGCTAGAAAATGTTGCTAGAAAATGTTGCTAAGAAATGTTGCTAGAAAATGTTGCCAGAAAATGTTGCTAGAAAATGTTGCCAAGAAATGTTGCCAAGAAATGTTGCTGTTAAAAGTTGCCAGGAAATGTTGCTGCAAAGCGTTGCTAGAAAATGTTACTGGAAAGTGTAGCTTCAAAAGTTTGCTGGAAAGTTGCGGGCAAATGTTCCTAGAAACGCCTGCCCGATATTATTTTGCATAACGTTGCCGACTTTTCTTCGAAATGTTGCTTTGGGTCCTGTTTGCCCACCTTCTTAATCGTTAGCTGTTCGGTGGTAATTTCCTTTTTGTCTTCGACAACATCGAACAGCCTTACTGAAATTTTTATTTTTCTCTCTTTATTTTGATTTCCCTCTTTAACTATCAATTGATCGTATTTTATGTACGCAAAATTTCCTTTTGCACGTTCTTCTATAAGTTTTGGCTTTAATTCTTTTCGCTTTTCTAGTACTTCTTTCGGAAAATCTTCGGTGACGTATACCTCTTTTAAGTTCCTCTTTATTTTCAGTATCTCACTCTTTTTCCAGATGTTTGCAAAAACAATAAGAAAATGTTGCCAGAAAATGTTGCTAGAAAATGTTGCTAAGAAATGTTGCTAGAAAATGTTGCTAGAAAATGTTGCTAGAAAATGTTGCTAAGAAATGTTGCTAGAAAATGTTGCTAGAAAATGTTGCTAAGAAATGTTGCTAAGAAATGTTGCTAGAAAATGTTGCTAGAAAATGTTGCTAAGAAATGTTGCTAGAAAATGTTGCCAGAAAATGTTGCTAGAAAATGTTGCCAAGAAATGTTGCCAAGAAATGTTGCTGTTAAAAGTTGCCAGGAAATGTTGCTGCAAAGCGTTGCTAGAAAATGTTACTGGAAAGTGTAGCTTCAAAAGTTTGCTGGAAAGTTGCGGGCAAATGTTCCTAGAAACGCCTGCCCGATATTATTTTGCATAACGTTGCCGACTTTTCTTCGAAATGTTGCTTTGGGTCCTGTTTGCCCACCTTCTTAATCGTTAGCTGTTCGGTGGTAATTTCCTTTTTGTCTTCGACAACATCGAACAGCCTTACTGAAATTTTTATTTTTCTCTCTTTATTTTGATTTCCCTCTTTAACTATCAATTGATCGTATTTTATGTACGCAAAATTTCCTTTTGCACGTTCTTCTATAAGTTTTGGCTTTAATTCTTTTCGCTTTTCTAGTACTTCTTTCGGAAAATCTTCGGTGACGTATACCTCTTTTAAGTTCCTCTTTATTTTCAGTATCTCACTCTTTTTCCAGATGTTTGCAAAAACAATAAGAAAATGTTGCCAGAAAATGTTGCTAGAAAATGTTGCTAAGAAATGTTGCTAGAAAATGTTGCTAGAAAATGTTGCTAGAAAATGTTGCTAAGAAATGTTGCTAGAAAATGTTGCTAGAAAATGTTGCTAAGAAATGTTGCTAAGAAATGTTGCTAGAAAATGTTGCTAGAAAATGTTGCTAAGAAATGTTGCTAGAAAATGTTGCCAGAAAATGTTGCTAGAAAATGTTGCCAAGAAATGTTGCCAAGAAATGTTGCTGTTAAAAGTTGCCAGGAAATGTTGCTGCAAAGCGTTGCTAGAAAATGTTACTGGAAAGTGTAGCTTCAAAAGTTTGCTGGAAAGTTGCGGGCAAATGTTCCTAGAAACGCCTGCCCGATATTATTTTGCATAACGTTGCCGACTTTTCTTCGAAATGTTGCTTTGGGTCCTGTTTGCCCACCTTCTTAATCGTTAGCTGTTCGGTGGTAATTTCCTTTTTGTCTTCGACAACATCGAACAGCCTTACTGAAATTTTTATTTTTCTCTCTTTATTTTGATTTCCCTCTTTAACTATCAATTGATCGTATTTTATGTACGCAAAATTTCCTTTTGCACGGTCTTCTATAAGTTTTGGCTTTAATTCTTTTCGCTTTTCTAGTACTTCTTTCGGAAAATCTTCGGTGACGTATACCTCTTTTAAGTTCCTCTTTATTTTCAGTATCTCACTCTTTTTCCAGATGTTTGCAAAAACAATAAGAAAATGTTGCCAGAAAATGTTGCTAGAAAATGTTGCTAAGAAATGTTGCTAGAAAATGTTGCTAGAAAATGTTGCTAGAAAATGTTGCTAAGAAATGTTGCTAGAAAATGTTGCTAGAAAATGTTGCTAAGAAATGTTGCTAAGAAATGTTGCTAGAAAATGTTGCTAGAAAATGTTGCTAAGAAATGTTGCTAGAAAATGTTGCCAGAAAATGTTGCTAGAAAATGTTGCCAAGAAATGTTGCCAAGAAATGTTGCTGTTAAAAGTTGCCAGGAAATGTTGCTGCAAAGCGTTGCTAGAAAATGTTACTGGAAAGTGTAGCTTCAAAAGTTTGCTGGAAAGTTGCGGGCAAATGTTCCTAGAAACGCCTGCCCGATATTATTTTGCATAACGTTGCCGACTTTTCTTCGAAATGTTGCTTTGGGTCCTGTTTGCCCACCTTCTTAATCGTTAGCTGTTCGGTGGTAATTTCCTTTTTGTCTTCGACAACATCGAACAGCCTTACTGAAATTTTTATTTTTCTCTCTTTATTTTGATTTCCCTCTTTAACTATCAATTGATCGTATTTTATGTACGCAAAATTTCCTTTTGCACGTTCTTCTATAAGTTTTGGCTTTAATTCTTTTCGCTTTTCTAGTACTTCTTTCGGAAAATCTTCGGTGACGTATACCTCTTTTAAGTTCCTCTTTATTTTCAGTATCTCACTCTTTTTCCAGATGTTTGCAAAAACAATAAGAAAATGTTGCCAGAAAATGTTGCTAGAAAATGTTGCTAAGAAATGTTGCTAGAAAATGTTGCTAGAAAATGTTGCTAGAAAATGTTGCTAAGAAATGTTGCTAGAAAATGTTGCTAGAAAATGTTGCTAAGAAATGTTGCTAAGAAATGTTGCTAGAAAATGTTGCTAGAAAATGTTGCTAAGAAATGTTGCTAGAAAATGTTGCCAGAAAATGTTGCTAGAAAATGTTGCCAAGAAATGTTGCCAAGAAATGTTGCTGTTAAAAGTTGCCAGGAAATGTTGCTGCAAAGCGTTGCTAGAAAATGTTACTGGAAAGTGTAGCTTCAAAAGTTTGCTGGAAAGTTGCGGGCAAATGTTCCTAGAAACGCCTGCCCGATATTATTTTGCATAACGTTGCCGACTTTTCTTCGAAATGTTGCTTTGGGTCCTGTTTGCCCACCTTCTTAATCGTTAGCTGTTCGGTGGTAATTTCCTTTTTGTCTTCGACAACATCGAACAGCCTTACTGAAATTTTTATTTTTCTCTCTTTATTTTGATTTCCCTCTTTAACTATCAATTGATCGTATTTTATGTACGCAAAATTTCCTTTTGCACGTTCTTCTATAAGTTTTGGCTTTAATTCTTTTCGCTTTTCTAGTACTTCTTTCGGAAAATCTTCGGTGACGTATACCTCTTTTAAGTTCCTCTTTATTTTCAGTATCTCACTCTTTTTCCAGATGTTTGCAAAAACAATAAGAAAATGTTGCCAGAAAATGTTGCTAGAAAATGTTGCTAAGAAATGTTGCTAGAAAATGTTGCTAGAAAATGTTGCTAGAAAATGTTGCTAAGAAATGTTGCTAGAAAATGTTGCTAGAAAATGTTGCTAAGAAATGTTGCTAAGAAATGTTGCTAGAAAATGTTGCTAGAAAATGTTGCTAAGAAATGTTGCTAGAAAATGTTGCCAGAAAATGTTGCTAGAAAATGTTGCCAAGAAATGTTGCCAAGAAATGTTGCTGTTAAAAGTTGCCAGGAAATGTTGCTGCAAAGCGTTGCTAGAAAATGTTACTGGAAAGTGTAGCTTCAAAAGTTTGCTGGAAAGTTGCGGGCAAATGTTCCTAGAAACGCCTGCCCGATATTATTTTGCATAACGTTGCCGACTTTTCTTCGAAATGTTGCTTTGGGTCCTGTTTGCCCACCTTCTTAATCGTTAGCTGTTCGGTGGTAATTTCCTTTTTGTCTTCGACAACATCGAACAGCCTTACTGAAATTTTTATTTTTCTCTCTTTATTTTGATTTCCCTCTTTAACTATCAATTGATCGTATTTTATGTACGCAAAATTTCCTTTTGCACGTTCTTCTATAAGTTTTGGCTTTAATTCTTTTCGCTTTTCTAGTACTTCTTTCGGAAAATCTTCGGTGACGTATACCTCTTTTAAGTTCCTCTTTATTTTCAGTATCTCACTCTTTTTCCAGATGTTTGCAAAAACAATAAGAAAATGTTGCCAGAAAATGTTGCTAGAAAATGTTGCTAAGAAATGTTGCTAGAAAATGTTGCTAGAAAATGTTGCTAGAAAATGTTGCTAAGAAATGTTGCTAGAAAATGTTGCTAGAAAATGTTGCTAAGAAATGTTGCTAAGAAATGTTGCTAGAAAATGTTGCTAGAAAATGTTGCTAAGAAATGTTGCTAGAAAATGTTGCCAGAAAATGTTGCTAGAAAATGTTGCCAAGAAATGTTGCCAAGAAATGTTGCTGTTAAAAGTTGCCAGGAAATGTTGCTGCAAAGCGTTGCTAGAAAATGTTACTGGAAAGTGTAGCTTCAAAAGTTTGCTGGAAAGTTGCGGGCA
>CAWWDL010000055.1:0-31969 GCA_963942545.1 Oxycera nigricornis | reverse complement strand
AGTACGAAGCAGTTCGAAGCAGTTCGAAGCAGTTCGAAGCAGTTCAAGCTACACACGTGCACGCGTACTCGTGCACGTGTGTAGCTTGAAGTTCGAAGCAGTTCGAAGCAGTTCAAGCTACACATAGCGTACACCGTGGCGCGCCACGGGAGTACGCGTGCACGTGTGTAGCTTGAACTGCTTCGAACTGCTTCGAACTGCTTCGAACTGCTTCGTACTGCTTCGAACTGCTTCGAACTGCTTCGAACTGCTTCGAACTGCTTCGAACTGCTTCGAACTGCTTCGTACTGCTTCGAAGCTTAAGCGGTGCGCGTTTCGATGAAACGATGACGTCATCGTTTAGGGGGGAATCCGCCACGTGTCTAGCTTGAACTATTTATCTGTTAATGAACTGCTTTGCTAAAAATGGGTTTAAAGTCCTTCTGTTTACTACCAAAATACAATTCTATGCTATACCAAAATACGATTCTATGCTTTACATTAAACTTACTATCCAACAATACAGAATCAATAGTTAAGGCTCCTAGAGATTCTAATTAAACTATTAGCGAGTTGTTGAATGAGGTTCTCTAGTATTTAATGAAATATTATTTGTATGATGTGATAAGAGATATAGTTTTATCTATACATTTAATGAATTTATTTTGTAAATATGTAGAGAATTTGAAGGTCATTTTAGGTTGGATTGTTTATGGTCAGTATAGTAGTAGTAGAGTGATAAAAATTTGCGAGCGGTGTTTCATGGACAACAATTAAGCTGCTGGATGGGTTTATAATAAGAGGAGACTCCGAGTGTGACGTGATGTCTGGAAATGTGGACTCTGATTTTAGTTGTGGAAAAGATGAAAATTAGTAGAAGTAAGCGATGTTACAATATTGTGTGTGTGTGTGTTTGTGTGTGTGTGTGTGAGCCAATATGGTTAGTTTTAAGATCATTAATGTGAGGATTTGAAGGCCATTGAATTTGGGTGAATCTGAGTGTGTGATATGAAAAAAAGGGTGCTTGATGGTGAGTCATGAGAAAAGAAATACGTTTGCTTATGAGGAAGTTGCGGATTTGTGAGTTGGGCCCGAATTGGCTGTTCAGTATTTTCCTTATACGCGGTTTCTAATATCATTGTTTTGAAGGAAATGTTTGTATTTGATTTGCAAATATGTTTTGAGTGATGGATTTTAGGTGGGTTTCAAGATATGTAGCAATGATTTTCGTGAAGGGCATGGTAAGCAAATTAAATGATTAGAGAGTTGTTTATTGAGGTTTTCCTAGTATTGTTTAAAGTCGTCATTTTATGTTTTCAACGAGATACATACACAAACTAGTATTTTTGGATAAAACTGATATCTTCAGTCTATTTATACTGTTTTAATTTTTTTTATCATTTCCTTTGTTCTTGTTTTTATTTGAAAAAAAAAATTTTTAAAATTCATTCAATTTTATTTATTTCAATCTTCCTAGTATACATCCATTACAATATTATAATGTCCCCAAGCATATGTGCTAACCCCATCTTCCCTTATATATCGCTTATCATCTAAATAGCTTAAAGAAACCTTATTTATACATTCAGTATATAAATTGTGAAGCTTAGATCTAAACACGTACATACTACCTCTAAATATCTTTTTCTAAACAAGCAATCTCTATAATCATCTAAATTTAGTCCATCCATAATAAGCTTCTTTACACCTTTTGCTTTTTTAATTGTATCACCATTTTCTATACTTATGTTATGCTCATCTTGCTTTGTTGTTGGATACTCCAAATCAACTTCCAATATGTAGCCAATGTCCGCGTCTATTGCAATATTAAGAATATCAACCTCATCTATATTTTCCCTGAGCTGTTGAAAGCTAAGCATCCGTCAGTTTATCTTGTGGAGAAAATATTTAAAAAATAATGGTAATCAAGCGCTTGTGAAATGGTTGGGAATCTCAGCGAAACACAATTCCTGGATAAATGTTAAAAATATGGTTCTTTAACATATAAATGCGTAATAAAACATTGAAGTTTGATTGATTGATTGATTGATTGACGATATTTTATTTATTTATTTATTAATCTTATGTATATCTGAACAAGTTTTTTAATTTTACTTATTTTCCTATGAACACTATAACATTCACAAGTGTCTGGTCCCCATTTTGCATTATCATACGCCCATGGGCAGCTCACAGAATGCTTTCCATATTTGCTAACTTTCTGGGGCATATCAGTGTAGGGGTTTAGGAAACTATAGATGTTTATAAATTTGTCGAAGTGTTCCTTCAGAATTGACGCTCGGTTAACACAAAAAAATTGTTTGTAATCCTCAATAGAGTGTCGAAGGTCATTGTCTACATCTTTGTTGTTGTTGTTGTTGTTGTAGCTATATTGATGCCGGTTGCGTAATCTCTTTTATGGGACCTGAAGGCCCTCGTTTGCCTCCACCTTCCTTTGAAAATCGACCAAATTTGTCAACACTCATTTTTTGAAACAGCTGGTGATTTCTATCGTATTTATTCTATTATTTGCGCTTCTTTCAATTCTTCAATGATCGATATAATTTCGTTGTTATGATTATTGTGACCGGCTTGTTGCGATCCAATGAGTAACTGCAATCGACTCACTAATTCATTCGGATCATCCCAATATATGTAGTCTTTCTGTTTGTCGGATGTTTGCATTAAACTATAATCTTTGTGTTTAGGTGTTTGTCTTAGCCCTCTTCCTTCTTTGATGTTATTTAACAGTTTCGAAATTATTTCTCTATATTTAGAGCTTCGGTTTCCATTTATTTGACTATTGCTGTCTTAAGAACGTCGGTAAGCATTAGTGTGCAGAATAATACTTTTATAGTCTGCTAAATCTTCATTGGTATATAATTTTTCATCTGGATACTTCATAAAAAGCAGCTCGTATAAACCTCGAGTTCCTATGTAGGATTTCTCATTTACAAATATTTGATTGCCATTGATTGCGAAATTCGAATTTCCTATTTTCCACTGCTCTCCATCATCATCATCCCTATATATTCCATAAACACTGTCAATTGCAGCCGGTTGATTTACATAAATATCCAGATAATGCCTAGGAATCTCCGGAAGATGGTTTTGCTTCATGTATTCTTCAAAATATTCTCGTCCTTTCGCAGTGGCAACATATTTACGAACAACTTTTGTAGAAGAAGAGTTGGATGTTGTGGCGGCGAGATTTCGTTTCAAGTTTGGTGTAGGAGTTTTAAAACTGTCTTCTTCTTCTTCTTGTTGACTATTTCCATCTTCTCGTATTGATGGAGGCTCTTCTTTAATTTCATTTTTTATATCTTTATTATTTTGCAACAAATTGACTCTTTTAACTAATTCTTTGAGCGGGCGCGTGATTGGTTTAAATGTTTCCTCTAGCTGAATCACTGTTCCAGCTTTGTAAGCTTTCAGCTGTTGATACTTTTTCCTTATCGAATTGGTTGTTGCTACAATATCACTGAGTAGCTGTTGTTGCTTATCAGACATTGTTTTTTTTTCATTTTTTATGAATACAACAGCAGCATTTCGTCGTCAAATTTCGAAAGGTATCTACAATATTTTGAAATATTCTTTCAATAGGTTCTAATTTGAGTTTGAAATGGTTTTTGCTGTACCTGAATCGATTTGTGTCTTTTTCGAATTGTTTGGTACTGTCTTCACTGTTGCTGGACTGGAACCTTATTGAATTGTTATCAAACTGTATTGAACAGCTATCGAGCTGCATCAAGCTGGTAATCTGAACTGCTATTGAACTGCTTGGAACTGGTATTGAACTGCTTTGAACAGGTATTGAACTGTTTTAAACAGGTATAGAACTGCATGAAGCTGGTAATCTGAACTGCTATTGAACTGCTTTGAACAGGTATTGAACTGTTTTAAACAGGTATAGAAGTGCTTTGAACAGGTATTGAACTGGTAATAAACTGATTTGAACTGCTTCGATGTTTTTATAGTATTATGAATACATCAAACCCCTTTCGATATCGACCCTTGTCTAAGGGACTGTCTTTATCAATTACACAGAACCTATATTTATCGCTCCAACAATTTTCACAGATGTTTCTAAACTGATCGAAAGTCATGTCTGTGTTTATGTGATTATTGTAAATGTGTAAAATAAAAACTTTCCTAAATTGAGATGCAACAGTTTCTTTTATATGGTAGAGAAAACATCCGGTCGCATGTTTCGCTTATCGTAAATAGAAAACCCTCCTACAAACATTTTTCCTGTAATGTCTACCACCACACCCACACCCCCCATATGCATTGGAATTTAATTCTGATAAACACTGATATGCTCTGCTGGTATAAATAAATATGAATAACACACACACACACAGTGCTTTCCCCTATGAAATTTAATAAGACAAATTTGATCATATAGTTTTTTATTTATTTTATTTATTTATATTTATATATATATATATATATATATATATATATATATATATTTTAACATTATATTTTGATATTTAAATAACTAACCTACGTAATTTCTCATTAATTCTTTGTATAGTTAATTGACTTATAAAATATTCACTATCGATATTCAAACTATTTAAAAACTCACTTAAGATTATTAGAATAAAAAATACCTTCGTCTTATTACTATTTTTTTTAAAACACATGAAAGACGATCCAAAACTCTCCTCGTGGTAGAGGTCCACGTCATGGCATTCTAATCTCTCCTCAATGTTTGTTCCCGCTGCCTCATGCACGTCGGTGTTGTACACTAGCTTTAGTCCGACGCCTGGAAATATAAAAAACCCAAAAAAAAAAATATTATAAAAGTTTTTAAAAACTTACCTTTTATTACAACATAGTACTCGTCTTCAAACCTGTTGTACCTGCAATGAATGTATTCATTGCTGAATACAACTTCCGTCAATATCCTCTCCTCCTCAAATAATTCAACGTTCTCCATCTCTCAATTTAGGAAAGTTTCAACTCAAAATTCGTTTGCAAACTTAATTTTAATTCAATAAATACAGTTTCTTTTATATCAAAAAGTTTAAACTCTGCACTATTCATATCAATAAATTTTCAGCAAAACTAGCAACCCCACAATATACAATTCTATAAACATTTAAAATATCCCTCACTCAAGCTCTTATCAACATATCGAATTTCTAATTTTGAAATGTCTGTAAAATATTCGAACCATATAAAAGAGATTACGCAACCGGCAGCAATAAAAACTCACCTCCGCAGCGATAAGAAATGGAGTCAGCTGCTATTTTAAAACATATCTCACATATTCATCAGCATGACTCAAATTATAATTATTTATTATTTCCTTCTTTTATCTTTATCTTTCAAATAAGGGCAATTGTTTACGTTATGCCGATCCGATTTGCAACTAATGCAGTAATACGATCTTTTGTATTCCACCTTATCAATGGAATTTCCGGTGATTGGCGTTTTCGTTTCTGGGAAGTTAACTTGATCTTATTGGATTTCAAGTGGATGGTTATTATTTTTGTGTTTATGGGAATATTATGTGCAGGATGTTTATATAGATGATTCAAGGTTTAGGTATTTGGGGTAATGTGTTTCAGATATGACTCAGAATATTGCATTTTGTTGCGAAATCAGAATATTGCCTGTTGTTGCGAAATTGAAGATGATGTCATAGGTGTTTCCTAATCAGCTAACATTCTTATCGAAGCCAACTATTTCAAATGGTCTTCATACATTCCCAGAGAAAACATCCGGTCGTTCACAAAAAATTCTTGCACGCTATTCAAATTCCAACGTCTAATCATTTAAAATAGCCCTCACTCAAGCTCTTATCAACATATCGAATTTCTAATTTTGAAATTTCCGAATCAAGATCTAACTTCTATTTTTAGCATGTCTCATTCTTATCTAATTCACAACTAAAACACCTACACATTATGAGAACATAATTATCAAACAAGGTGTCGCACTCACATTAGCATTTGTCAAGACATCTAAAATTATCACAAAACGCCACCAACTCATATGCTGATAAGAACTCCAAGCACTCAGTACGTATCATAAACAAATGATAAACTACTCGCGTCTGTCTGGTAGGAACTTGAATCATTCACACCTACTGAACTAGCAATTTATTCGTCATCTATCTAACATATAATACGTCATCCATCCAACGCTATTCAAATTCCAACGTCTAATCATTTAAAATAGCCCTCACTCAAGCTCTTATCAACATATCGAATTTTTAATTTTGAAATGTCTGTAAAATATTCGAACCCTATAAAAGAGATTACGCAACCGGCATCAATAAAAGCTCACCTCCGCAGCGATAACAAATGAATCCAGCTGCTATTTTAAAACACATCTCACATATCGAATTTCTAATTTTGAAATTTCCGAATCAAGATCTAACTTCTATTTTTAGCATGTCTCATTCTTATCTAATTCACAACTAAAACACCTACACATTATGAGAACATAATTATCAAACAAGGTGTCGCACTCACATTAGCATTTGTCAAGACATCTAAAATTATCACAAAGCGCCACCAACTCATATGCTGATAAGAACTCCAAGCACTCAGTACGTATCATAAACAAATGATAAACTACTCGCGTCTGTCTGGTAGGAACTTGAATCATTCACACCTACTGAACTAGCAATTTATTCGTCATCCATCTAACATATAATACGTCATCCATCCAACGCTATTCAAATTCCAACGTCTAATCATTTAATATAGCCCTCACTCAAGCTCTTATCAACATATCGAATTTCTAATTTTGAAATGTCTGTAAAATTTTCGAACCCTATAAAAGAGATGACGCAACCGGCATCAATAAAAGCTCACCTCCACAGCGATAAGAAATGAATCCAGCTGCTATTTTAAAACACATCTCACATATCGAATTTCTAATTTTGAAATTTCCGAATCAAAATCTAACTTCTATTTTTAGCATGTCTCATTCTTATCTAATTCACAACTAAAACACCTACACATTATGAGAACATAATTATCAAACAAGGTGTCGCACTCACATTAGCATTTGTCAAGACATCTAAAATTATCACAAAACGCCACCAACTCATATGCTGATAAGAACTCCAAGCACTCAGTACGTATCATAAACAAATGATAAACTACTCGCGTCTGTCTGGTAGGACCTTGAATCATTCACACCTACTGAACTAGCAATTTATTCGTCATCCATCTAACATATAATACGTCATCCATCCAACGCTATTCAAATTCCAACGTCTAATCATTTAAAATAGCCCTCACTCAAGCTCTTATCAACATATCGAATTTATAATTTTGAAATGTCTGTAAAATATTCGAACCCTATAAAAGAGATTACGCAACCGGCATCAATAAAAGCTCACCTCCGCAGCGATAAGAAATGAATCCAGCTGCTATTTTAAAACACATCTCACATATTCATCAGCATGACTCACCGCGGTTGGGAAACACCCCGACAGCGATAAGAAATGGCGCCCCAGACATCGATAAGAAATGGCGCCCCAGACAGCGATAAGAAATGGCGTCATCCGTGGGAAACACCCCGACAGCGATAAGAAATGGCGCCCCAGAAAGCGATAAGAAATGGCGCCCCAGACAGCGATAAGAAATGGCGCCCCAGACAGCGATAAGAAACGGCGCCCCAGACAGCGATAAGAAATGGCGCCACCGGAAGCGATAACAGGTGACGTCATGCGGGGGCGGTAATCCGATACCCGTGGGGAAAAAATGGGGACCGTGGGAAAAAGTGTGCCTGGCGCCACCGGAAGCGATAACAGGTGACGTCATGCGGGGGCGGTAATCCGATACCCGTTGGGCGGTAATCCGATACCCGTGGGAAAAAATGGGGACCGTGGGAAAAAGTGTGCCTGGCGCCACCGGAAGCGATAACAGGTGACGTCATGCGGGGGCGGTAATCCGATACCCGTGGGGCGGTAATCCGATACCCGTGGGAAAAAAAAAAAAATGGGACCCTTGGGAAAAAAAAGCGCTTGAACTCTCCTATCCATACTACTCACACCATACAAATAATATTTCATTAAATACTAGAGAACCTCATTCAACAACTCGCTAATAGTTTAATTAGAATCTTTAGGAGCCTTAACTATTGATTCTGTATTGTTGGATAGTAAGTTTAATGTAAAGCATAGAATCGTATTTTAGTATAGCATAGAATTGTATTTTGGTAGTAAACAGAAGGACTTTAACCCCATTTTTAGCAAAGCAGTTCATTAACAGATAAATAGTTCAAGCTAGACACGTGGCGGATTCCCCCCTAAACGATGACGTCATCGTTTCATCGAAACGCGCACCGCTTAAGCTTCGAAGCAGTTCGAACCAGTTCGAAGCAGTACGAAGAAGTACGAAGCAGTTCGAAGCAGTACGTAGCAGTATGCTTCGAACTGCTTCGAAAACTGCTTCGAACTGCTTCGAACTGCTTCGAACTGCTTCGAACTGCTTCGAACTCCTTCGAACTGCTTTGAACTGCTTCGAACTGCTTCGAACTGCTTCGTACTGCTTCGTACTGCTTCGAACTGGTTCGTACTGCTTCGTACTGCTTCGTACTGCTTCGAACTGGTTCGAACTGCTTCGAAGCTCAAGCGGTGCGCGTTTCGATGAAACGATTACGTCATCGTTAAGGGGGGAATCCGCCACGTGTCTAGCTTGAACTATTTATCTGTTAATGAACTGCTTTGCTAAAAATGGGGTTAAAGTCCTTCTGTTTACTACCAAAATACAATTATATGCTATACCAAAATACGATTCTATGCTTTACATTAAACTTACTATCCAACAATACAGAATCAATAGTTAAGGCTCCTAGAGATTCTAATTAAACTATTAGCGAGTTGTTGAATGAGGTTCTCTAGTATTTAATGAAATATTATTTGTATGTTATAATATTGTGTGTGTGTGTGTATGTGTGTGTGTGTGAACCAATATGGTTAGTTTTAAGATTATTAATGTGAGGATTTGAAGGCCATTGAATTTGGGTGAATCTGAGTGTGTGATATGAAAAAAAGGGTGCTTGATGGTGAGTCATGAGAAAAGAAATACGGTTGCTTATGAGGAAGTTGCGGATTTGTGAGTTGGGCCCGAATTGGCTGTTCAGTATTTTCCTTATACGCGGTTTCTAATATCAGTGTTTTGAAGGAAATGTTTGTATTTGATTTGCAAATATGTTTTGAGTGATGGATTTTAGGTGGGTTTCAAGATATGTAGCAATGATTTTCGTGAAGGGCATGGTAAGCAAATTAAATGATTAGAGAGTTGTTTATTGAGGTTTCCCTAGTATTGCTTAAAGTCGTCATTTTAGGTTTTTAACGGGATACATATACAAGCTAGTATTTTTTGGATAAAACTGATATCTTCAGTCTATTTATACTGTTTTAATTTTTTTTATCATTTCCTTTGTTCTTGTTTTTCTTTGAAAAAAAAAATATTTTTTTAAATTCATTCAATTTTATTTTTTTCAATCTTCCTAGTCTACAACCATTACAATATTATAATGTCCCCAAGCATATGTGCTAACCACATCTTCCCTTATATATCGGTTATCATCTAAATAACTTAAAGAAACCTTATTTATACATTCAGTATATAAATTGTGAAGCTTAGATCTAAACACGTACATACTACCTCTAAATATCTTTTTTCTAAACAAGCAATCTCTATAATCATCTAAAATTTAGTCCATCCATAATAAGCTTCTTTACACCTTTTGCTTTTTTAATTGTATCACCATTTTCTATACTTAAAGAATACATTTTAGCTCTTAATCCTACAAACTCCTTCATGACTTTTCCATTATTTTCGTCTTTCATCATACCCAACACTTTTCCATTTTTCAGCGGAATATTATATATGTTATCTTGGGGGTACTCAAAAGTATCAAAGTGATTGTCTATATCCGGTATAATATTACTGTAAAAGTCGTTGGTTTGAATAGTGTAAATAAATGAATCCATATCCATATAGTTGAGAATAATTTTCTCATTATATTTGGGCTTCATGAAACGATAATGAAAATCATACATTTTCAATTTTGATAGATCAAGCACAGTGAAACCAAGGTAAGTCGGTTTGTTGTAGCATGTGAATCCATTTGAATAGCTGCCATATTGGGGGTAAAAACGGCTGCACTATGAAAATTTGGCTTCGATATAAGATTTCGTGCGCCTGAGTGTCTGCCTCGGCTTTCCCAATCCGTCACAATCTTGACATCTTTCCTTTTATCTACGTTTTCCATCGTTTTGCCATATACTGCGTTGTTTAAAAGCTTGAAAAAGTTTTTCTCAAACAAATTTTTACTGGCTTTGCGATATTGGGTGTTCAAGTCTATGTACTGCTTGATCCAATTCGATTGTTTAAACTGTAAAACTCTGTGAACACGGGTCAATTTCAACGCATTCGCAATGCATTGCTGCAGATTTCGATTGTGAATCACATAATTTTGCTTGTTAGTTAAGTCAGTGATCAATTTCGCAGTTTTCGAACCAGGTGCTTTTTTATTTTCTGCACAGAAAGGTAAATCGTTATGCTCATCGTGCTTCGTTGTTGGATACTCCAAATCAACTTCCAATATGTAGCCAATGTCCGCGTCTATTGCAATATTAAGAATATCAACCTCATCTATATTTTCAACCCACTGGAATTCAGAAGAAGGATCCTCTTCTTTATAATCTTTCAAGTATTTGTTGTTAGCTTTTGAGTGACGATGTGAGCATTGAGTAATACCACCTCTGATTCCTCGTTGTATGAAGTGATGCATGTTTATATTTGTTAGAAGATCAAGTTTAACAGATGTTATTTTGAGCATGGCATCCCACGATAACCCAGGAGTTGTATAGTATTGGCAAGGGCCAAGTCCATAGATATTTTTTACAAACTTTCCTGAAATTTTCGAAAACGTCTGTCAGAAGCAGCACATCTGTCTTCAGATATAATTCCAAATAGTCCCAAATCGTTGTGCAATTGAAAACTTTCCATACATTTTCTGCATGTTCATAATCAATCTCATTGCACTCGCTATTTGCAATTTTGTTGTAAAAGCTTTCTCGAGGTGGTAAACAAACTTCATTCAATCGATCCCACGAGTTAATATAATCGTAGGGAAATACACCCTTTCTTGTAAGCAGATGGAATTTCTCCTCATCTTCATATACTGATCTTACGGTTTTCAGATCTACTGGAGAAAGATTTTTCACTACAGCATCCAAACTACTCTGCATGAATCTGGTTGAGTCTAAGAACCTAAGCTCAATCGTTTCAAACTCATCGACTTGAATTCGTTTAGATAATGAAACGTATAATTCCTTATTAATAGGTATAATAGATATTTCCCCATCAATGCTATCTAATTCTTTCACAAACAAATGACAATCATAGCCTGAGAGGTTGTGAAATAATATTGGAAAGAATTTCGGTACTCGATACAATAAATTGCATTCGTTATGAGCGGGACCTCTATATTTTCCAGTAAAGTGACAATGGTCTCGGACTCTATCATTGTCAAGCTCTTTTTTACAAATGTGACAGAAAATCGATTCCCTTTGAACCTTTTCTTCTTCCGACGATAGAGCATCCCTTGACTTTGGGTTCTTGATATGATTTATATAAAACCATTTTACATCATTTACAATGGAATCAACGAATTCTTTGGGTGAATCTGGGCCTTTGTATAATCTGATTCTGTCTAATTTTTGAATCGAATGAACACTTGATGAAATAAGAGAAAGCACAAGGGGTATGTTCTTGGATTGTTGACGTTGATGAAAGTGTTGGATTGGGTGCACATGTATGGACGTCCTGAAGAAGGCATTCAAAATCTGCATAGATGACAAAAGGTATCTCGAGTTGTCGTCCATAGCTTTTGTACTGCAGCGTTGCTTTCTCCGGTTCCACCATTTTCGTGACAACTCTGCTACAGCTGTTTTTATGCAGTTGCAGTTTCTCACTCGACATAAAATATTGCAGGCATTTGTTGCAAACATATAAAGAACCTTCGTGTGGCGTTTGTTGACTGCGAATCAACCTTTAAAGAAGAAGAAGAAAAATAATTCATGTATTCACACACACACACACTATTCACTATTACATACCTTGAAATATGTTTAATCCAGACATAATGACAATCTTCGTTGAATTGCAGCAGGAGCAGATTGATGTGATGCGATTTTTCTTGCTTTGTGATATGGACCGATAACCTTTCTTAACTCTTCATCGTATCCAAATAAATTAACACTGATTGATTGGTTTAATTCCTCAAATTTGTCAATATCTTGCACCTGTAGCGGAACACACTGCGGAAATTATGCACCATTTAAAACAATAACTGTCGCGGTTCTTAATATTAATGCAAGCATGCTTATTTGCAAATTGTCTTGGTAGCGGAATATAACTTGTTCCTCTCAATGGTTTAAAATCGTTTATATTTAACTCACAGTGCGTAATTCTAAGGAGAGCCCATCCACTGTCTTTCTCCTGGAATTCCTCCATTTTGATTCGAATTTCATTAGCCATATTATCGAAAGCTAATTTCAACTCACTTTTTTGAATTATCGCTTGCATTTTTGTATGGAAAGACTTAATGCCTATTATGCAATCGTTTTCATCATCATCATTCATTTTAATGAATTCAGCAAAGAGTTCAATGTTGAATTTGAGTGTCACGCGTTCATCTAGTGCTCTCATCAGATAATTCACTAACGGATCTTCCATCATCTTTAATAACTCCGCCGAATTTAAAAGACCTTCATCTTTGTTTTCAAAAACAAGAGTTTCCATTCGCTGTTCAAAACAACTTTTTACCCTTTTAAAATGTTCGTTGAGGGGCTCTATAGATTTATTTTTGTGAGCATTGGTTCGCACATGATAGCTCCAACAAGCACTATTGACTTCGATATTACAAAATTCACAAAACATTTTAAGAAATACAATTCACTTCGTTATTTCACTGAGCTCAAAATAAAAAACTTTCCTAAATTGAGATGCAACAGTTTCTTTTATATGGCAGAGAAAACATCCGGTCGCAAGTTTCGCTTATCGTAAATAGAAAACCCTCCTACAAACATTTTTTTTGTAATGCCTACTACCACACCCACACACCCACATTTGCATTGGAATTTAATTCTGATAAACACTGATATGCTCTGCTGGTATAAATAAATATGAATAACACACCCAGTGCTTTCCCCTATGAAATTTAATAAGACAAACTTGATAATATAGTTTTTTATTTATTTTATTTATTTATATTTATATATATGTATATATATTTTAACATTATATTTTGACATTTAAATATCTAAACTACGTAATTTCTCCTTAATTTTTTGTATAGGTAATTGACTTATAAAATATTGGGGAACACCGTTTAAACTAGTTAAAAAATCACTTAAAATTAATAAAATGAAAAAAACTTTTTTCCTATTACTATTTGTTTTAAAACCCATTAAAGACGATCCAAAATTCTCCTCGTGGTAGAGGTCCACGTCATGGCATTCAAATCTCTCCTCAATGTAGGTAGCCACCACCTCCTGTACCTCAGTGTTGTACACCAGCTTTAGTCCGACGCCTGGAAATATAAAAAAAAAACAAAAAAACAAATTTTTTTTAATTAACAATATTATAAAAGTTTTTAAAAAACTTACCTTTTATTACAACATAGTACTCGTCTTCAAACCTGTTGTACCTGCAATGAATGTATTCATTGCTGAATACAGCTTCCGTCAATATCCTCTCCTCCTCAAATAATTCAATGTTCTCCATCTCTCAATTTAGGAAAGTTTCGACTCAAAATTCGTTTGCAAACTTAATTTTAATTCAATAAATACAGTTTCTTTTATATCAAAAAGTTTACACTCTGTACTATTCATATCAATAAATTTTCAGCAAAACCAGCAACCCACAATATACAATTCTATAAACATTTAAAATATCCCTCACTCAAGCTCTTATCAACATATCGTTTTTCTAATTTTGAAATGTCTGTACAAAATATTCGAACCCTATAAAAGAGATAACGCAACCGGCAGCAATAAAAACTCACCTCCGCAGCGATAAGAAATGAATCCAGCTGCTATTTTAAAACACATCTCACATATTCATCAATCTAGCCCATCGCTAATCTTTATTTATTATTTCCTTCTTTTATCTTTATCTTTCAAATAAGGGCAATTGTTTACGTTATGCCGATCCGATTTGCAACTAGTGCAGTAATACGATCTTTTGTGTTCCACCTTATCAGCGGAATTTCCGGTGGTTGGCATTTTCGTTTCTGGGAAGTTATTGGATTTCAAGTGGAAAAGATTATTTAATATTTTTTGTGGTTATGGGAATATTATGTGCAGGATGTTTATGTAGATGATTCAAGGTTTAGGTATTTGGGGTAATGTGTTTCAGATATGACTCAGAATATTGCATTTTGTTGCGAAATCAGAATATTGCGTGTTGTTGCGAAATTGAAGATGATGTCATAGGTGTTTCCTGGGATATGACTCTCACCGCGGTTGGGAAAATTCCTTTGACCTTGAACTTTGACCCTTGACCTTTGACCCTTGACCTTTGATCCTTGAACTTTGACCCTTGACCTTCGACCTTTGACCCTTGACCTTTGACCCTTGACCTTTGACCTTGACCTTGACTTCTTATCACACCTATTCATCAACATGACTCATCGCGGTTGGTAAACACCTGGTCGTGGGAAAACACCTTGACACCGACCTTGACCTTGACTTCTTATCACACCTATTCATCAGCATGACTCATCGCGGTTGGGAAACACCTGCCCGTGGGAAACACCTGCCCGTGGGAAACACCTGCCCGTGGGAAACACCCCGACAGCGATAAGAAATGGCGCCCCAGACAGCGATAAGAAATGGCGCCCCAGACAGCGATAAGAAATGGCGTCATCCGTGGGAAACACCCCGACAGCGATAAGAAATGGCGCCACCGGAAGCGATAAGAAATGGCGCCCCAGACAGCGATAAGAAATGTCCCCCAGACAGCGATAAGAAATGGCGCCACCGGAAGCGATAACAGGTGACGTCATGCGGGGGCGGTAATCCGATACCCGTGGGGCGGTAATCCGATACCCGTGGGAAAAAAATGGGGACCGTGGGAAAAAGTGAACCAGAGTCCTTATATCCATACTACTACTTTCTCTTGAGAATTCTTCGTGACAAATTAGAAAAAACCATTTGGATACATGCTATCGGCTGTAGACCCGATCAAGTTTTGAAACATATTCCGGATCATGTTCATGGAGAGGATTTAATAGGGGTCGGGGGAAAACTTTTCTCTGCAATAAAGTGTTCCTATTGCTTAGACTCAAATCGGAGCAAACCACGGTATGCTTTGTAGTAATAAAAAAAATACTTTAAAGAAAATGTGATTATTACTGCTTCCGTCCGCTAGACTCCTCAGGTTGTGTGTCTTACACTAGTGCGAAGTGTTATCTGTCACTGAAAAGTTAAAACAATATAAGAGATACACAAATTCACTCGCAATTTCAACAGGTTTCGTCAGGACGGATGGAATATTTATCTACAATTAAGACTTTTTTTAAAAACATCTGCTTAATAAAAATAACATCAAAGGAAACAATTTAAAACAAATATTTCAAAGCCCTACACTACCTTTTTATGATCTGGAAAGTAGAAGCGAAATGACGTGAAATTAAATCGATGTCCACAATGTTGAACTTATTTCAGATGAAAAACCAATGATCTATATACTTTTTAGCAAGTGTTTGTATTTTGGACAAACACTAGCTACCAAAATCAGAACATGATGCAATACAATGTAAAACTACAAGCTTTAAAATGAAACAAATACTTATGTTTTGTTTTCAGCACGAGAAAATTTTACACTTACTACCAAATTTAGAAAAAAAATTGTAAACTTTATCAGCAGTTACTTACGTTCTAAATCTCGCTAATCATTATTGCTTTAAATTGTTTAAAGGGGCCTTCCCTTAAAATAATTCACAAATGTAAAATCTTTTTTGTAATAGGTAATTTTCAATGTTTGACTAATTGCAACTGCTTTGGTGATTGTTAACTGTTTAGTCGCACATTGTGGCATTGTCTCTTCACCTATTGAAAACTACCGATTCATCGCTAGGAACCTTTAAAGTTGACTCATGAGCAGTTATGGCTATCGTAATACACCATTTGGATCCAAATTTTGCAATTGTAATTTGACGAAAAAATTGCAAGCAACAGTTTAAAATCTGCAGGCTTAAATGAGGCTGAAAAAAAGTATAATAAGGAATTTTCAAAGGCAAAATCAGCGAATATATAGATTTAGTAAAAATGTCAGCGAATACGCAACATTAAAGACATAAGAATTTTATTAGCAATAGCTTGCAGAAAGCCTACCACGAAGGGAATTGTTCAAATTTACTCATTTTCGAATGGCAAAGTGATAAGAAAGTTTTACCGTCCAGCATTAAAATTCATTCGAATTGAATCTTAATTTCTTTTTATCACGCGTATGTGTCCGCAATGAATTTGATAACTGTCTACCACACAACAGAAACCTACAAAAGTGGCATTAGAACTATTGTTTTGGTTTGCTCCTACAATCCAGTCCTAGTGACTGTTGTAGTCGTCTTCTTGCCTCCGTCTAAGACTTTTCAACTTTGGGGGGTTGGGAACAGAGTAGAGTACACTGTGTCTTCTTTTTTCTTGGCTGTATTATTTTTTCTCATATTTTGTGATTTCTTTCGGGGTTTCTCAGGTTGAACTATTGTTTATTTTCTTTTCTAGGCGGTTCAGCACTTTTGATTTGGTTTGTTCCTACATACAGTCCTAGTGTCTGTTGTAGTCTTCTTCTTGCCTCTGTCTGAGACTTTTTTAAATTTGGGGGGGTTGGGACCCAGAGTAATGTGCACTTTGTTTTTGTTTTAGTGCTTAACGTTTGTTCTGTTTTGGGTGTAACTCATCTGTTTTATTTTATACTGTCTAGTTTTCCTGATTTCTTTTTGTTATTATCCGCTTTTTTGGGTCTTTTAGGGTTTTAGTTTGGTATATTTTTTTGTGTATCTAGCTTGATGTGGTTGTATGCTTGTATTCTGTATTTGTATATGGACGAATTAGAGTGGAGATATCTGTGGGTTTATTTTTCTTATTTTTTAATTAATATAGTTTCTTGTGTATATTGCTTGATGTGGTTGCACGTTTGTATTCTGTATTTGTATATGTGCGAATTAGAGTGAAGATATCTATAGGTTTATTTTTCTTATTTTTTGATTAATATAATTTCTTGTGTATATTGTTTGAAGTGGTTGCACGTTTGTATTCTGTATTTGTATATAGGTGAATTAGAGTGGAGATCTGTTGGATTATCTTCCTTATTTTTTGAATTTTAAGCCCCAGTGTGTATCGACCTCAGCATTAAGATTTTCATGGGGGGAGGGGTAGTTTTTGCGATTCAGGTATAGTGGAGGGTGTTTTGGGTTTTTCGTCTGCCAGTTTCAGACTGCGATACTATGTGTTCAAAAGTATAGTCTTTGAGTTGATGCGTCAGAATGAGTGATGGCATCTTATGAAACTTTGACTTCTCTTTTGAGTGAAGGTTAATAAATGAGTAAATCTGTGTTGTTGGCATGCCTAGATGCATTTCGTCCCTTTGTCAGTAGGACTCTTCAGTAGGCTTTGTTTGGGTGGAAGATTTATTTGAGGTGGAGGTGATTCTAATGAATCTCAATCACGTTAACTGGTCTGTTCTCAGGTTTCTTGCAGTTGTAGTCATCAATCCCCCAGCCTTTTTGGGTTCATGGTACTTACGTTTGATTGTTTTAATGAGGTAGTAAAAATGGGGGGTAATAAAAAAGGAAATAGCAAAACCGCATTTTTTTGTAAATTTGTGGGCTTACCTTTTCTTTTATTCCTTTTTGTTTCAGGGTTTCTTTCGATGCTCCTTTATTTTGTTGTGGCTCCTCTCTGTGGTTATCTCTTGTGTTCACTCTTTTAAATCACCCACTGCAGGATTTTCCTGTCTGTTTCGATAATTGCCCTTCACTTTTCCCGTATTCACTGTATTTCTTCCCGTGTATTTTATCTTTTCACTATGTTAATTCCCTTTCTGATGGGGTTCCCGCTTGGTCACTGTTTGGTCACTGACGCCGTTTTAGGGACTTCGCGCCTTGTCCTCTTTTATTATTTTTTTTAAATCGTTACACTGTTCCGTTAGATACCGTGCACGACCGTCGTCTTCGGATTCTCAGATGCGACTGCTGTGGTCCTGCCTCCTTTGGGATGTTTGTTCCCTGTTGTCTATTTGTTTCTTCCTTTCTCCTGAGTAGTGGTGGTTAGAGGGTCATTGGTTATTTTTGTCTGTGTTTTGTATTCTGTCTATGCATGACGAAAAATACTATCTTTTTGGGTTCTATGGTTTGTTTGTTATACATATCATCCTTACACCCATTTTTATCCTATGTGCAAAGTTCCTTCATTTCTCATTTTTTTACTAGATCTAAATTTGTACAATTGTATTTTTATTTTTATTTGTTCCATTGCAACGAGACTTGGCTTTTTTTAATATACTGCTTGATGATGTCCTTGATTTCCTTTTTTCTGCTTTCTCGCTTGTGTTTGTTTCTGTAGGTTATGTATCTGATGCCCGCTGCCGGGATGTGGGCTTTCTCCAGCTTTTGGTAGATGATTATGACCTTCATATTTCTCTTTGATGAGTTTTTGGTTCTATTTGTCTATTTTAAAATTTGAATATTTCCGATGGGTTTCCTGTAAATTTTTCTTTCCGTGTTTTATTTTGGTGTGTACTGTGACTTTCATCACTGATTTAAATTCAGTCACGCGTGCCTAGACTATGCTTACGAACAGCGCTGGCGTATAAATCAAAAGGGTCATTTGATATGAATTCCCACTAACGCAAAGTCAGCCTAAATGTGATTCCAAAGTGTCAAGTGGATACAGTACTCTTTTTGATGGCCTTTTGCAATGCATTTGAGTCTTTGAAATTTGATTATGGGTCAACGTGTAAGATACGGGAAACTAATGAGGATCATTATAGATTTATTGCAACCATATGCATTGGTGTTATGGGAAAATCATTTTAGGTTGCTATTTTACAATTAGACATTGGGCTAAGATTTGTAGGATCTCTTGGGTGGGTACGGTTCACGGATGGTTGTCCGTCCCTCGGTTGCGTCTCACATCCTACAATATGTGTGAATTGAGAGAGTTTTCCTTGAATTGTATGATTATTTTATTTCTAATCGTTTATTTGTTTTCCGTGTGAATTTCCTGGTCTAGGAATCCCTTAGTCATTAAACCTTTTAGATGCTTGTTGATGGCTGTTTGTTTATTGTTTGGGTCCGCCCACTATCTAATTGTGATGTGTTTATTTTTTGATTTTCTGTATGTCAATAACGAATTCTGGGATGTTGTTATTCTTGTCCTTGCCTATCTTAATGTTGAGTGCCTTTGTCGTGCTTTCATTATTTATTTCTAGTTAGTTTGTGTAATTCTTTTTGACTGTGTGGTTTTTTATATCCTTTTTGTATCATTTGTCTGATGACTTCCTGGTCTTAAGTGTTCATCTTCGGAACAATTGTTTTGTTTTTTATGTGTATATCAGTATTCTCTTTACTTTTGTGTGGTATGATCGTGTATATTGTCTAATCTGTTCAATCTAGTGGGTGTTATTGGTGGGGAGATTTTGTGTAGTTTTTAATAACTTACGCGAGGACCAATATGTTGCTTCGCTATATTGGGCTCTTCGGTTATTTGTTAGTATTGTGGTTTTTTGGAAAAGTTTTTTTTGGTGGGATTTTTAGTGAGTCCTTCTTCAGATGGAAGGTAGTCTTACCGTTTTGAGGCCGCCTAATGAACAGGTCACTTTTATCCATATGCGTGTTCATCTGTAGCTTGCGAAATTGTGTCCTTGAAGATCGTTTTGGATACAATGTGATGAACATATGTAGTTCCTGTATTCCCCATTCTCCCCTTATTTTTGGGGATCCGTTGAGGATTGAATGGACATTGGTGTTTAGTCAAACTATTGTTTTGGTTTGCTCCTACAATCCAGTCCTAGTGACTGTTGTAGTCGTCTTCTTGCCTCCGTCTAAGACTTTTCAACTTTGGGGGGTTGGGAACAGAGTAGAGTACACTGTGTCTTCTTTTTTCTTGGCTGTATTATTTTTTCTCATATTTTGTGATTTCTTTCGGGGTTTCTCAGGTTGAACTATTGTTTATTTTCTTTTCTAGGCGGTTCAGCACTTTTGATTTGGTTTGTTCCTACATCCAGTCCTAGTGTCTGTTGTAGTCTTCTTCTTGCCTCTGTCTGAGACTTTTTTAAATTTGGGGGGGTTGGGACCCAGAGTAATGTGCACTTTGTTTTTGTTTTAGTGCTTAACGTTTGTTCTGTTTTGGGTGTAACTCATCTGTTTTATTTTATACTGTCTAGTTTTCCTGATTTCTTTCTGTTATTATCCGCTTTTTTTGGGTGTTTTGGGGTTTTGGTTTGGTATATTTTCTTGTGTATCTAGCTTGATGTGGTTTTATGTTTGTATTCTGTATTTGTATATGGACGAATTAGAGTGGAGATATCTGTGTGTTTATTTTTCTTATTTTTTAATTAATATAGTTTCTTGTGTATATTGCTTGATGTGGTTGCACGTTTGTATTCTGTATTTGTATACGTGCGAATTAGAGTGAAGATATCTATAGGTTTATTTTTCTTATTTTTTGATTAATATAATTTCTTGTGTATATTGTTTGATGTGGTTGCACGTTTGTATTCTGTATTTGTATATAGGTGAATTAGAGTGGAGATCTGTTGGATTATCTTCCTTATTTTTTGAATTTTAAGCCCCAGTGTGTATCGACCTCAGCATTAAGATTTTCATGGGGGAGGGGTAGTTTTTGCGATTCAGGTATAGTGGAGGGTGTTTTGGGTTTTTTGTCTCCCAGTTTCAGACTGCGATACTATGTGTTCAAGAGTATAGTCTTTGAGTTGATGCGTCAGAATGAGTGATGGCATCTTATGAAACTTTGACTTCTCTTTTGAGTGAAGGTTAATAAATGAGTAAATCTGTGTTGTTGGCATGCCTAGATGCATTTCGTCCCTTTGCCAGTAGGACTCTTCAGTAGGCTTTGTTTAGGTGGAAGATTTATTTGAGGTGGAGGTGATTCTAATGAATCTCAATCACGTTAACTGGACTGTTCTCAGGTTTCTTGCAGTTGTAGTCATCAATCCCCCAGCCTTTTTGGGTTCATGGTACTTACGTTTGATTGTTTTAATGAGGTAGTAAAAATGGGAGGTAATAAAAAGGAAATAGCAAAACCGCATTTTTTTGTAAATTTGTGGACCCACCTTTTCTTTTATTCCTTTTTGTTTCAGGGTTTCTTTCGATGCTCCTTCATTTTGTTGTGGCTCCTCGCTGTGGTTATCCCTTGTGTTCACTCTTTTAAATCACTCACTGCAGGATTTTTCTGTCTGTTTCGATAATTGCCCTTCACTTTTCCCGTCTTCACTGTATTTCTTCCCGTGTATTTTATCTTTTCACTATGTTAATTCCCTTTCTGATGGGGTTCCCGCTTGGTCACTGTTTGGTCACTGACGCCGTTTTAGGGACTTCGCGCCTTGTCATCTTTTATTATTTTTAATTTTTTAAATCGTTACACTGTTCCGTTAGATACCGTGCACGACCGTCGTCTTCGGATTCTCAGATGCGACTGCTGTGGTCCTGCCTCCTTTGGGATGTTTGTTCCCTGTTGTCTATTTGTTTCTTCCTTTCTCCTGAGTAGTGGTGGTTAGTGGGTCATTGGCTATTTTTGTCTGTGTTTTGTATCCTGTCTATGCATGACGAAAAAGACTATCTTTTTGGGTTCTATGGTTTGTTTGTTATACATATCATCCTTACACCCATTTTTATCCTATGTGCAAAGTTCCTTCATTTCTCATTTTTTTACTAGATCTAAATTTGTACAATTGTATTTTTATTTTTATTTGTTCCATTGCAACGAGACTTGGCTTTTTTTAATATACTGCTTGATGATGTCCTTGATTTCCTTTTTTCTGCTTTCTCGCTTGTGTTTGTTTCTGTAGGTTATGTATCTGATGCCCGCTGCCGGGATGTGGGCTTTCTCCAGCTTTTGGTAGATGATTATGACCTTCATATTTCTCTTTGATGAGTTTTTGGTTCTATTTGTCTATTTTAAAATTTGAATATTTCCGATGGGTTTCCTGTAAATTTTTCTTTCCGTGTTTTATTTTGGTGTGTACTGTGACTTTCATCACTGATTTAAATTCAGTCACGCGTGCCTAGACTATGCTTACGAACAGCGCTGGCGTATAAATCAAAAGGGTCATTTGATATGAATTCCCACTAACGCAAAGTCAGCCTAAATGTGATTCCAAAGTGTCAAGTGGATACAGTACTCTTTTTGATGGCCTTTTGCAATGCATTTGAGTCTTTGAAATTTGATTATGGGTCAACGTGTAAGATACGGGAAACAAATGAGGATCATTATAGATTTATTGCAACCATATGCATTGGTGTTATGGGAAAATCATTTTAGGTTGCTATTTTACAATTAGACATTGGGCTAAGATTTGTAGGATCTCTTGGGTGGGTACGGTTCACGGATGGTTGTCCGTCCCTCGGTTGCGTCTCACATCCTACAATATGTGTGAGTTGAGAGAGTTTTCCTTGAATTGTATGATTATTTTATTTCTAATCGTTTATTTGTTTTCCGTGTGAATTTCCTGGTCTAGGAATCCCTTAGTCATTAAACCTTTTAGATGCTTGTTGATGGCTGTTTGTTTATTGTTTGGGTCCGCCCACTATCTAATTGTGATGTGTTTATTTTTTGATTTTCTGTATGTCAATAACGAATTCTGGGATGTTGTTATTCTTGTCCTTGCCTATCTTAATGTTGAGTGCCTTTGTCGTGTTTTCATTATTTATTTCTAGTTAGTTTGTGTAATTCTTTTTGACTGTGTGGTTTTTTATATCCTTTTTGTATCATTTGTCTGATGACTTCCTGGTCTTAAGTGTACATCTTCGGAACAATTGTTTTGTTTTTTATGTGTATATCAGTATTCTCTTTACTTTTGTGTGGTATGATCGTGTATATTGTCTAATCTGTTCAATCTAGTGGGTGTTATTGGTGGGGAGATTTTGTGTAGTTTTTAATAACTTACGCGAGGACCAATATGTTGCTTCGCTATATTGGGCTCTTCGGTTATTTGTTAGTATTGTGGTTTTTTGGAAAAGTTTTTTTTGGTGGGATTTTTAGTGAGTCCTTCTTCAGATGGAAGGTAGTCTTACCGTTTTGAGGCCGCCTAATGAACAGGTCACTTTTATCCATATGCGTGTTCATCTGTAGCTTGCGAAATTGTGTCCTTGAAGATCGTTTTGGATACAATGTGATGAACATATGTAGTTCCTGTATTCCCCATTCTCCCCTTATTTTTGGGGATCCGTTGAGGATTGAATGGACATTGGTGTTTAGTCAAACTATTGTTTTGGTTTGCTCCTACAATCCAGTCCTAGTGACTGTTGTAGTCGTCTTCTTGCCTCCGTCTAAGACTTTTCAACTTTGGGGGGTTGGGAACAGAGTAGAGTACACTGTGTCTTCTTTTTTCTTGGCTGTATTATTTTTTCTCATATTTTGTGATTTCTTTCGGGGTTTCTCAGGTTGAACTATTGTTTATTTTCTTTTCTAGGCGGTTCAGCACTTTTGATTTGGTTTGTTCCTACATCCAGTCCTAGTGTCTGTTGTAGTCTTCTTCTTGCCTCTGTCTGAGACTTTTTTAAATTTGGGGGGGTTGGGACCCAGAGTAATGTGCACTTTGTTTTTGTTTTAGTGCTTAACGTTTGTTCTGTTTTGGGTGTAACTCATCTGTTTTATTTTATACTGTCTAGTTTTCCTGATTTCTTTCTGTTATTATCCGCTTTTTTGGGTGTTTTAGGGTTTTGGTTTGGTATATTTTCTTGTGTATCTAGCTTGATGTGGTTTTATGTTTGTATTCTGTATTTGTATATGGACGAATTAGAGTGGAGATATCTGTGTGTTTATTTTTCTTATTTTTTAATTAATATAGTTTCTTGTGTATATTGCTTGATGTGGTTGCACGTTTGTATTCTGTATTTGTATACGTGCGAATTAGAGTGAAGATATCTATAGGTTTATTTTTCTTATTTTTTGATTAATATAATTTCTTGTGTATATTGTTTGATGTGGTTGCACGTTTGTATTCTGTATTTGTATATAGGTGAATTAGAGTGGAGATCTGTTGGATTATCTTCCTTATTTTTTGAATTTTAAGCCCCAGTGTGTATCGACCTCAGCATTAAGATTTTCATGGGGGAGGGGTAGTTTTTGCGATTCAGGTATAGTGGAGGGTGTTTTGGGTTTTTTGTCTCCCAGTTTCAGACTGCGATACTATGTGTTCAAGAGTATAGTCTTTGAGTTGATGCGTCAGAATGAGTGATGGCATCTTATGAAACTTTGACTTCTCTTTTGAGTGAAGGTTAATAAATGAGTAAATCTGTGTTGTTGGCATGCCTAGATGCATTTCGTCCCTTTGCCAGTAGGACTCTTCAGTAGGCTTTGTTTAGGTGGAAGATTTATTTGAGGTGGAGGTGATTCTAATGAATCTCAATCACGTTAACTGGACTGTTCTCAGGTTTCTTGCAGTTGTAGTCATCAATCCCCCAGCCTTTTTGGGTTCATGGTACTTACGTTTGATTGTTTTAATGAGGTAGTAAAAATGGGAGGTAATAAAAAGGAAATAGCAAAACCGCATTTTTTTGTAAATTTGTGGACCCACCTTTTCTTTTATTCCTTTTTGTTTCAGGGTTTCTTTCGATGCTCCTTCATTTTGTTGTGGCTCCTCGCTGTGGTTATCCCTTGTGTTCACTCTTTTAAATCACTCACTGCAGGATTTTTCTGTCTGTTTCGATAATTGCCCTTCACTTTTCCCGTCTTCACTGTATTTCTTCCCGTGTATTTTATCTTTTCACTATGTTAATTCCCTTTCTGATGGGGTTCCCGCTTGGTCACTGTTTGGTCACTGACGCCGTTTTAGGGACTTCGCGCCTTGTCATCTTTTATTATTTTTAATTTTTTAAATCGTTACACTGTTCCGTTAGATACCGTGCACGACCGTCGTCTTCGGATTCTCAGATGCGACTGCTGTGGTCCTGCCTCCTTTGGGATGTTTGTTCCCTGTTGTCTATTTGTTTCTTCCTTTCTCCTGAGTAGTGGTGGTTAGTGGGTCATTGGCTATTTTTGTCTGTGTTTTGTATCCTGTCTATGCATGACGAAAAAGACTATCTTTTTGGGTTCTATGGTTTGTTTGTTATACATATCATCCTTACACCCATTTTTATCCTATGTGCAAAGTTCCTTCATTTCTCATTTTTTTACTAGATCTAAATTTGTACAATTGTATTTTTATTTTTATTTGTTCCATTGCAACGAGACTTGGCTTTTTTTAATATACTGCTTGATGATGTCCTTGATTTCCTTTTTTCTGCTTTCTCGCTTGTGTTTGTTTCTGTAGGTTATGTATCTGATGCCCGCTGCCGGGATGTGGGCTTTCTCCAGCTTTTGGTAGATGATTATGACCTTCATATTTCTCTTTGATGAGTTTTTGGTTCTATTTGTCTATTTTAAAATTTGAATATTTCCGATGGGTTTCCTGTAAATTTTTCTTTCCGTGTTTTATTTTGGTGTGTACTGTGACTTTCATCACTGATTTAAATTCAGTCACGCGTGCCTAGACTATGCTTACGAACAGCGCTGGCGTATAAATCAAAAGGGTCATTTGATATGAATTCCCACTAACGCAAAGTCAGCCTAAATGTGATTCCAAAGTGTCAAGTGGATACAGTACTCTTTTTGATGGCCTTTTGCAATGCATTTGAGTCTTTGAAATTTGATTATGGGTCAACGTGTAAGATACGGGAAACTAATGAGGATCATTATAGATTTATTGCAACCATATGCATTGGTGTTATGGGAAAATCATTTTAGGTTGCTATTTTACAATTAGACATTGGGCTAAGATTTGTAGGATCTCTTGGGTGGGTACGGTTCACGGATGGTTGTCCGTCCCTCGGTTGCGTCTCACATCCTACAATATGTGTGAATTGAGAGAGTTTTCCTTGAATTGTATGATTATTTTATTTCTAATCGTTTATTTGTTTTCCGTGTGAATTTCCTGGTCTAGGAATCCCTTAGTCATTAAACCTTTTAGATGCTTGTTGATGGCTGTTTGTTTATTGTTTGGGTCCGCCCACTATCTAATTGTGATGTGTTTATTTTTTGATTTTCTGTATGTCAATAACGAATTCTGGGATGTTGTTATTCTTGTCCTTGCCTATCTTAATGTTGAGTGCCTTTGTCGTGTTTTCATTATTTATTTCTAGTTAGTTTGTGTAATTCTTTTTGACTGTGTGGTTTTTTATATCCTTTTTGTATCATTTGTCTGATGACTGCCTGGTCTTAAGTGTACATCTTCGGAACAATTGTTTTGTTTTTTATGTGTATATCAGTATTCTCTTTACTTTTGTGTGGTATGATCGTGTATATTGTCTAATCTGTTCAATCTAGTGGGTGTTATTGGTGGGGAGATTTTGTGTAGTTTTTAATAACTTACGCGAGGACCAATATGTTGCTTCGCTATATTGGGCTCTTCGGTTATTTGTTAGTATTGTGGTTTTTTGGAAAAGTTTTTTTTGGTGGGATTTTTAGTGAGTCCTTCTTCAGATGGAAGGTAGTCTTACCGTTTTGAGGCCGCCTAATGAACAGGTCACTTTTATCCATATGCGTGTTCATCTGTAGCTTGCGAAATTGTGTCCTTGAAGATCGTTTTGGATACAATGTGATGAACATATGTAGTTCCTGTATTCCCCATTCTCCCCTTATTTTTGGGGATCCGTTGAGGATTGAATGGACATTGGTGTTTAGTCAAACTATTGTTTTGGTTTGCTCCTACAATCCAGTCCTAGTGACTGTTGTAGTCGTCTTCTTGCCTCCGTCTAAGACTTTTCAACTTTGGGGGGTTGGGAACAGAGTAGAGTACACTGTGTCTTCTTTTTTCTTGGCTGTATTATTTTTTCTCATATTTTGTGATTTCTTTCGGGGTTTCTCAGGTTGAACTATTGTTTATTTTCTTTTCTAGGCGGTTCAGCACTTTTGATTTGGTTTGTTCCTACATCCAGTCCTAGTGTCTGTTGTAGTCTTCTTCTTGCCTCTGTCTGAGACTTTTTTAAATTTGGGGGGGTTGGGACCCAGAGTAATGTGCACTTTGTTTTTGTTTTAGTGCTTAACGTTTGTTCTGTTTTGGGTGTAACTCATCTGTTTTATTTTATACTGTCTAGTTTTCCTGATTTCTTTCTGTTATTATCCGCTTTTTTTGGGTGTTTTAGGGTTTTGGTTTGGTATATTTTCTTGTGTATCTAGCTTGATGTGGTTTTATGTTTGTATTCTGTATTTGTATATGGACGAATTAGAGTGGAGATATCTGTGTGTTTATTTTTCTTATTTTTTAATTAATATAGTTTCTTGTGTATATTGCTTGATGTGGTTGCACGTTTGTATTCTGTATTTGTATACGTGCGAATTAGAGTGAAGATATCTTTAGGTTTATTTTTCTTATTTTTTGATTAATATAATTTCTTGTGTATATTGTTTGATGTGGTTGCACGTTTGTATTCTGTATTTGTATATAGGTGAATTAGAGTGGAGATCTGTTGGATTATCTTCCTTATTTTTTGAATTTTAAGCCCCAGTGTGTATCGACCTCAGCATTAAGATTTTCATGGGGGAGGGGTAGTTTTTGCGATTCAGGTATAGTGGAGGGTGTTTTGGGTTTTTTGTCTCCCAGTTTCAGACTGCGATACTATGTGTTCAAGAGTATAGTCTTTGAGTTGATGCGTCAGAATGAGTGATGGCATCTTATGAAACTTTGACTTCTCTTTTGAGTGAAGGTTAATAAATGAGTAAATCTGTGTTGTTGGCATGCCTAGATGCATTTCGTCCCTTTGCCAGTAGGACTCTTCAGTAGGCTTTGTTTAGGTGGAAGATTTATTTGAGGTGGAGGTGATTCTAATGAATCTCAATCACGTTAACTGGACTGTTCTCAGGTTTCTTGCAGTTGTAGTCATCAATCCCCCAGCCTTTTTGGGTTCATGGTACTTACGTTTGATTGTTTTAATGAGGTAGTAAAAATGGGAGGTAATAAAAAGGAAATAGCAAAACCGCATTTTTTTGTAAATTTGTGGACCCACCTTTTCTTTTATTCCTTTTTGTTTCAGGGTTTCTTTCGATGCTCCTTCATTTTGTTGTGGCTCCTCGCTGTGGTTATCCCTTGTGTTCACTCTTTTAAATCACTCACTGCAGGATTTTTCTGTCTGTTTCGATAATTGCCCTTCACTTTTCCCGTCTTCACTGTATTTCTTCCCGTGTATTTTATCTTTTCACTATGTTAATTCCCTTTCTGATGGGGTTCCCGCTTGGTCACTGTTTGGTCACTGACGCCGTTTTAGGGACTTCGCGCCTTGTCATCTTTTATTATTTTTAATTTTTTTAAATCGTTACACTGTTCCGTTAGATACCGTGCACGACCGTCGTCTTCGGATTCTCAGATGCGACTGCTGTGGTCCTGCCTCCTTTGGGATGTTTGTTCCCTGTTGTCTATTTGTTTCTTCCTTTCTCCTGAGTAGTGGTGGTTAGAGGGTCATTGGCTATTTTTGTCTGTGTTTTGTATTCTGTCTATGCATGACGAAAAAGACTATCTTTTTGGGTTCTATGGTTTGTTTGTTATACATATCATCCTTACACCCATTTTTATCCTATGTGCAAAGTTCCTTCATTTCTCATTTTTTTACTAGATCTAAATTTGTACAATTGTATTTTTATTTTTATTTGTTCCATTGCAACGAGACTTGGCTTTTTTTAATATACTGCTTGATGATGTCCTTGATTTCCTTTTTTCTGCTTTCTCGCTTGTGTTTGTTTCTGTAGGTTATGTATCTGATGCCCGCTGCCGGGATGTGGGCTTTCTCCAGCTTTTGGTAGATGATTATGACCTTCATATTTCTCTTTGATGAGTTTTTGGTTCTATTTGTCTATTTTAAAATTTGAATATTTCCGATGGGTTTCCTGTAAATTTTTCTTTCCGTGTTTTATTTTGGTGCGCACTGTGACTTCCATCACTGATTTAAATTCAGTCACGCGTGCCTAGACTATGCTTACGAACAGCGCTGGCGTATAAATCAAAAGGGTCATTTGATATGAATTCCCACTAAAGCAAAGTCAGCCTAAATGTGATTCCAAAGTGTCAAGTGGATGCAGTACTCTTTTTGATGGCCTTTTGCAATGCATTTGAGTCTTTGAAATTTGATTATGGGTCAACGTGTAAGATACGGGAAACTAATGAGGATCATTATAGATTTATTGCAACCATATGCATCGGTGTTATGGGAAAATCATTTTAGGTTGTTATTTTACAATTAGACATTGGGCTAAGATTTGTATGATCTCTTGGGTGGGTACGGTTCACGGATGGTTGTCCGCCCCTCGGTTGCGTCTCACATCCTACAATATGTGTGAATTGAGAGAGTTTTCCTTGAATTGTATGATTTTTTTATTTCTAATCGTTTATTTGTTTTCCGTGTGAATTTCCTGGTCTAGGAATCCCTTAGTCATTAAACCTTTTAGATGCTTGTTGATGGCTGTTTGTTTATTGTTTGGGTCCGCCCACTATCTAATTGTGATGTGTTTATTTTTTGGTTTTCTGTATGTCAATAAAGAATTCTGGGATGTTGTTATTCTTGTCCTTGCCTATCTTAATGTTGAGTGCCTCTGTCGTGTTTTCATTATTTATTTCTAGTTAGTTTGTGTAATTCTTTTTGGCTGTGTGGTTTTTTATATCCTTTTTGTATCATTTGTCTGATGACTTCCTGGTCTTTAGTGTTCATCTTCGGAACAATTGTTTTGTTTTTTAATGTGTATATCAGTATTCTTTTTACTTTTGTGTGGTATGATCGTGTATATTGTCTAATCTGTTCAATCTAGTGGGTGTTATTGGTGGGGAGATTTTGTGTAGTTTTTAATAACTTACGCGAGGACCAATATGTTGCTTCGCTATATTGGGCTCTTCGGTTATTTGTTAGTATTGTGGTTTTTTGGAAAAGTTTTTTTTGGTGGGATTTTTAGTGAGTCCTTCTTCAGATGGAAGGTAGTCTTTCCGTTTTGAGGCCGCCTTATGAACAGGTCACTTTTATCCATATGCGTGTTCATCTGTAGCTTGCGACATTGTGTCCTTGAAGAACGTTTTGGATACAATGTGATGAACATATGTAGTTCCTGTATTCCCCATTCTCCCCTTATTTTTGGGGATCCGTTGAGGATTGAATGGACATTGGTGTTTAGTCAAACTATTGTTTTGGTTTGCTCCTACAATCCAGTCCTAGTGACTGTTGTAGTCGTCTTCTTGCCTCCGTCTTAGACTTTTCAACTTTGGGGGGTTGGGAACAGAGTAGAGTACACTGTGTCTTCTTTTTTCTTGGCTGTATTATTTTTTCTCATATTTTGTGATTTCTTTCGGGGTTTCTCAGGTTGAACTATTGTTTATTTTCTTTTCTAGGCGGTTCAGCACTTTTGATTTGGTTTGTTCCTACATCCAGTCCTAGTGTCTGTTGCAGTCTTGTTCTTGCCTCCGCCTGAGACTTTTTTTAAATTTGGGGGGGTTGGGACCCAGAGTAATGTGCACTTTAATTTTGTTTTAGTGCTTAACGTTTGTGCTGTTTTGGGTGTAACTCATCTGTTTTATTTTATACTGTCTAGTTTTCCTGATTTCTTTATGTTATTATCCGCTTTTTTTTGGGTGTTTTAGGGTTTTGGTTTGGTATATTTTCTTGTGTATCTAGCTTGATGTGGTTGTATGTTTGTATTCTGTATTTGTATATGGACGAATTAGAGTGGAGATATCTGTGGGTTTATTTTTCTTATTTTTTAAATAATATAGTTACAGTACGCACCAAAATAGAACACGGAAAGAAAAATTTACAGGAAACCCATCGGAAATATTCAAATTTTAAAATAGACAAATATAACCAAAAACTCATCAAAGAGAAATATGAAGGTCATAATCATCTACCATCGCCACATCGCGACAGCGGGCATCATATAAATAATCTACAGAAACAAACACAAGCGAGAGAGCAGAGAAAAGGAAATCAAGGACATCATGAAGAAGCATATAAAAAAAAGCCAAGTCTCGTGGCAATAGAACAAATAAAAATAAAAATGCAATTGTACAAATTTACATCTATTTAAAAAAAGAGAAATGAAAGAACTTAGCACATAAGATAAAATAGGTAAAAGGATGATATGTATAATAAACAAATCATTGAACCCAAAAAGATAGTCGTTTTCCTCATACACACACAGGATACAAGATGCAGACAAAAATAGTCAACGACCCGCTAACCACCACTACTCGGGAGAAAGAAAGAAAAAAACAGACAACAAGGAACAAACATCCCAAAGGATGCAGGACCTCAGCAGTCGCATCTGAGAATCCGAAGACGACGGTCGTGCACGGTATCTAACGGAACAGTGTAACGATTTAAAAAAATTAAAAATAATAACAGAGGACAAGGCGCGAAGTCCCTAAAACGGCGTCAGTGACCAAACAGTGACCAAGCGGGAACCCCATCAGAAAGGGAATTAACATAGTGAAAAGATAAAATACACGGGAAGAAATACAGTGAATACGGGAAAAGTGAAGGGCAATTATCGAAACAGACAGGAAAACCCTGCAGTGAGTGATTTAAAAGAGTGAACGCAAGGGATAACCACAGAGAGGAGCCACAACAAAATAAAGGAGCATCGAAAGAAACCCTGAAACAAAAAGGAATAAAAGAAAAGGTAAGCCCACAAATTTACAAAAAAATGCGGTTTTGCTGTTTCCTTTTTTATTACCCCCCATTTTTA
>CAWWDL010000054.1:0-73857 GCA_963942545.1 Oxycera nigricornis | reverse complement strand
GTTACGAAAATGGTGGAACCGGAGAAAGCAACGCTGCAGTATAATAGCTATGGACGACAACTCGAGGTACCTTTTGTCATCTATGCAGATTTTGAATGCCTTCTTCAAGACGTCGATACATGTGCACCCAATCCGACACTTTCATCAACCTCAACAATCCAAGAACATACCCCTTGTGCTTTCTCTTATTTCATCAAGTGTTCATTCGATTCAAAATTAGACAGATTCAGATTATACAAAGGCCCAGATTCACCCAAACAATTCGTTAATTCCATTGTAAATGATGTAAAATGGTTTTATATAAATCATATCAAGAACCCAAAATTAATGGATGCTCTATCGTCCGAAGAAGAAAAGGTTCAAAGGGAATCGATTTTCTGTCACATTTGTAAAAAAGAGCTTGACAATGATAGAGTCCGAGACCATTGTCACTTTACTGGAAAATATAGAGGTCCCGCTCATAACGAATGCAATTTATTGTATCGAGTACCGAAATTCTTTCCAATATTATTTCACAACCTCTCAGGCTATGATTGTCATTTGTTTGTGAAAGAATTGGATAGCATTGATGGGGAAATATCTATTATACCCATTAATAAGAAATTATACGTTTCATTATCTAAACGAATTCAAGTCGATGAGTTTGAAACGATTGAGCTTAGGTTCTTAGACTCAGCCAGATTCATGCAGAGTAGTTTGGATGCTCTAGTGAAAAATCTTTCTCCAGTAGATCTGAAAACCGTAAGATCAGTATATGAAAATGAGGAGAAATTCCATCTGCTTACAAGAAAGGGTGTATTTCCCTACGATTATATTAACTCGTGGGATCGATTGAATGAAGTTTGTTTACCACCTCGAGAAAGCTTTTACAACAAAATGACAAATAGCGAGTGCAATGAGATTGATTATAAACACGCTGAAAATGTATGGAAAGTTTTCAATTGCACAACGATTTGGGACTATTTGGAATTATATCTGAAGACAGATGTGCTGCTTCTGACAGACGTTTTCGAAAATTTCAGGAAAGTTTGTAAAAATATCTATGGACTTGATCCTTGCCAATACTATACAACTCCTGGGTTATCGTGGGATGCCATGCTCAAAATAACATTGGTTAAGCTTGATCTTCTAACAGATATAAACATGCATCACTTCATACAACGAGGAATCAGAGGTGTTATTACTCAATGCTCACATCGTCACTCAAAAGCTAACAACAAATACTTGGAAGATTATAAAGAAGAGGATCCTTCCAAATATCTGATGTATGTAGACGCAAACAATCTATATGGTTGGGCAATGTCACAGCCACTTCCTCATTCTGAATTCCAGTGGATTGAAAATATAGATGAGGTTGATATTCTTAATATTGCAATAGACGCGGACATTGGCTACATATTGGAAGTTGATTTGGAGTATCCAACAACAAAGCATGATGAGCATAACGATTTACCTTTCTGTGCAGAAAATAAAAAAGCACCTGGTTCGAAAACTGCGAAATTGATCACTGACTTAACTAACAAGCAAAATTATGTGATTCACTATCGAAATCTGCAGCAATGCATTGCGAATGGGTTGAAATTGACCCGTGTCCATAGAGTTTTACAGTTTAAACAATCGAATTGGATGAAGCAGTACATAGACTTGAACACCCAATATCGCAAAGCCAGTAAAAATTTGTTTGAGAAAAACTTTTTCAAGCTTTTAAACAACGCAGTATATGGCAAAACGATGGAAAACGTGGATAAAAGGAAAGATGTGAAGATTGTGACGGATTGGGAAAGCCGAGGCAGACACTCAGGCGCACGAAATCTTATATCGAAGCCAAATTTTCATAGTGCAGCCGTTTTTACCCCCAATATGGCAGCTATTCAAATGGATAGAGTATTCACATGCTACAACAAACCGACTTACCTTGGTTTCACTGTGCTTGATCTATCAAAATTGAAAATGTATGATTTTCATTATCGTTTCATGAAGCCCAAATATAATGAGAAAATTATTCTCAATACGGATTCATTTATTTATACTATTCAAACCAATGACTTTTACAGTGATATTCTACCGGATATCGACAATCACTTTGATACTTCTGAGTACCCCCAAGATAACATATAAAATATTCCGCTGAAAAATGGAAAAGTGTTGGGTATGATGAAAGACGAAAATAATGGAAAAATCATGAAGGAGTTTGTAGGATTAAGAGCTAAAATGTATTCTTTAAGTATGAAAATGGTGATACAATTAAAAAAGCAAAAGGTGTAAAGAAGCTTATTATGGATGGATTAAATTTAGATGATTATAGAGATTGCTTATTTAGAAAGATATTTAGAGGTAGTATGTACGTTTTTAGATCTAAGCTTCACAATTTATATACTGAATGTATAAATAAGGTTTCTTTAAGTTATTTAGATGATAAGCGATATATAAGGGAAGATGGGGTTAGCACATATGCTTGGGGACATTATAATATTGTAATGGATGTAGACTAGGAAGATTGAAATAAATAAAATTGAATGCAGCAGAGAATGGAGCTTTTGAAAATATTTGTTGTTGTATTGAGTATCGGATTACCTTTTCTTCAAGGTAATCCCCTACCAGTGGTGACTCTTAGTGAAAATGAAAGTACTAACAATTTAGCTTTCAATCTCGCATTACCTGATAACAATACGGTTCAAGTAGCATTATCTTTCCGACTAATGACTGTAAGTACAGGCTCAACAAGAACAGAAACAGCAATTCAACCTCAATTATAGGTCAGATGTAGAATTTTTAGATTTAAAGAACATGAAGCAAACATATACCATGAGTATTACTTGAACCGTCAACCGCTTCACAACGATGAATACTAAAGACGATAATGATGATCTTCAGCGTTCTATTGAGGAATATAAACAATTTTTTGTTGATAGCAAGCAACTAATTTTAACGGAGCACTTTGATAAATTTGTAAACAATTACACGTTTTTGAAAGCCTACGCTGACATGCAACAAAAAGTCAGCGCCACGGGAGTACGCGTGCACGTGTGTAGCTTGAACTGCTTCGAACTGGTAGCTTCGCACTGCTTCGAACTGCTTCGAACTGGTAGCTTCGAACTGATAGCTTCGAACTGCTTCGAACTGCTTCAAACTGCTTCGAAGCTTAAGCGGTGCGCGTTTCGATGAAACGATGACGTCATCGTTTAGGGGGGGAATCCGCCACGTGTCTAGCTTGAACTATTTATCTGTTAATGAACTGCTTTGCTAAAAATGGGGTTAAAGTCCTTCTGTTTAATTCCAGGTGCGCAGGGGCCTCCAGGTGTAGGATTCGACAAAGCGGAGAACAGTGATTATATTCTTAAATTCAAACGATTAAAGCATCTTGGCACGCCCCTAGATGATGATGATGCTACAACAAAAGTTTACATTGATACGTATGTATGTTGAGAAGCTAAAGGCATATGTTGACCAGCAAATTCAGATTCACTGCGATAATAATAAAAATGTTGTTGTTGTTTGAATTAACGTTACATATATATATATATATATATATATATATATATATATATATATATATATATATATATATATATATATATTCATAAAAATACAAGTAAACAAGCTTAGTCTTTTTCATCATGAGCAAACGACAAGTTATTAACGAATTGCACGCATCTGCTCGAAAAAAATTTAAGCGACGGCGTGTTATTATAAAAGGTTTGGATGATTTGTGGCAAGCGAATTTAGTTAAAATGGGAGCATATGCTAGCGAAAATACAGGGTTTCGTTTCCTTCTTACGATCATTGACACGTTTTCTAAGTTTGCGTGGACGGTTTCTATCAAAACGATTGCTGGTAAAGAAGTTGCCAAGGCAATTGAACACATACTTCAACAGGGGCGCATTCCTAAAAACTTGCAAACAGACGACGGAAAAGAATTCTACAACAAACATTTCAAAAACATTATGGAACAATATCAAATAAACCACTATTCCACGTATAGCTCTCTTAAGGCGTCAATTGTTGAACGATTCAATCGTACACTGAAGAACATGATGTGGAAGGAGTTTAGCATGAATGGAAATTACAAGTGGATTAGTCTCGTTGATGATTTGACCAAGGAGTATAATAACAAAAAACATCGAACAATAAAAATGGCTCCTTCTGCTGTAAATAGCTCAAATGAACTGTCACTTCTGTCCACCGTGTACAACAATATTAAAGTAATGGGAAAGTCGAAATATAAAGTGGGTGACTATGTACGAATTAGTAAATACAAGCATATATTAGAAAAAGGATATACACCAAACTGGACAACGGAGATTTTTAAAATTCGTCAAATTCAAATAACCAACCCCGTCACATATATTTTGGAAGATTATGAAGGAAATCCAATCGAAGGAGGATTCTATGAACTTGAACTGCTAAAAGCTAAGAATCCGTCGTTTTATCTTGTGGAAAAAGTTTTAAAAAGGAGGGGAAATAAAGCATTTGTAAAGTGGTTGGGGTTTTCAAAAGAACATAATTCCTGGATAAATGTTAAAGATATGGAATAACTCATTCATTGTTTTAGTGTTAAGATTCAAAATGAAACATTGTGGTTATAATTGAAAAATAAAATTTATTTATTTGTTAATCGTTTATAAAATTGAACAAGCCTTTTAACTTCACACAATCTCCTATGAACACTGTAACATTCACAAGTATCGGGACCGCATTCTGCATCATCATAAGCCCAAGGACAGTTCACATAATGTTTACCAAACTTGTTGACTTTTTGTTGCATGTCAGCGTAGGCTTTCAAAAACGTGTAATTGTTTCCAATTTTATCAAAGTGCTCCGTTAAAATTAGTTGCTTGCTATCAACAAAAAATTGTTTATATTCCTCAATAGAACGCTGAAGATCATCATTATCGTCTTTAGTATTCATCGTTGTGAAGCGGTTGACGGTTCAAGTAATACTCATGGTATATGTTTGCTTCATGTTCTTTAAATCTAAAAATTCTACATCTGACCTATAATTGAGGTTGAATTGCTGTTTCTGTTCTTGTTGAGCCTGTACTTGCAGTCATAAGTCGGAAAGATAATGCTACTTGAACCGTATTGTTATCAGGTAATGCGAGATTGAAAGCTAAATTGTTAGTACTTTCATTTTCACTAAGAGTCACCACTGGTAGGGGATTACCTTGAAGAAAAGGTAATCCGATACTCAATACAACAACAAATATTTTCAAAAGCTCCATTCTCTGCTTCATTCAATTTTATTTATTTCAATCTTCCTAGTCTACAACCATTACAATATTATAATGTCCCCAAGCATATGTGCTAACCCCATCTTCCCTTATATATCGCTTATCATCTAAATAACTTAAAGAAACCTTATTTATACATTCAGTATATAAATTGTGAAGCTTAGATCTAAAAACGTACATACTACCTCTAAATATCTTTTTTCTAAACAAGCAATCTCTATAATCATCTAAATTTAATCCATCCATAATAAGCTTCTTTACACCTTTTGCTTTTTTAATTGTATCACCATTTTATATACTTAAAGAATACATTTTAGCTCTTAATCCTACAAACTCCTTCATGATTTTTCCATTATTTTCGTCTTTCATCATACCCAACACTTTTCCATTTTTCAGCGGAATATTATATATGTTATCTTGGGGGTACTCAGAAGTATCAAAGTGATTGTCGATATCCGGTAAAATATCACTGTAAAAGTCATTGGTTTGAATAGTGTAAATAAATGAATCCGTATCCATATCGTTGAGAATAATTTTCTCATTATATTTGGGCTTCATGAAACGATAATGAAAATCATACATTTTCAATTTTGATAGATCAAGCACAGTGAAACCAAGGTAAGTCGGTTTGTTGTAGCATGTGAATACTCTATCCATTTGAATAGCTGCCATATTGGGGGTAAAAACGGCTGCACTATGAAAATTTGGCTTCGATATAAGATTTCGTGCGCCTGAGTGTCTGCCACGGCTTTCCCAATCCGTCACAATCTTCACATCTTTCCTTTTATCCACGTTTTCCATCGTTTTGCCATATACTGCGTTGTTCAAAAGCTTGAAAAAGTTTTTCTCAAACAAATTTTTACTGGCTTTGCGATATTGGGTGTTCAAGTCTATGTACTGCTTCATCCAATTCGATTGTTTAAACTGTAAAACTCTATGCACACGGGTCAATTTCAAGCCATTCGCAATGCATTGCTGCAGATTTCGATAGTGAATCACATAATTTTGCTTGTTAGTTAAGTCAGTGATCAATTTCGCAGTTTTCGAACCAGTTGCTTTTTTATTTTCTGCACAGAAAGGTAAATCGTTATGCTCATCATGCTTTGTTGTTGGATACTCCAAATCAACTTCCAATATGAAGCCAATGTCCGCGTCTATTGCAATATTAAGAATATCAACCTCATCTATATTTTCAACCCACTGGAATTCAGAATGAGGAAGTGACTGTGACATTGCCCAAACATATAGATTGTTTGCGTCTACATACATCAGATATTTGGAAGGATCCTCTTCTATATAATCTTCCAAGTATTTGTTGTTAGCTTTTGAGTGACGATGTGAGCATTGAGTAATACCACCTCTGATTCCTCGTTGTATGAAGTGATGCATGTTTATATCTGTTAGAAGATCAAGTTTAACCAATGTTATTTTGAGCATGGCATCCCACGATAACCCAGGAGTTGTATAGTATTGGCAAGGATCAAGTCCATAGATATTTTTACAAACTTTCCTGAAATTTTCGAAAACGTCTGTCAGAAGCAGCACATCTGTCTTCAGATATAATTCCAAATAGTCCCAAATCGTTGTGCAATTGAAAACTTTCCATACATTTTCAGCGTGTTTATAATCAATCTCATTGCACTCGCTATTTGTCATTTTGTTGTGAAAGCTTTCTCGAGGTGGTAAACAAACTTCATTCAATCGATCCCACGAGTTAATATAATCGTAGGGAAATACACCCTTTCTTGTAAGCAGATGGAATTTCTCCCCATCTTCATATACTGATCTTACGGTTTTCAGATCTACTGGAGAAAGATTTTTCACTAGAGCATCCAAACTACTCTGCATGAATCTGGCTGAGTCTAAGAACCTAAGCTCAATCGTTTCAAACAAATCGACTTGAATTCGTTTAGATAATGAAACGTATAATTCCTTATTAATGGGTATAATAGATATTTCCCCATCAATGCTATCCAATTCTTTCACAAACAAATGACAATCATAGCCTGAGAGGTTGTGAAATAATATTGGAAAGAATTTCGGTACTCGATACAATAAATTGCATTCGTTATGAGCGGGACCTCTATATTATCCAGTAAAGTGACAATGGTCTCGGACTCTATCATTGTCAAGCTCTTTTTTACAAATGTGACAGAAAATCGATTCCCTTTGAACCTTTTCTTCTTCGGACGATAGAGCATCCATTGACTTTGGGTTCTTGATATGATTTATATAAAACCATTTTACATCATTTACAATGGAATTAACGAATTGTTTGGGTGAATCTGGGCCTTTGTATAATCTGAATCTGTCTAGTTTTGAATCGAATGAACACTTGATGAAATAAGAGAAAGCACAAGGGGTATGTTCTTGGATTGTTGAGGTTGATGAAAGTGTCGGATTGGGTGCACATGTATCGACGTCTTGAAGAAGGCATTCAAAATCTGCATAGATGACAAAAGTTACCTCGAGTTGTCGTCCATAGCTATTATACTGCAGCGTTGCTTTCTCCGGTTCCACCATTTTCGTAACTACTCTGCTACAGCTGTTTTTATGCAGTTGCAGTTTCTCGCTCGAAATAAAATATTGCAGACATTTGTTGCAAACATAGATAGCACCATTGTGTAGCGTTTGTTGACAGCGAATCAATCTTTAAAGAAAAAGAAGAAAAATAATTCATGTATTCACATACACACACACACAAACACACACACACTATTCACTATTACATACCTTGAAATATGTTTAATCCAAACATAATGACAATCTTCGTTGGAAGTGATGCGATTTTTCTTGCTTTGTGATATGATATGGACCGATAACCTTTCTTAACTCTTCATCGTATCCAAATAAATTAACACTGATTGTTTGGTTTAATTCCTCAAATTTGTCAATATTTTGCACCTGTAGCGGAAACTTGAGTCCCCGAAAATTCAACACTATACCATTTTGAAGATGTATAACGCTGTCTGCAATGTCATCAATTCGGTATGATGTAGTTCTTTCTGAATTATGATCTGTCGGACACATTGCGGAAATTATGCACCATTTAAAACAATAACTGTCGCGGTTCTTAATATTTATGCAAGCATGCTTATTTGCCAATTGTCTTGGTAGCGGAATATAACTTGTTCCTCTCAATGGTTTAAAATCGTTTATATTTAACTCACAGTGCGTAATTCTAAGGAGAGCCCATCCACTGTCTTTCTCCTGGAATTCCTCCATTTTGATTCGAATTTCATTAGCCATATTATCGAAAGCTAATTTCAACTCACTTTTTGAATTATCGCTTGCATTTTTGTATGGAAAGACTTTATGCTTATTATGCAATCGTTTTCATCATCATCATTCATTTTAATGAATTCAGCAAAGAGTTCAATGTTGAATTTGAGTGTCACGCGTTCATCTAGTGCACTCATCAGATAATTCACTAACGGATCTTCCATCATCTTTAAAAACTCCGCCGAATTTAAAAGACCCTCATCTTTGTTTTCAAAAACAAGAGTTTCCATTCGCTGTCCAAAACATTTTTTTACCCTTTTAAAATGTTCGTTGAGGGGCTCTATAGATTTATTTTTGTGAGCATTGGTTCGCACATGATAGTTCCAACAAGCACTATTGACTTCGATATTACAAAATTCACAAAACATTTTAAGGAATACAATTCACTTCGTGTTTTTTCACTGAGCACAAAATAAAAACTTTCCTAAATTGAGATGCAAAGTGAAAGCAGAGGATTGGATATCTGAAAGATCTAATTCTTCCTTTTCCACTTTAAATAAAAACTTAGTTATTTTATATTTAAAATAAACTTTTTAAATTTTAATCACTTTTTATCTTTTGCAATTTTTTATATTTTTTCGACAAGGTATAAAAATTCACTTTGAATGAATACTGGTTTACAACGCAGAATAGCAACTGGAATGATTCCTGTTGGGGTCTTTTCTTTTTATATAATTCTATTGTTTATTTTATAAATTCCTTAAGGGTAACCTAATATTATAATTACTATAATTTTGTATTTAGCCCATCGCTAATCTTTATTTATTATTTCCTTCTTTTATCTTTATCTTTCAAATAAGGGCAATTGTTTACGTTATGCCGATCCGATTTGCAACTAGTGCAGTAATACGATCTTTTGTATTCCACCTTATCAGTGGAATTTCCGGTGATTAGCATTTTCGTTTCTGGGAAGTTATTGGATTTCAAGTGGATGTTTATTATTTTTGTGGTTAGGGGAATATTATGTGCAGGATGTTTATGTAGATGATTCAAGGTTTAGGTATTTGCGGTAATGTGGTTCAGATATGACTCCGAATTGAGATATGACTCAGAATATTGCATTTTGTTGCGAAATCAGAATATTGCGTGTGGTTGCGAAATTGAAGATGATGTCATAGGTGTTTCCTGGGATATGACTCAGAATTGAGATATGACTCAGAATATTGCATTTTGTTGCGAAATCAGAATATTGCGTGTTGTTGCGAGATTGAAGATGATGTCATAGGTGTTTCCTGTGATATGACTCAGAATTGAGATATGACTCAGAATATTGCATTTTGTTGCGAAATCAGAATATTGCGTGTTGTTGCGAAAGTGAAGATGATGTCATAGGTGTTTCCTGGGATATGACTCAGAATTGAGATATGACTCAGAATATTGCATTTTGTTGCGAAATCAGAATATTATGTGTTGTTGCGAAATTGAAGATGATGTCATAGGTGTTTCCTGGGATATGACTCTCACCGTGGTTGGGAAAACTCCTTTGACCTTTGATCCTTGACCTTTGACCCTTGACCTTTGACCCTTGACTTCTTATCTCACCTATTCAACAGCATGACTCATCGCGGTTGGGAAACACCTGGCCGTGGGAAAACACCTGCCCGTGGGAAACACCTGACCGGGAGGAAACACCTTGACACCGACCGTGACCTTGACTTTTTATCACACCTATTCATCAGCATGACTAATCGCGGTTGGGAAACACCTGGCCGTGGGAAAACACCTGTCCGTGGGAAACACCCCGACAGCGATAAGAAATGGCGTCATCCGTGGGAAACACCCCGACAGCGATAACAGGTGACGTCATCCGTGGGAAACACCCCGACAGCGATAACAGGTGACGGCATCTGTGGGGCGGTAATCCGATACCCGTGGGGCGGTAATCCGATACCCGTGTGGCGGTAATCCGATACCCGTGGGGCGGTAATCCGATACCCGTGGGGCGGTAATCCGATACCCGTGGGGCGGTCATCTGATACCCGTGGGAAAAAAATGGGGACCGTGGGAAAAAAAGCGCTTGAACTCCCTTATTCTATCTACTGACAGCTGGCTGCAAACCCAGCTGGCTGCAAACCCAGCTGGCTGCAAACCCAGCTGGCTGAAAACCCAGCTGGCTGCAAACCCAGCTGTCTGCAAACCCGGATTTCAGCTGGGACAGCTTGCTGCGAACCCAGGTGTCTGCAAACCCGGTTTCCAGTTGGGACAGCTCTCTGCAAACCCACCTGTCTGCAAACCCGGTTTCCAGCTGGGACAGCTGGCTGCAAACCCGGTTTCTAGCTCTGACAGCTGGCTCCAAACCCAGCTGTCTGCAAACCCGGTTTCCATCTAGGACAGCTAGCTGCAAACCCAGCTGTCTGCAAACCAAGTTTCCATCTGGGGCAGCTGGCTGCAAACTCAGCTGACTGCAAACCCAGCTGGCTGCAAACCCAGCTGTCTGCAAACCCGGTTTCCAGCTAGGACAGCTGGTTGCGAACCCAGCTGGGTGCAAACCCAGTAACCAGCTAGGACAGCTCTCTGCAAACGCAGCTGGCTGCAAACCCGGTATAAAGCTGGGAAAGCTGGCTGCGAACCCAGCTGGCTACATACCCGGTTTCCAGCTAAGAACGCACACTGCAAACCCAGCTGCCTGCGAACCCAGCTGTCTGCAAACCCGGTTTTCAGCTGGGTAAGCTTGCTGCGAACCCAGCTGGCTGCAAATCCGGTTTCCAGCTGGGACAGCTCTCTGCAAACCCGATTTCGAGCTTGGACAGCTGGCTTCAAACCCAGCTAGCTTCAAACCCAGTTTCCAGCTCTGACAGCTGGCTGCAAACCCAGCTGTCTGCAAACCCGGTTTCCAGCTAGGACAGCTGGTTGCGAACCCAGCTAGCTGCAAACGCGGTAACCAGCTGGGACAGCTCTCTGCAAACCCACATGGCTGCAAACCCGGTTTCCAGCTGGGACAGCTGGCTGCAAACCCAGCTAGCTGCAAACCCGGTTTCCAGCGCTGACAGCTGGCTGCAAACCCATCTGTCTGCAAACCCGCTTTCCAGCTAGGACAGCTGGTTGCGAACCCAGCTGGCTGCAAACCCGGTAACTAGCTTGGACAGCTCTCTGCAAACGCAGCTGGCTGCAAACCTGGTCTCCAGCTGTGAAAGCTGGCAGCGAACCCAGCTGTCTGCATACCCGGTTTCCAGCTGGGACAGCTGGCTGCGAACCCAGCTGGTTGCAAACATGGTTTCCAGCTGGGACAGCTGGCTGCGAACCCAGCTGGTTGCAAACATGGTTTCCAGCTGGGACAGCTGGCTGCAAACCCAGCTGTCTGCAAACCCGGTTTTCAGCTCTGACAGCTGGCTGCAAACCCGGTTTCCAGCTCTGACAGCTGGCTGCAAACCCAGCTGGCTGCAAACCAGGTTTCCAGCTCTGACAGCTGGCTGCAAACCCAGCTGTCTGCAAACCCGGTTTCCAGCTAGGACAGCTAGCTGCAAACTCAGCTGGCTGCAAACCCGGTTTCCAGCTGGAACAGCTGGCTGCAAACCCAGCTGTCTCATGAACCCGGTTACCAGCTGGGACAGTTGGCTGCAAATCCAGCGGGCTGCAAACCCGGTTTCCAGCTGGGACAGCTGGCTGCAAACCCAGCTGTCTCATGAACCCGGTTACCAGCTGGGACAGTTGGCTGCAAAGCCAGCGGGCTGCAAACCCAGCTGTCTGCAAACTCGGTTTCCAGCTGGGACAGCTGGTTGCGAACCCAGCTGGCTGCAAACCCGGTAACGAGCTGGGACAGCTCTCTGCAAACCCAGCTGGCTGCAAACCCGGTCTCCAGCTGTGAAAGCTGGCAGCGAACCCAGCTGTCTGCATACCCGGTTTCCAGCTGGGACAGCTGGCTGCGAACCCAGCTGGTTGCAAACATGGTTTCCAGCTGGGACAGCTGGCTGCGAATCCAGCTGGTTGCAAACAAGGTTTCCAGCTGGGACAGCTGGCTGCAAACCCAGCTGTCTGCAAACCCGGTTTTCAGCTCTGACAGCTGGCTGCAAACCCGGTTTCCAGCTCTGACAGCTGGCTGCAAACCCAGCTGTCTGCAAACCCGGTTTCCAGCTGGGACAGCTCTCTGCAAACCCAGCTGCCTGCAAACCCGGTTTCCAGCTGGGGCAGCTGGCTGCAAACTCAGCTGACTGCACACAGCTGTCTGCAAACCCGGTTTCCAGCTAGGACAGCTGGCTGCAAACCCAGCTGGCTGCAAACCCAGCTGGCTGCAAACCCAGCTGGCTGCAAACCCAGCTGTCTGCAAACCCGGATTTCAGCTGGGACAGCTTCCTGCGAACCCAGGTGGCTGCAAACCCGGTTTCCAGTTGGGACAGCTCTCTGCAACCCCACCTGTCTGCAAACCCGGTTTCCAGCTGGGACAGCTGGCTGCAAACCCGGTTTCCAGCTCTGACAGCTGGCTCCAAACCCAGCTGTCTGCAAACCCGGTTTCCATCTAGGACAGCTAGCTGCAAACCCAGCTGTCTGCAAACCCGGTTTCCATCTGGGGCAGCTGGCTGCAAACTCAGCTGACTGCAAACCCAGCTGGCTGCAAACCCATCTGTCTGCAAACCCGGTTTCCAGCTAGGACAGCTGGTTGCGAACCCAGCTGGCTGCAAACCCAGTAACCAGCTAGGACGGCTCTCTGCAAACGCAGCTGGCTGCAAACCCGGTATCCAGCTGGGAAAGCTGGCTGCGAACCCAGCTGGCTACATACCCGGTTTCCAGCTGGGAACGCACACTGCAAACCCAGCTGGTTGCGAACCCAGCTGTCTGCAAACCCGGTTTTCAGCTGGGACAGCTTGCTGCGAACCCAGCTGGCTGCAAATCCGGTTTCCAGCTGAGACAGCTCTCTGCAAACCCGATTTCGAGCTTGGACAGCTGGCTTCAAACCCAGCTAGCTTCAAACCCAGTTTCCAGCTCTGACAGCTGGCTGCAAACCCAGCTGTCTGCAAACCCGGTTTCCAGCTAGGACAGCTGGTTGCGAACCCAGCTAGCTGCAAACGCGGTAACCAGCTGGGAAAGCTCTCTGCAAACCCACATGGCTGCAAACCCGGTTTTCAGCTGGGACAGCTGGCTGCAAACCCAGCTAGCTGCAAACCCCGTTTCCAGCGCTGACAGCTGGCTGCAAACCCATCTGTCTGCAAACCCGCTTTCGAGCTAGGACATCTGGTTGCGAACCCAGCTGGCTGCAAACCCGGTAACCAGCTTGGACAGCTCTCTGCAAACGCAGCTGGCTGCAAACCCGGTCTCCAGCTGTGAAAGCTGGCAGCGAACCCAGCTGTCTGCATACCCGGTTTCCAGCTGGGACAGCTGGCTGCGAACCCAGCTGGTTGCAAACATAGTTTCCAGCTGGGACTGCTGGCTGCGAACCCAGCTGGTTGCAAACATCGTTTCCAGCTGGGACAGCTGGCTGCAAACACAGCTGTCTGCAAACCAGGTTTTCAGCTCTGACAGCTGGCTGCAAACCCGGATTCCAGCTCTGACAGCTGGCTGCAAACCCAGCTGGCTGCAAACCCGGTTTCCAGCTCTGACAGCTGGCTGCAAACCCAGCTGTCTGCAAACCCGGTTTCCAGCTAGGACAGCTAGCTGCAAACCCAGCTGGCAGCAAACCCGGTTTCCAGCTGGGACAGCTGGCTGCAAACCCAGCTGTCTCATGAACCCGGTTACCAGCTGGGACAGTTGGCTGCAAATCCAGCGGGCTGCAAACCCGGTTTCCAGCTGGGACAGCTGGCTGCAAACCCAGCTGTCTCATGAACCCGGTTACCAGCTGGGACAGTTGGCTGCAAAGCCAGCGGGCTGCAAACCCAGCTGTCTGCAAACTCGGTTTCCAGCTGGGACAGCTGGTTGCGAACCCAGCTGGCTGCAAACCCGGTAACCAGCTGGGACAGCTCTCTGCAACCCCAGCTGGCTGCAAACCCGGTCTCCAGCTGTGAAAGCTGGCAGCGAACCCAGCTGTCTGCATACCCGGTTTCCAGCTGGGACAGCTGGCTGCGAACCCAGCTGGTTGCAAACATGGTTTCCAGCTGGGACAGCTGGCTGCGAACCCAGCTGGTTGCAAACATGGTTTCCAGCTGGGACAGCTGGCTGCAAACCCAGCTGTCTGCAAACCCGGTTTTCAGCTCTGACAGCTGGCTGCAAACCCGGTTTCCAGCTCTGACAGCTGGCTGCAAACCCAGCTGGCTGCAAACCCGGTTTTCAGCTCTGACAGCTGGTTGCAAACCCAGCTGTCTGCAAACCCGGTTTCCAGCTAGGACAGCTAGCTGCAAACCCAGCTGGCTGCAAACCCGGTTTACAGCGGGGACAGCTGGCTGCAAACCCAGCTGTCTCATGAACCCGGTTACCAGCTCTGACAGTTGGCTGCAAAGCCAGCGGGCTGCAAAACCGGTTTCCAGCTGGGACAGCTGGCTGCAAACCAAGCTGTCTCATGAACCCGGTTACCAGCTGGGACAGCTGGCTGCAAACCCAGCTGGCTGCAAACCCAGCCGGCTGCAAACCCAGCTGTCTGCAAACCCGGTTTCCAGCTGGGACACCTTGCTGAAAACCCAGCTGGCTGCAAACCCGGTTTCCAGCTGGGACAGCTCTCTGCAAACCCAGCTGGCTGCAAACCCGGTTTCCATCTGGGGCAGCTGGCTGCAAACTCATCTGAGTGCAAACCCAGCTGGCTGCAAACCCGGTTTCCAGCTAGGACAGCTGGTTGCGAACCCAGCTGGCAACAAACCCAGTAACCAGCTAGGACAGCTCTCTGCAAACGCAGCTGGCTGCAAACCCGGTATCCAGCTGGGGAAGCTGGCTGCGAACCCAGCTGGCTACATACCCGGTTTCCAGCTGGGAGCGCACACTGCAAACCCAGCTGGCTGCGAACCCAGCTGTCTGCAAACCCGGTTTTCAGCTGGGAAAGCTTGCTGCGAACCCAGCTGGCTGCAAATCCGGTTTCCAGCTGGGACAGCTCTCTGCAAACCCGATTTCGAGCTTGGACAGCTGGCTTCAAACCCAGCTAGCTTCCAACCCAGTTTCCAGCTCTGACAGCTGGCTGCAAACCCAGCTGTCTGCAAACCCGGTTTCCAGCTAGGACAGCTGGTTGCGAACCCAGCTAGCTGCAAACGCGGTAACCAGCTGGGACAGCTCTCTGCAAACCCACATGGCTGCAAACCCGGTTTCCAGCTGGGACAGCTGGCTGCAAACCCAGCTAGCTGCAAACCCGGTTTCCAGCTCTGACAGCTGGCTGCAAACCCATCTGTCTGCAAACCCGTTTTCCAGCTAGGACAGCTGGTTGCGAACCCAGCTGGCTGCAAACCCGGTAACCAACTTGGACAGCTCTCTGCAAACGCAGCTGGCTGCAAACCCGGTCTCCAGCTGTGAAAGCTGGCAGCGAACCCAGCTGTCTGCATACCCGGTTTCCAGCTGGGACAGCTGGCTGCGAACCCAGCTGGTTGCAAACATGGTTTCCAGCTGGGACAGCTGGCTGCGAACCCAGCTGGTTGCAAACATGGTTTCCAGCTGGGACAGCTGGCTGCAACCCCAGCTGTCTGCAAACCCGGTTTTCAGCTCTGACAGCTGGCTGCAAACCCGGTTTCCAGCTCTGACAGCTGGCTGCAAACCCAGCTGGCTGCAAACCCGGTTTCCAGCTCTGACAGCTGGCTGCAAACCCAGCTGTCTGCAAACCCGGTTTCCAGCTAGGACAGCTAGCTGCAAACCCAGCTGGCTGCAAACCCGGTTTCCAGCTGGGACAGCTGGCTACAAACCCAGCTGTCTCATGAACCCGGTTACCAGCTGGGACAGTTGGCTGCAAAGCCAGCGGGCTGCAAACCCGGTTTCCAGCTGGGACAGCTGGCTGCAAACCCAGCTGTCTCATGAGCCCGGTTACCAGCTGGGACAGTTGGCTGCAAAGCCAGCGGGCTGCAAACCCAGCTGTCTGCAAACTCGGTTTCCAGCTGGGACAGCTGGTTGCGAACCCAGCTGGCTGCAAACCCGGTAAGCAGCTGGGACAGCTCTCTGCAACTCCAGCTGGCTGCAAACCCGGTTTCCACCTGGGACAGCTGGCTGCAAACCCAGCTGGCCGCAAACCCGGTTTGAAGCTGGGTAAGCTGGCTGCAAATCCAGCTGCCTGCAAACCCGGTTTCCAGCTGGGACAGCTGGCTGCCAACCCAGCTGGCTGCAAACCCAGCTGTCTGCAAACTCGGTTCTCAGCTAGGAGAGCAAGCTGCAAACCCAGCTGGCTGCAAACCCGGTGTGAAGCTGGGACAGCTGGCTGCAAACCCAGCTGGCTGCAAACCCAGCGGGCTGCAAACCCGTTTTCCAGCTGGGACAGATGGCTACAAACCCAGCTGGTTGCAAACCCGGTTTCCAGCTGGGACAGCTGGCTGCAAACCCAGGTGGCTGCAAACCAAAGCGGGCTGCAAACCTGGTTTTCAGCTGAGACCGCTGGCTGCAAACCCAGCTGGTTGCAAACCCGGTTTACTGCTGGGACAGCTAGCTGCAAACCCAGCTGGCTGCAAACCCGGTTTGAAGCTGGGACAGCTGGCTGCAAACCCAGCTGTCTCATGAACCCGGTTACCAGCTGGGACAATTGGCTGCAAAGCCAGCGGGCTGCAAACCCAGCTGTCTGCAAACTCGGTTTCCAGCTGGGACAGCTGGTTGCGAACCCAGCTGGCTGCAAACCCGGTAACCAGCTGGGCCAGCTCTCTACAACCCAAGCTGGCTGCAAACCGGGTTTCCAGCTGGGACAGCTGGCTGCAAACCCAGCTGGCCGCAAACCCGGTTTGAAGCTGGGTAAGCTGGCTGCAAATCCAGCTGCCTGCAAACCCGGTTTCCAGCTGGGACAGCTGGCTGCCAACCCAGCTGGCTGCAAACCCAGCTGTCTGCAAACTCGGTTTTCAGCTAGGACAGCTAGCTGCAAACCCAGCTGGCTGCAAACCCGGTGTGAAGCTGGGACAGCTGGCTGCAAACCCAGCTGGCTGCAAACCCAGCGGGCTGCAAACCCGTTTTCCAGCTGGGACAGATGGCTACAAACCCAGCTGGTTGCAAACCCGGTTTCCAGCTGGGACAGCTGGCTGCAAACCCGGCGGGCTGCAAACCCGGTTTGAAGCTGGGTAAGCTGGCTGCAAACCCAGCTGCCTGCAAACCCGGTTTCCAGCTGGGACAGCTGGCTGCCAACCCAGCTGGCTGCAAACCCGGTTTAAAGCTAAGACAGCCAGCTGCAAACCCAGCTGTCTGCAAACCCGGTTTCCAGCTAGACAGCTAGCTGCAAACCCAGCTGGCTGTAAAACCGGTTCCCAGCTGGGACAGCTGGCTGCAAACCCAGCTGTCTCATGAACGCGGTTACCAGCTGGGACAGGTGGCTGCAAACCCGGCGGGCTGCAAACTCGGTTTCCAGCTGGGGCAGCTAGCTGCAAACGCAGCCGGCTGCAAACCCAGCCGGCTGCAAACCCAGCTGTCTGCAAACCCGATTTCTGGCTGGGACAGCTGGCTGCAAACCCAGCGGGCTGCAAACCCGGTTTCCAGCTGGGACAGCACTCTCCAAACCCAGCTGGCTGCAAACCCAGCCGGCTGCAAACGCGGTTTCCAGCTGGTACAGCTGGCTGCAAACCCGGCGGGCTGCAAACTCGGTTTCCAGCTGGGACAGCTAGCTGCAAACTCAGCTGGCTGCAAACACAGCGGGCTGCAAACCTGGTTTCCAGCTGGGACAGCTGGCTGCAAACCCAGCTGGTTGCAAACCCGGTTTCCTGTTGGGACAGCTAGCTGCAAACCCAGCTGGCTGCAAACCCGGTTTGAAGCTGGGAGAGCTGGCTGCGAACCCAGCTGGCTGCAAACTCAGCTGTCTGCAAACCCGGTTTCCAGCTGGGACAGCTGGCTGCAAACCCAGCTGCTTGAAAATCCGGTTTCCAGCAGGGACAGTTGGCTGCCAACCTAGCTGGCTGCAAATCCAGCTGTCTGCAAACCCAGCCGGCTGCAAACCCAGCTGTCTGCAAACCCGATGCTTCAAACCCAGCGGGCTGCAAACCCGGTTTCCAGCTGGGACAGCTCTCTTCAAACCCAGCTGGCTGCAAACCTAGCTGTCTGCAAACCCGGTTTTCAGCTAGGACAACTGGCTGCAAACCCAGCTGCTAGGACAACTGGCTGGCTGGCTGCTAGGACAACTGGCAGCTGGTTGAAAACCCGGTATCCAGCTAGGACAGCTAGCTGCAAACCCAGCTGGCTGCAAACCCGGTGTGAAGCTGGGACAGCTGGCTGCAAACCCAGCTGGCTGCAAACCCAGCGGGCTGCAAACCCGGTTTCCAGCTGGGACAGATGGCTACAAACCCGGCGGGCTGCAACCCCGGTTTTCAGCTGGGACAGCTGGCTGCAAACCCAGCCGGCTGCAAACCCAGCTGTCTGCAAACCCAGCTGTCTGCAAACCCGGTTTCCAGCTGGGACAGCTGGCTGCAAACTCAGCTGGCTGTAAACCCGGTTTCGAGCTCTGACAGCTGGCTGCAAACCCAGCTGTCTGCAAACCCGGTTTCCAGCTAGACAGCTAGCTGCAAACCCAGCTGGCTGCAAAACCGGTTCCCAGCTGGGACAGCTGGCTGCAAACCCAGCTGTCTCATGAACCCGGTTACCAGCTGGGACATTTGGCTGCAAAGCCAGCGGGCTGCAAACCCAGCTGGCTGCAAACCCGGTTTCGAGCTCTGACAGCTGGCTGCAAACCCAGCTGTCTGCAAACCCGGTTTCCAGCTGAGACAGCTAGCTGCAAACCCAGCTGGCTGCAAAACCGGTTTCCAGCTGGGACAGCTGGCTGCAAACCCAGCTGTCTCATGAACCCGGTTACCAGCTGGGACAGTTGGCTGCAAAGCCAGCGGGCTGCAAACCCAGCTGTCTGCAAACTCGGTTTCCAGCTGGGACAGCTGGTTGCGAACCCAGCTGGCTGCAAACCCGGTAACCAGCTGGGACAGCTCTCTACAACCCAAGCTGCCTACAAACCGGGTTTCCAGCTGGGAAAGCTGGCTGCAAACCCAGCTGGCCTCAAACCCGGTTTGAAGCTGGGTAAGCTGGCTGCAAACCCAGCTGCCTGCAAACCCGGTTTCCAGCTGGGACAGCTGGCTGCCAACCCAGCTGGCTGCAAACCCAACTGTCTGCAAACTCGGTTTTCAGCTAGGACAGCTAGCTGCAAACCCAGCTGGCTGCAAATCCGGTGTGAAGCTGGGACAGCTGGCTGCAAACCCAGCTGGCTGCAAACCTAGCGGGCTGCAAACCCGTTTTCCAGCTGGGACAGATGGCTACAAACCCAGCTGGTTGCAAACCCGGTTTCCAGCTGGGACAGCTGGCTGCAAATCCGGCGGGCTGCACACCCGGTTTGAAGCTGGGTAAGCTGGCTGCAAACCCAGCTGCCTGCAAACCCGGTTTCCAGCTGGGACAGCTGGCTGCCAACCCAGCTGGCTGCAAACCCGGTTTCCAGCTAAGACAGCCAGCTGCAAACCCAGCTGGCTGCAAACCCGGTGTGAAGCTGGGACAGCTGGCTGCAAACCCAGCTGGCTGCAAACCCAGCGGGCTGCAAACCCGGTTTCCAGCTGGGACAGATGGCTACAAACCCAGCTGGTTGCAAACCCGGTTTCCAGCTGGGACAGCTGGCTGCAAACCCGGCGGGCTGCAAACCCAGCTGTCTGCAAACCCGGTTTTCAGCTAGGACGACTGGCTGCAAACCCAGCTGCTAGGACAACTGGCTGGCTGGCTGGTAGGACAACTGGCAGCTGGTTGAAAACCCGGTATCCAGCTAGGACAGCTAGCTGCAAACCCAGCTGGCTGCAAACCCGGTGTGAAGCTGGGACAGCTGGCTGCAAACCCAGCTGGCTGCAAAACCCAGCGGGCTGCAAACCCGGTTTCCAGCTGGGACAGATGGCTACAAACCCGGCGGGCTGCACACCCGGTTTGAAGCTGGGTAAGCTGGCTGCAAACCCAGCTGCCTGCAAACCCGGTTTGAAGCTGGGACAGCTGGCTGCGAACCCAGCTGGCTGCAAACTCAGCTGTCTGCAAACCCGGTTTCCAGCTGGGACAGCTGGCTGCGAACCCAGCTGCCTGAAAATCCGGTCTCCAGCAGGGACAGTTGGCTGCCAACCTAGCTGGCTGCAAATCCAGCTGTCTGCAAACCCAGCCGGCTGCAAACCCAGCTGTCTGCAAACCCGATGCTTCAAACCCAGCGGGCTGCAAACCCGGTTTCCAGCTGGGACAGCTCTCTTCAAACCCAGCTGGCTGCAAACCCAGCTGTCTGCAAACCCGGTTTTCAGCTAGGACAACTGGTTGCAAACCCAACTGGCTGTAAACCCGGTTTCCAGCTGAGCCAGCTGGCTGCAAACCCAGCTGTTTGCAAACCCAGCTGTCTGCAAACCCGGTTTCCAGCTGGGACAGCTGGCTGCAAACCCAGCTGGCTGCAAACACAGCGGGCTGCAAACCCGGTTTCAAGCTGGGACAGCTGCCTGCAAACCCAGCTGGCTGCAAAACCAGCGGGCTGCAAACCCGGTTTCCAGCTGGGACAGCTGGCTGCTACCCCAGCTGGCTGCAAACCCGGTTTCCAGCTGGGAAAGCTGGCTGCAAACCCAGCTGGCTGCAAACCCGGTTTCCAGCTGGGACAGCTGGCTGCAAACCCAGCTGTCTCATGAACCCGGTTACCAGCTGGGATAATTGGCTGCAAAGCCAGTGGGCTGCAAAGCCGGTTTCCAGCTGGGACAGAATCTGCAAACCCAGCTGGCTGCAAACCCAGCCGGCTGCAAACCCAGCTGTCTGTTACCCCGGTTTCCAGATGGGACAGTTTGCTGCGAACCCAGCTGGCTGCAAACCCGGTTTCCAGCTAGGACAGCTAGCTGCAAACCCAGCTGGCTGCAAACCCGGTGTGAAGCTGGGACAGCTGGCTGCAAACTCAGCGCGCTGCAAACCCAGCGGGCTGCAAACTAGGTTTCCAGCTGGGACAGATGGCTACAAACCCAGCTGGTTGCAAACCTGGTTTCCAGCTGGGACAGCTGACTGCAAACCCGGCGGGCTGCAAACATGGTTTTCAGCTGGGACAGCTGGCTGCGAAACCCGCCGGCTGCAAACTCAGCTGTCTGCAAACCCGATTTCCGGCTAGGACAGCTGGCTGCAAACCCAGCGGGCTGCAAACTCGGTTTTCAGCTGGGACAGCTCTCTGAAAACCCAGCTGGCTGCAAACGCAGCTGTCTGTAAACCCGGTTTCCAGCTGGGACAGCTGGCTGCAAACCCAGCTGGCTGCAAACAGAGCGGGCTGCAAACCCGGTTTCAAGCTGGGATTGCTGCCTGCAAACCCTGCTGCCTGCAAACGCAGCTGTCTGCAAACCCGGTTTCCAGCTGGGACAGCTGGCTGCAAACCCAGCTGGCTGCAAACCGAGCGGGCTGCAAACCTGGTTTCCAGCTGAGACAGCTGGCTGCAAACCCAGCTGGTTGCAAACCCGGTTTCCTGCTGGGACAGCTAGCTGCAAACCCAGCTGGCTGCAAACCCGGTTCGAAGCTGGACCAGCTGGCTGCGAACCAAGCTGCCTGAAAATCCGGTTTCCAGCAGGGACAGTTGGCTGCAAACCCAGCTGGCTGCAAACCCAGCTGGCTGCAAACCCGGTTTCCAGCTGGGACAGCTGGCTGCGAACCCAGCTGGTTGCAAACATGGTTTCCAGCTGGGACAGCTGGCTGCGAACCCAGCTGGTTGCAAACATGCTTTCCAGCTGGGGCAGCTGGCTGCAAACCCAGCTGTCTGCAAACCCGGTTTTCAGCTCTGACAGCTGGCTGCAAACCCGGTTTCCAGCTCTGACAGCTGGCTGCAAACCCAGCTGGCTGCAAACCCGGTTTCCAGCTCTGACAGCTGGCTGCAAACCCAGCTGTCTGCAAACCCGGTTTCCAGCTAGGACAGCTAGCTGCAAACCCAGCTGGCTGCAAACCCGGTTTCCAGCTGGAACAGCTGGCTGCAAACCCAGCTGTCTCATGAACCCGGTTACCAGCTGGGACAGTTGGCTGCAAATCCAGCGGGCTGCAAACCCGGTTTCCAGCTGGGACAGCTGGCTGCAAACCCAGCTGTCTCATGAACCCGGTTACCAGCTGGGACAGTTGGCTGCAAAGCCAGCGGGCTGCAAACCCAGCTGTCTGCAAACTCGGTTTCCAGCCGGGACAGCTGGTTGCGAACCCAGCTGGCTGCAAACCCGGTAACCAGCTGGGACAGCTCTCTGCAAACCAAGCTGGCTGCAAACCCGGTCTCCAGCTGTGAAAGCTGGCAGCGAACCCAGCTGTCTGCATACCCGGTTTCCAGCTGGGACAGCTGGCTGCGAACCCAGCTGGTTGCAAACATGGTTTCCAGCTGGGACAGCTGGCTGCGAACCCAGCTGGTTGCAAACAAGGTTTCCAGCTGGGACAGCTGGCTGCAAACCCAGCTGTCTGCAAACCCGGTTTTCAGCTCTGACAGCTGGCTGCAAACCCGGTTTCCAGCTCTGACAGCTGGCTGCAAACCCAGCTGTCTGCAAACCCGGTTTCCAGCTGGGACAGCTCTCTGCAAACCCAGCTGCCTGCAAACCCGGTTTCCAGCTGGGGCAGCTGGCTGCAAACTCAGCTGACTGCACACCCAGCTGTCTGCAAACCCGGTTTCCAGCTAGGACAGCTGGCTGCAAACCCAGCTGGCTGCAAACCCAGCTGGCTGCAAACCCAGCTGGCTGCAAACCCAGCTGGCTGCAAACCCAGCTGTCTGCAAACCCGGATTTAAGCTGGGACAGCTTCCTGCGAACCCAGGTGGCTGCAAACCCGGTTTCCAGTTGGGACAGCTCTCTGCAACCCCACCTGTCTGCAAACCCGGTTTCCAGCTGGAACAGCTGGCTGCAAACCCGGTTTCCAGCTCTGACAGCTGGCTCCAAACCCAGCTGTCTGCAAACCCGGTTTCCATCTAGGACAGCTAGCTGCAAACCCAGCTGTCTGCAAACCCGGTTTCCATCTGGGGCAGCTGGCTGCAAACTCAGCTGACTGCAAACCCAGCTGGCTGCAAACCCATCTGTCTGCAAACCCGGTTTCCAGCTAGGACAGCTGGTTGCGAACCCAGCTGGCTGCAAACCCAGTAACCAGCTAGGACAGCTCTCTGCAAACGCAGCTGGCTGCAAACCCGGTATCCAGCTGGGAAAGCTGGCTGCGAACCCAGCTGGCTACATACCCGGTTTCCAGCTGGGAACGCACACTGCAAACCCAGCTGGCTGCGAACCCAGCTGTCTGCAAACCCGGTTTTCAGCTGGGACAGCTTGCTGCGAACATAGCTGGCTGCAAATCCGGTTTCCAGCTGAGACAGCTCTCTGCAAACCCGATTTCGAGCTTGGACAGCTGGCTTCAAACCCAGCTAGCTTCAAACCCAGTTTCCAGCTCTGACAGCTGGCTGCAAACCCAGCTGTCTGCAAACCCGGTTTCCAGCTAGGACAGCTGGTTGCGAACCCAGCTAGCTGCAAACGCGGTAACCAGCTGGGAAAGCTCTCTGCAAACCCACATGGCTGCAAACCCGGTTTCCAGCTGGGACAGCTGGCTGCAAACCCAGCTAGCTGCAAACCCGGTTTCCAGCGCTGACAGCTGGCTGCAAACCCATCTGTCTGCAAACCCGCTTTCGAGCTAGGACATCTGGTTGCGAACCCAGCTGGCTGCAAACCCGGTAACCAGCTTGGACAGCTCTTTGCAAACGCAGCTGGCTGCAAACCCGGTCTCCAGCTGTGAAAGCTGGCAGCGAACCCAGCTGTCTGCATACCCGGTTTCCAGCTGGGACAGCTGGCTGCGAACCCAGCTGGTTGCAAACATGGTTTCCAGCTGGGACAGCTGGCTGCGAACCCAGCTGGTTGCAAACATCGTTTCCAGCTGGGACAGCTGGCTGCAAACCCAGCTGTCTGCAAACCAGGTTTTCAGCTCTGACAGCTGGCTGCAAACCCGGTTTCCAGCTCTGACAGCTGGCTGCAAACCCAGCTGGCTGCAAACCCGGTTTCCAGCTCTGACAGCTGGCTGCAAACCCAGCTGTCTCATGAACCCGGTTACCAGCTGGGACAGTTGGCTGCAAATCCAGCGGGCTGCAAACCCGGTTTCCAGCTGGGACAGCTGGCTGCAAACCCAGCTGTCTCATGAACCCGGTTACCAGCTGGGACAGTTGGCTGCAAAGCCAGCGGGCTGCAAACCCAGCTGTCTGCAAACTCGGTTTCCAGCTGGGACAGCTGGTTGCGAACCCAGCTGGCTGCAAACCCGGTAACCAGCTGGGACAGCTCTCTGCAACCCCAGCTGGCTGCAAACCCGGTCTCCAGCTGTGAAAGCTGGCAGCGAACCCAGCTGTCTGCATACCCGGTTTCCAGCTGGGACAGCTGGCTGCGAACCCAGCTGGTTGCAAACATGGTTTCCAGCTGGGACAGCTGGCTGCGAACCCAGCTGGTTGCAAACATGGTTTCCAGCTGGGACAGCTGGCTGCAAACCCAGCTGTCTGTAAACCCGGTTTTTAGCTCTGACAGCTGGCTGCAAACCCGGTTTCCAGCTCTGACAGCTGGCTGCAAACCCAGCTGGCTGCAAACCCGGTTTTCAGCTCTGACAGCTGGCTGCAAACCCAGCTGTCTGCAAACCCGGTTTCCAGCTAGGACAGCTAGCTGCAAACCCAGCTGGCTGCAAACCCGGTTTACAGCGGGGACAGCTGGCTGCAAACCCAGCTGTCTCATGAACCCGGTTACCAGCTCTGACAGTTGGCTGCAAAGCCAGCGGGCTGCAAAACCGGTTTCCAGCTGGGACAGCTGGCTGCAAACCAAGCTGTCTCATGAACCCGGTTACCAGCTGGGACAGCTGGCTGCAAACCCAGCTGGCTGCAAACCCAGCCGGCTGCAAACCCAGCTGTCTGCAAACCCGGTTTCCAGCTGGGACACCTTGCTGAAAACCCAGCTGGCTGCAAACCCGGTTTCCAGCTGGGACAGCTCTCTGCAAACCCAGCTGGCTGCAAACCCGGTTTCCATCTGGGGCAGCTGGCTGCAAACTCATCTGAGTGCAAACCCAGCTGGCTGCAAACCCGGTCTCCAGCTCTGACAGTTGGCTGCAAAGCCAGCGGGCTGCAAACCCGGTTTCCAGCTGGGACAGCTGGCTGCAAACCCAGCTGTCTCATAAGCCCGGTTACCAGCTGGGACAGTTGGCTGCAAAGCCAGCGGGCTGCAAACCCAGCTGTCTGCAAACTCGGTTTCCAGCTGGGACAGCTGGTTGCGAACCCAGCTGGCTGCAAACCCGGTAAGCAGCTGGGACAGCTCTCTGCAACCCCAGCTGGCTGCAAACCCGGTTTCCACCTGGGACAGCTGGCTGCGAACCCAGCTGGCTGCAAACCCGGTTTGAAGCTGGGTAAGCTTGCTGCAAACCCAGCTGCCTGCAAACCCGGTTTCAAGCTGGTACAGCTGGCTGCAAACCCGGCGGGCTGCAAACTCGGTTTCCAGCTGGGACAGCTGGCTGCAAACCCAGCTGGCTGCAAAACCAGCGGGCTGCAAACCCGGTTTGCAGCTGGGACAGCTGGCTGCAAACCCAGGTGGCTGCAAACAAAGCGGGCTGCAAACCTGGTTTTCAGCTGAGACCGCTGGCTGCAAACCCAGCTGGTTGCAAACCCGGTTTACTGCTGGGACAGCTAGCTGCAAACCCAGCTGGCTGCAAACCCGGTTTGAAGCTGGGACAGCTGGCTGCATACCTGGCTGGCTGCAAACCCAGTTGGCTGCAAACCCGGTTTCCAGCTGGGACAGCTGGCTGCAAACCCAGCCGGCTGCAAACCCAGCTGTCTGCAAACCCAGCTGTCTGCAAACCCGGTTTCCAGCTGTGACAGCTGGCTGCGAACACAGCTGGCTGCAAACCCGGTTTCCAGCTGGGACAGCTCTCTGTAAACCCAGCTGGCTGCAAACCCAGCTGTCTGCAAACTCGGTTTCCAGCTGGGACAGACGGCTACAAACCCAGCTGGTTGCAAACCCGGTTTCCAGCTGGGACAGCTGGCTGCAAACCCGGCGGGCTGCAACCCCGGTTTTCAGTTGGGACAGCTGGCTGCAAACCCAGCTGGCTGCAAACCCGGCGGGCTACAAACCGGGTTTCCAGCTGGGACAGCTCACTGCAAACCCAGCTGGCCGCAAACCCAGCGGCCTGCAAACCTGGCTTCCAGCTGGGACAGCTGGCTGCAAACGCAGCCGGCTGCAAACCCAGCCGGCTGCAAACCCAGCTGTCTGCAAACCCAATTTCCGGCTGGGACAGCTGGCTGCAAACCCAGCGGGCTGCAAACCCGGTTTCCAGCTGTGACAGCACTCTCCAAACCCAGCTGGCTGCACACCCAGCTGTCAGCAAATCCGGTTTCCAGCTGTGACAGCTGGCTGCGAACCCAGCTGGCTGCAAACCTGGTTTCCAGCTGGGACAGCTCTCTGTAAACCCAGCTGGCTGCAAACCCGGTTTCCAGCTGAGCCAGCTGGCTGCAAACCCAGCGAACTGCAAACCCGGTTTCCAGCTGGGACAGCACTCTGCAAATTCAGCTGGCTGCAAACCCAGCGGCCTGCAAACCTGGTTTCCAGCTGGGACAGCTGGCTGCAAACCCAGCTGGTTGAAAACCCGGTATCCAGCTAGGACAGCTAGCTGCAAACCCAGCTGGCTGCAAACCCGGTGTGAAGCTGGGACAGCTGGCTGCAAACCCAGCTGGCTGCAAACCCAGCGGGCTGCAAACCCGGTTTCCAGCTGGGACAGATGGCTACAAACCCGGCGGGCTGCAACCCCGGTTTTCAGCTGGGACAGCTGGCTGCAAACCCAGCCGGCTGCAAACCCAGCTGTCTGCAAACCCAGCTGTCTGCAAACCCGGTTTCCAGCTGGGACAGCTGGCTGCAAACTCAGCTGGCTGTAAACCCGGTTTCGAGCTCTGACAGCTGGCTGCAAACCCAGCTGTCTGCAAACCCGGTTTCCAGCTAGACAGCTAGCTGCAAACCCAGCTGGCTGCAAAACCGGTTCCCAGCTGGGACAGCTGGCTGCAAACCCAGCTGTCTCATGAACCCGGTTACCAGCTGGGACAGTTGGCTGCAAAGCCAGCGGGCTGCAAACCCAGCTGGCTGCAAACCCGGTTTCGAGCTCTGACAGCTGGCTGCAAACCCAGCTGTCTGCAAACCCGGTTTCCAGCTGAGACAGCTAGCTGCAAACCCAGCTGGCTGCAAAACCGGTTTCCAGCTGGGACAGCTGGCTGCAAACCCAGCTGTCTCATGAACCCGGTTACCAGCTGGGACAATTGGCTGCAAAGCCAGCGGGCTGCAAACCCAGCTGTCTGAAAACTCGGTTTCCAGCTGGGACAGCTGGTTGCAAACCCAGCTGGCTGCAAACCCGGTAACCAGCTGGGCCAGCTCTCTACAACCCAAGCTGGCTGCAAACCGGGTTTCCAGCTGGGACAGCTGGCTGCAAACCCAGCTGGCCGCAAACCCGGTTTGAAGCTGGGTAAGCTGGCTGCAAACCCAGCTGCCTGCAAACCCGGTTTCCAGCTGGGACAGCTGGCTGCCAACCCAGCTGGCTGCAAACCCAGCTGTCTGCAAACTCGGTTTTCAGCTAGGACAGCTAGCTGCAAACCCAGCTGGCTGCAAACCCGGTGTGAAGCTGGGACAGCTGGCTGCAAACCCAGCTGGCTGCAAACCCAGCGGGCTGCAAACCCGTTTTCCAGCTGGGACAGATGGCTACAAACCCAGCTGGTTGCAAACCCGGTTTCCAGCTGGGACAGCTGGCTGCAAACCCGGCGGGCTGCAAACCCGGTTTGAAGCTGGGTAAGCTGGCTGCAAACCCAGCTGCCTGCAAACCCGGTTTCCAGCTGGGACAGCTGGCTGCCAACCCAGCTGGGACAGCTGGCTGCCAACCCAGCTGGCTGCAAACCCGGTTTAAAGCTAAGACAGCCAGCTGCAAACCCAGCTGTCTGCAAACCCGGTTTCCAGCTAGACAGCTAGCTGCAAACCCAGCTGGCTGCAAAACCGGTTCCCAGCTGGGACAGCTGGCTGCAAACCCAGCTGTCTCATGAACGCGGTTACCAGCTGGGACAGTTGGCTGCAAACCCGGCGGGCTGCAAACTCGGTTTCCAGCTGGGGCAGCACTCTCCAAACCCAGCTGGCTGCAAACCCAGCCGGCTGCAAACACGGTTTCCAGCTGGTACAGCTGGCTGCAAACCCGGCGGGCTGCAAACTCGGTTTCCAGCTGGGACAGCTAGCTGCAAACTCAGCTGGCTGCAAACACAGCGGGCTGCAAACCTGGTTTCCAGCTGGGACAGCTGGCTGCAAACCCAGCCGGCTGCAAACCCAGCTGTCTGCAAACCCGATTTCTGGCTGGGACAGCTGGCTGCAAACCCAGCGGGCTGCAAACCCGGTTTCCAGCTGGGACAGCACTCTCCAAACCCAGCTGGCTGCAAACCCAGCCGGCTGCAAACACGGTTTCCAGCTGGTACAGCTGGCTGCAAACCCGGCGGTCTGCAAACTCGGTTTCCAGCTGGGACAGCTAGCTGCAAACTCAGCTGGCTGCAAACACAGCGGGCTGCAAACCTGGTTTCCAGCTGGGACAGCTGGCTGCAAACCCAGCTGGTTGCAAACCCGGTTTCCTGTTGGGACAGCTAGCTGCAAACCCAGCTGGCTGCAAACCCGGTTTGAAGCTGGGAGAGCTGGCTGCGAACCCAGCTGGCTGCAAACTCAGCTGTCTGCAAACCCGGTTTCCAGCTGGGACAGCTGGCTGCCAACCCAGCTGCTTGAAAATCCGGTTTCCAGCAGGGACAGTTGGCTGCCAACCTAGCTGGCTGCAAATCCAGCTGTCTGCAAACCCAGCCGGCTGCAAACCCAGCTGTCTGCAAACCCGATGCTTCAAACCCAGCGGGCTGCAAACCCGGTTTCCAGCTGGGACAGCTCTCTTCAAACCCAGCTGGCTGCAAACCTAGCTGTCTGCAAACCCGGTTTTCAGCTAGGACAACTGGCTGCAAACCCAGCTGCTAGGACAACTGGCTGGCTGGCTGCTAGGACAACTGGCAGCTGGTTGAAAACCCGGTATCCAGCTAGGACAGCTAGCTGCAAACCCAGCTGGCTGCAAACCCGGTGTGAAGCTGGGACAGCTGGCTGCAAACCCAGCTGGCTGCAAACCTGGTTCCCAGCTGGGACAGCTCTCTGTAAACCCAGCTGGCTGCAAACCCGGTTTCCAGCTGAGCCAGCTGGCTGCAAACCCAGCGAACTGCAAACCCGGTTTCCAGCTGGGACAGCACTCTGCAAATTCAGCTGGCTGCAAACCCAGCGGCCTGCAAACCTGGTTTCCAGCTGGGACAGCTGGCTGCAAACCCAGCTGGTTGAAAACCCGGTATCCAGCTAGGACAGCTAGCTGCAAACCCAGCTGGCTGCAAACCCGGTGTGAAGCTGGGACAGCTGGCTGCAAACCCAGCTGGCTGCAAACCCAGCGGGCTGCAAACCCGGTTTCCAGCTGGGACAGATGGCTACAAACCCGGCGGGCTGCAACCCCGGTTTTCAGCTGGGACAGCTGGCTGCAAACCCAGCCGGCTGCAAACCCAGCTGTCTGCAAACCCAGCTGTCTGCAAACCCGGTTTCCAGCTGGGACAGCTGGCTGCAAACTCAGCTGGCTGTAAACCCGGTTTCGAGCTCTGACAGCTGGCTGCAAACCCAGCTGTCTGCAAACCCGGTTTCCAGCTAGACAGCTAGCTGCAAACCCAGCTGGCTGCAAAACCGGTTCCAAGCTGGGACAGCTGGCTGCAAACCCAGCTGTCTCATGAACCCGGTTACCAGCTGGGACAGTTGGCTGCAAAGCCAGCGGGCTGCAAACCCAGCTGGCTGCAAACCCGGTTTCGAGCTCTGACAGCTGGCTGCAAACCCAGCTGTCTGCAAACCCGGTTTCCAGCTGAGACAGCTAGCTGCAAACCCAGCTGGCTGCAAAACCGGTTTCCAGCTGGGACAGCTGGCTGCAAACCCAGCTGTCTCATGAACCCGGTTACCAGCTGGGACAATTGGCTGCAAAGCCAGCGGGCTGCAAACCCAGCTGTCTGCAAACTCGGTTTCCAGCTGGGACAGCTGGTTGCGAACCCAGCTGGCTGCAAACCCGGTAACCAGCTGGGCCAGCTCTCTACAACCCAAGCAGGCTGCAAACCGGGTTTCCAGCTGGGACAGCTGGCTGCAAACCCAGCTGGCCGCAAACCCGGTTTGAAGCTGGGTAAGCTGGCTGCAAACCCAGCTGCCTGCAAACCCGGTTTCCAGCTGGGACAGCTGGCTGCCAACCCAGCTGGCTGCAAACCCAGCTGTCTGCAAACTCGGTTTTCAGCTAGGACAGCTAGCTGCAAACCCAGCTGGCTGAAAACCCGGTGTGAAGCTGGGACAGCTGGCTGCAAACCCAGCTGGCTGCAAACCCAGCGGGCTGCAAACCCGTTTTCCAGCTGGGACAGATGGCTACAAACCCAGCTGGTTGCAAACCCGGTTTCCAGCTGGGACAGCTGGCTGCAAACCCGGCGGGCTGCAAACCCGGTTTGAAGCTGGGTAAGCTGGCTGCAAACCCAGCTGCCTGCAAACCCGGTTTCCAGCTGGGACAGCTGGCTGCCAACCCAGCTGGCTGCAAACCCGGTTTAAAGCTAAGACAGCCAGCTGCAAACCCAGCTGTCTGCAAACCCGGTTTCCAGCTAGACAGCTAGCTGCAAACCCAGCTGGCTGCAAAACCGGTTCCCAGCTGGGACAGCTGGCTGCAAACCCAGCTGTCTCATGAACGCGGTTACCAGCTGGGACAGTTGGCTGCAAACCCGGCGGGCTGCAAACTCGGTTTCCAGCTGGGGCAGCTAGCTGCAAACGCAGCCGGCTGCAAACCCAGCCGGCTGCAAACCCAGCTGTCTGCAAACCCGATTTCTGGCTGGGACAGCTGGCTGCAAACCCAGCGGGCTGCAAACCCGGTTTCCAGCTGGGACAGCACTCTCCAAACCCAGCTGGCTGCAAACCCAGCCGGCTGCAAACGCGGTTTCCAGCTGGTACAGCTGGCTGCAAACCCGGCGGGCTGCAAACTCGGTTTCCAGCTGGGACAGCTAGCTGCAAACTCAGCTGGCTGCAAACACAGCGGGCTGCAAACCTGGTTTCCAGCTGGGACAGCTGGCTGCAAACCCAGCTGGTTGCAAACCCGGTTTCCTGTTGGGACAGCTAGCTGCAAACCCAGCTGGCTGCAAACCCGGTTTGAAGCTGGGAGAGCTGGCTGCGAACCCAGCTGGCTGCAAACTCAGCTGTCTGCAAACCCGGTTTCCAGCTGGGACAGCTGGCTGCAAACCCAGCTGCTTGAAAATCCGGTTTCCAGCAGGGACAGTTGGCTGCCAACCTAGCTGGCTGCAAATCCAGCTGTCTGCAAACCCAGCCGGCTGCAAACCCAGCTGTCTGCAAACCCGATGCTTCAAACCCAGCGGGCTGCAAACCCGGTTTCCAGCTGGGACAGCTCTCTTCAAACCCAGCTGGCTGCAAACCTAGCTGTCTGCAAACCCGGTTTTCAGCTAGGACAACTGGCTGCAAACCCAGCTGCTAGGACAACTGGCTGGCTGGCTGCTAGGACAACTGGCAGCTGGTTGAAAACCCGGTATCCAGCTAGGACAGCTAGCTGCAAACCCAGCTGGCTGCAAACCCGGTGTGAAGCTGGGACAGCTGGCTGCAAACCCAGCTGGCTGCAAACCCAGCGGGCTGCAAACCCGGTTTCCAGCTGGGACAGATGGCTACAAACCCGGCGGGCTGCAACCCCGGTTTTCAGCTGGGACAGCTGGCTGCAAACCCAGCCGGCTGCAAACCCAGCTGTCTGCAAACCCAGCTGTCTGCAAACCCGGTTTCCAGCTGGGACAGCTGGCTGCAAACACAGCGGGCTGCAAACCTGGTTTCCAGCTGGGACAGCTGGCTGCAAACCCAGCTGGTTGCAAACCCGGTTTCCTGTTGGGACAGCTAGCTGCAAACCCAGCTGGCTGCAAACCCGGTGTGAAGCTGGGACAGCTGGCTGCAAACCCAGCTGGCTGCAAACCCAGCGGGCTGCAAACCCGTTTTCCAGCTGGGACAGATGGCTACAAACCCAGCTGGTTGCAAACCCGGTTTCCAGCTGGGACAGCTGGCTGCAAACCCGGCGGGCTGCACACCCGGTTTGAAGCTGGGTAAGCTGGCTGCAAACCCAGCTGCCTGCAAACCCGGTTTTCAGCTGGGACAGCTGGCTGCCAACCCAGCTGGCTGCCAACCCAGCTGGCTGCAAACCCGGTTTCCAGCTAAGACAGCCAGCTGCAAACCCAGCTGGCTGCAAACCCGGTGTGAAGCTGGGACAGCTGGCTGCAAACCCAGCTGGCTGCAAACCCAGCGGGCTGCAAACCCGGTTTCCAGCTGGGACAGATGGCTACAAACCCAGCTGGTTGCAAACCCGGTTTCCAGCTGGGACAGCTGGCTGCAAACCCGGCGGGCTGCAAACCCAGCTGTCTGCAAACCCGGTTTTCAGCTAGGACGACTGGCTGCAAACCCAGCTGCTAGGACAACTGGCTGGCTGGCTGGTAGGACAACTGGCAGCTGGTTGAAAACCCGGTATCCAGCTAGGACAGCTAGCTGCAAACCCAGCTGGCTGCAAACCCGGTGTGAAGCTGGGACAGCTGGCTGCAAACCCAGCTGGCTGCAAAACCCAGCGGGCTGCAAACCCGGTTTCCAGCTGGGACAGATGGCTACAAACCCGGCGGGCTGCACACCCGGTTTGAAGCTGGGTAAGCTGGCTGCAAACCCAGCTGCCTGCAAACCCGGTTTGAAGCTGGGACAGCTGGCTGCGAACCCAGCTGGCTGCAAACTCAGCTGTCTGCAAACCCGGTTTCCAGCTGGGACAGCTGGCTGCGAACCCAGCTGCCTGAAAATCCGGTCTCCAGCAGGGACAGTTGGCTGCCAACCTAGCTGGCTGCAAATCCAGCTGTCTGCAAACCCAGCCGGCTGCAAACCCAGCTGTCTGCAAACCCGATGCTTCAAACCCAGCGGGCTGCAAACCCGGTTTCCAGCTGGGACAGCTCTCTTCAAACCCAGCTGGCTGCAAACCCAGCTGGCTGCAAAACCCAGCGGGCTGCAAACCCGGTTTCCAGCTGGGACAGATGGCTACAAACCCGGCGGGCTGCACACCCGGTTTGAAGCTGGGTAAGCTGGCTGCAAACCCAGCTGCCTGCAAACCCGGTTTGAAGCTGGGACAGCTGGCTGCGAACCCAGCTGGCTGCAAACTCAGCTGTCTGCAAACCCGGTTTCCAGCTGGGACAGCTGGCTGCGAACCCAGCTGCCTGAAAATCCGGTCTCCAGCAGGGACAGTTGGCTGCCAACCTAGCTGGCTGCAAATCCAGCTGTCTGCAAACCCAGCCGGCTGCAAACCCAGCTGTCTGCAAACCCGATGCTTCAAACCCAGCGGGCTGCAAACCCGGTTTCCAGCTGGGACAGCTCTCTTCAAACCCAGCTGGCTGCAAACCCAGCGGGCTGCAAACCCGGTTTCCAGCTGGGACAGATGGCTACAAACCCGGCGGGCTGCAACCCCGGTTTTCAGCTGGGACAGCTGGCTGCAAACCCAGCCGGCTGCAAACCCAGCTGTCTGCAAACCCAGCTGTCTGCAAACCCGGTTTCCAGCTGGGACAGCTGGCTGCAAACTCAGCTGGCTGTAAACCCGGTTTCGAGCTCTGACAGCTGGCTGCAAACCCAGCTGTCTGCAAACCCAGCTGTCTTCAAACCCGGTTTCCAGCTAGACAGCTAGCTGCAAACCCAGCTGGCTGCAAAACCGGTTCCCAGCTGGGACAGCTAGCTGCAGCCAGCCAGCCAGCTGTCTCATGAACCCGGTTACCAGCTGGGACAGTTGGCTGCAAAGCCAGCGGGCTGCAAACCCAGCTGGCTGCAAACCCGGTTTCGAGCTCTGACAGCTGGCTGCAAACCCAGCTGTCTGCAAACCCGGTTTCCAGCTGAGACAGCTAGCTGCAAACCCAGCTGGCTGCAAAACCGGTTTCCAGCTGGGACAGCTGGCTGCAAACCCAGCTGTCTCATGAACCCGGTTACCAGCTGGGACAGTTGGCTGCAAAGCCAGCGGGCTGCAAACCCAGCTGTCTGCAAACTCGGTTTCCAGCTGGGACAGCTGGTTGCGAACCCAGCTGGCTGCAAACCCGGTAACCAGCTGGGACAGCTCTCTACAACCCAAGCTGCCTGCAAACCGGGTTTCCAGCTGGGAAAGCTGGCTGCAAACCCAGCTGGCCTCAAACCCGGTTTGAAGCTGGGTAAGCTGGCTGCAAACCCAGCTGCCTGCAAACCCGGTTTCCAGCTGGGACAGCTGGCTGCCAACCCAGCTGGCTGCAAACCCAACTGTCTGCAAACTCGGTTTTCAGCTAGGACAGCTAGCTGCAAACCCAGCTGGCTGCAAACCCGGTGTGAAGCTGGGACAGCTGGCTGCAAACCCAGCTGGCTGCAAACCTAGCGGGCTGCAAACCCGTTTTCCAGCTGGGACAGATGGCTACAAACCCAGCTGGTTGCAAACCCGGTTTCCAGCTGGGACAGCTGGCTGCAAACCCGGCGGGCTGCACACCCGGTTTGAAGCTGGGTAAGCTGGCTGCAAACCCAGCTGCCTGCAAACCCGGTTTTCAGCTGGGACAGCTGGCTGCCAACCCAGCTGGCTGCCAACCCAGCTGGCTGCAAACCCGGTTTCCAGCTAAGACAGCCAGCTGCAAACCCAGCTGGCTGCAAACCCGGTGTGAAGCTGGGACAGCTGGCTGCAAACCCAGCTGGCTGCAAACCCAGCGGGCTGCAAACCCGGTTTCCAGCTGGGACAGATGGCTACAAACCCAGCTGGTTGCAAACCCGGTTTCCAGCTGGGACAGCTGGCTGCAAACCCGGCGGGCTGCAAACCCAGCTGTCTGCAAACCCGGTTTTCAGCTAGGACGACTGGCTGCAAACCCAGCTGCTAGGACAACTGGCTGGCTGGCTGGTAGGACAACTGGCAGCTGGTTGAAAACCCGGTATCCAGCTAGGACAGCTAGCTGCAAACCCAGCTGGCTGCAAACCCGGTGTGAAGCTGGGACAGCTGGCTGCAAACCCAGCTGGCTGCAAAACCCAGCGGGCTGCAAACCCGGTTTCCAGCTGGGACAGATGGCTACAAACCCGGCGGGCTGCACACCCGGTTTGAAGCTGGGTAAGCTGGCTGCAAACCCAGCTGCCTGCAAACCCGGTTTGAAGCTGGGACAGCTGGCTGCGAACCCAGCTGGCTGCAAACTCAGCTGTCTGCAAACCCGGTTTCCAGCTGGGACAGCTGGCTGCGAACCCAGCTGCCTGAAAATCCGGTCTCCAGCAGGGACAGTTGGCTGCCAACCTAGCTGGCTGCAAATCCAGCTGTCTGCAAACCCAGCCGGCTGCAAACCCAGCTGTCTGCAAACCCGATGCTTCAAACCCAGCGGGCTGCAAACCCGGTTTCCAGCTGGGACAGCTCTCTTCAAACCCAGCTGGCTGCAAACCCAGCTGTCTGCAAACCCGGTTTTCAGCTAGGACAACTGGCTGCAAACCCAACTGGCTGTAAACCCGGTTTCCAGCTGAGCCAGCTGGCTGCAAACCCAGCTGTTTGCAAACCCAGCTGTCTGCAAACCCGGTTTCCAGCTGGGACAGCTGGCTGCAAACCCAGCTGGCTGCAAACACAGCGGGCTGCAAACCCGGTTTCAAGCTGGGACAGCTGCCTGCAAACCCAGCTGGCTGCAAAACCAGCGGGCTGCAAACCCGGTTTCCAGCTGGGACAGCTGGCTGCTACCCCAGCTGGCTGCAAACCCGGTTTCCAGCTGGGAAAGCTGGCTGCAAACCCAGCTGGCTGCAAACCCGGTTTCCAGCTGGGACAGCTGGCTGCAAACCCAGCTGTCTCATGAACCCGGTTACCAGCTGGGATAATTGGCTGCAAAGCCAGTGGGCTGCAAAGCCGGTTTCCAGCTGGGACAGAATCTGCAAACCCAGCTGGCTGCAAACCCAGCCGGCTGCAAACCCAGCTGGCTGCAAGCCCAGCCGGCTGCAAACCCAGCTGTCTGTTACCCCGGTTTCCAGATGGGACAGTTTGCTGCGAACCCAGCTGGCTGCAAACCCGGTTTCCAGCTAGGACAGCTAGCTGCAAACCCAGCTGGCTGCAAACCCGGTGTGAAGCTGGGACAGCTGGCTGCAAACTCAGCGCGCTGCAAACCCAGCGGGCTGCAAACTAGGTTTCCAGCTGGGACAGATGGCTACAAACCCAGCTGGTTGCAAACCTGGTTTCCAGCTGGGACAGCTGACTGCAAACCCGGCGGGCTGCAAACCCGGTTTTCAGCTGGGACAGCTGGCTGCGAAACCCGCCGGCTGCAAACTCAGCTGTCTGCAAACCCGATTTCCGGCTAGGACAGCTGGCTGCAAACCCAGCGGGCTGCAAACTCGGTTTTCAGCTGGGACAGCTCTCTGAAAACCCAGCTGGCTGCAAACGCAGCTGTCTGTAAACCCGGTTTCCAGCTGGGACAGCTGGCTGCAAACCCAGCTGGCTGCAAACAGAGCGGGCTGCAAACCCGGTTTCAAGCTGGGATTGCTGCCTGCAAACCCTGCTGCCTGCAAACGCAGCTGTCTGCAAACCCGGTTTCCAGCTGGGACAGCTGGCTGCAAACCCAGCTGGCTGCAAACCGAGCGGGCTGCAAACCTGGTTTCCAGCTGAGACAGCTGGCTGCAAACCCAGCTGGTTGCAAACCCGGTTTCCTGCTGGGACAGCTAGCTGCAAACCCAGCTGGCTGCAAACCCGGTTCGAAGCTGGGACAGCTGGCTGCGAACCAAACTGCCTGAAAATCCGGTTTCCAGCAGGGACAGTTGGCTGCAAACCCAGCTGGCTGCAAACCCAGCTGGCTGCAAACCCGGTTTCCAGCTGTGACAGCTGGCTGCAAACCCAGCGAGCTGCAAACCCGGTTTCCAGCTGGAACAGCTCTCTGAAAACCCAGCTGGCTGCAAACGCAGCTGTCTGTAAACCCGGTTTCCAGCTGGGACAGCTGGCTGCAAACCCAGCTGGCTGCAAACAGAGCGGGCTGCAAACCCGGTTTCAAGCTGGGATTGCTGCCTGCAAACCCTGCTGGCTGCAAACGCAGCTGTCTGCAAGCCCGGTTTCCAGCTGGGACAGCTGGCTGCAAACCCAGCTGGCTGCAAACCGAGCGGGCTGCAAACCCGGTTTCAAGCTGGGACAGCTGGCTGCGAACCCAGCTGGCTGCAACCCCGGTTTCCAGCTGGGACAGCTGGCTGCAAACCCGGCTGGCTGCAAACCCGGTTTCCAGCTGGGACAGCTGGCTGCAAACCCAGCTGGCTGCAAAACCGGGGTCCAGCTGGGACAGCTGGCTGCAAACCCAGCTGGCTGCAAACCCGGTTCGAAGCTGGGACAGCTGGCTGCGAACCCAGCTGCCTGAAAATCCAGTTTCCAGCAGGGACAGTTGGCTGCAAACCAAGCTGGCTGCAAACCCAGCTGGCTGCAAACCTGGTTTCCAGCTGGGACAGCTGGCTGCAAACCCAGCGAGCTGCAAACCCGGTTTCCAGCTGGAACAGCTCTCTGAAAACCCAGCTGGCTGCAAACGCAGCTGTCTGTAAACCCGGTTTCCAGCTGGGACAGCTGGCTGCAAACCCAGCTGGCTGCAAACAGAGTGGGCTGCAAACCCGGTTTCAAGCTGGGATTGCTGCCTGCAAACCCTGCTGGCTGCAAACGCAGCTGTCTGCAAACCCAGTTTCCAGCTGGGACAGCTGGCTGCAAACCCAGCTGGCTGCAAACCGAGCGGGCTGCAAACCTGGTTTCCAGCTGAGACAGCTGGCTGCAAACCCAGCTGGTTGCAAACCCGGTTTCCTGCTGGGACAGCTAGCTGCAAACCCAGCTGGCTGCAAACCCGGTTCGAAGCTGGGACAGCTGGCTGCGAACCCAGCTGCCTGAAAATCCGGTTTCCAGCAGGGACAGTTGGCTGCAAACCCAGCTGGCTGCAAACCCAGCTGGCTGCAAACCCGGTTTCCAGCTGGGACAGCTGGCTGCAAACCCAGCGAGCTGCAAACTCGGTTTCCAGCTGGAACAGCTCTCTGAAAACATTGCTGGCTGCAAATGCACCTGTCGGTAAACCCGGTTTCCAGCTGGGACAGCTGGCTGCAAACCCAGCTGGCTGCAAACAGAGCGGGCTGCAAACCCGGTTTCAAGCTGGGATTGCTGCCTGCAAACCCTGCTGGCTGCAAACGCAGCTGTCTGCAAACCCGGTTTCCAGCTGGGACAGCTGGCTGCAAACCCAGCTGGCTGCAAACCGAGCGGGCTGCAAACCCGGTTTCAAGCTGGGACAGCTGGCTGCAAACCCAACTGGCTGCAACCCCGGTTTCCAGCTGGGACAGCTGGCTGCAAACCCGGCTGGCTGCAAACCCGGCTGGCTGCAAACCCGGTTTCCAGCTGGGACAGCTGGCTGCAAACCCAGCTGGCTGCAAACCAAGCTGGCTGCAAACCCGGTTTTCAGCTGGGACAGCTGGCTGCAAACCCAGCTGTCTGCAAACCCGGTTTCCAGCTGGGACAGCTGGCTGCGAACCCAGCTTTCTGCAAACCCGGTTTCCAGCTGGGACAGCTAGCTGTGAACCCAACTGTCTGCAAACCCGGTTTCCAGCTGGGACAGCTGACTGCGAACCCAGCTGCCTGCAAACCTGGTTTCCAGCTGGGGCAGCTCTCTGCAAACCCAGCTGGCTGCAAACCCGGTTTGCAGCTGGGACAGCTGGCTGCGAATCCAGCTTTCTGCAAACCCGGTTTCCAGCTGGGACAGCTGGCTGCGAACCCAGCTGTCTGCAAACCCGGTTTCCAGCTGGGACAGCTGGCTGCGAACCCAGCTGCCTGAAAACCTGGTTTCCAGCTGGGACAGCTCTCTGCAAACCCAGCTGGCTGCAAACCCAGCGGCCTGCCAACCCGGTTTCAAGCTGGGATAGCTTCCTGCAAACCCAGCTGGCTGCAAACCCGGTTTCCAGCTGGGACAGCTGGCTGCAAACCCAGCTGGCTGCAAACCAAGCTGGCTGCAAACCCAGCTGGCTGCAAACCCAGATGGCTGCAAACCCGGTTTTCAGCTGGGACAGCTGGCTGCAAACCCAGCTGGCTGCAAACCAAGCTGGCTGCAAACCCGGTTTTCAGCTGGGACAGCTGGCTGCAAACCCAGCTGTCTGCAAACCCGGTTTCCAGCTGGGACAGCTGGCTGCGAACCCAGCTTTCTGCAAACCCGGTTTCCAGCTGGGACAGCTGGCTGTGAACCCAACTGTCTGCAAACCCGGTTTCCAGCTGGGACAGCTGACTGCGAACCCAGCTGCCTGCAAACCTGGTTTCCAGCTGGGGCAGCTCTCTGCAAACCCAGCTGGCTGCAAACCCGGTTTCCAGCTGGGACAGCTGGCTGCGAATCCAGCTTTCTGCAAACCCGGTTTCCAGCTGGGACAGCTGGCTGCGAACCCAGCTGTCTGCAAACCCGGTTTCCAGCTGGGACAGCTGGCTGCGAACCCAGCTGCCTGAAAACCTGGTTTCCAGCTGGGACAGCTCTCTGCAAACCCAGCTGGCTGCAAACCCAGCGGCCTGCCAACCCGGTTTCAAGCTGGGATAGCTGCCTGCAAACCCAGCTGGCCGCAAACGCAGCTGTCTGCAAACCCGGTTTCCAGCTGGGACAGCTGGCTGCAAACCCAGCTGGCTGCAAACCGAGCGGGGTGCAAACCCGGTTTCAAGCTGGGACAGCTGGCTGCAAACCCAGCTGGCTGCAAACCCGGTTTCCAGCTGGGACAGCTGGTTGCAAACCCAGCTGGCTGCAAACCCGGTTTCCAGCTGGGACAGCTGGCTGCAAATCCAGCTGGCTGCAAACCCGGTTTCCAGCTGGGACAGCTGGCTGCAAACCCAGCTGGCTGCAAAACAAGCTGGCTGCAAACCCAGCTGGCTGCAAACCCGGTTTCCAGCTGGGACAGCTGGCTGCAAACCCAGCTGGCTGCAAACCCGGTTCGAAGCTGGGACAGCTGGCTGCGAACCAAGCTGCCTGAAAATCCGGTTTCCAGCAGGGACAGTTGGCTGCAAACCCAGCTGGCTGCAAACCCAGCTGGCTGCAAACCCGGTTTCCAGCTGGGACAGCTGGCTGCAAACCCAGCGAGCTGCAAACCCGATTTCCAGCTGGAACAGCTCTCTGAAAACCCAGCTGGCTGCAAACGCAGCTGTCTGTAAACCCGGTTTCTAGCTGGGACAGCTGGCTGCAAACCCAGCTGGCTGCAAACAGAGCGGGCTGCAAACCCGGTTTCAAGCTGGGATTGCTGCCTGCAAACCCTGCTGGCTGCAAACGCAGCTGTCTGCAAACCCGGTTTCCAGCTGGGACAGCTGGCTGCAAACCCAGCTGGCTGCAAACCGAGCGGGCTGCAAACCCAGTTTCAAGCTGGGACAGCTGGCTGCAAACCCAGCTGGCTGCAAAACCGGGGTCCAGCTGGGACAGCTGGCTGCAAACCCAGCTGGCTGCAAACCCGGTTCGAAGCTGGGACAGCTGGCTACGAACCCAGCTGCCTGAAAATGCGGTTTCCAGCAGGGACAGTTGGCTGCAAACTCAGCTGGCTGCAAACCCAGCTGGCTGCAAACCCGGTTTCCAGCTGCGACAGCTGGCTGCAAACCCAGCGAGCTGCAAACCCGGTTTCCAGCTGGAACAGCTCTCTGAAAACCCAGCTGGCTGCAAACGCACCTGTCGGTAAACCCGGTTTCCAGCTGGGACAGCTGGCTGCAAACCCAGCTGGCTGCAAACAGAGCGGGCTGCAAACCCGGTTTCAAGCTGGGATTGCTGCCTGCAAACCCTGCTGGCTGCAAACGCAGCTGTCTGCAAACCTGGTTTCCAGCTGGGACAGCTGGCTGCAAACCCAGCTGGCTGCAAACCAAGCGGGCTGCAAACCCGGTTTCAAGCTGGGACAGCTGGCTGCAAACCCAGCTGGCTGCAACCCCGGTTTCCAGCTGGGATAGCTGGCTGCAAACCCGGCTGGCTGCAAACCCGGTTTCCAGCTGGGACAGCTGGCTGCAAACCCAGCTGGCTGCAAACCAAGCTGGCTGCAAACCCGGTTTCCAGCTGGGACAGCTAGCTGCAAACCCAGCTGTCTGCAAACCCGGTTTCCAGCTGGGACAGCTGGCTGCGAACCCAGCTTTCTGCAAACCCGGTTTCCAGCTGGGACAGCTGGCTGTGAACCCAGCTGTCTGCAAACCCGGTTTCCAGCTGGGACAGCTGACTGCGAACCCAGCTGCCTGCAAACCTGGTTTCCAGCTGGGGCAGCTCTCTGCAAACCCAGCTGGCTGCAAACCCGGTTTCCAGCTGGGACAGCTGGCTGCGAACCCAGCTTTCTGCAAACCCGGTTTCCAGCTGGGACTGCTGGCTGCGAACGCAGCTGTCTGCAAACCCGGTTTCCAGCTGGGACAGCTGGGACAGGTGGCTGCGAACCCAGCTGCCTGCAAACCTGGTTTCCAGCTGGGACAGCTGGCTGCGAACCCAGCTGTGTGCAAACCCGGTTTCCAGCTGGGACAGCTGGCTGCGAACCCAGCTGCCTGCAAACCCGGGTTCCAGCTGGGACAGCTCTCTGCAAACCCAGCTGGCTGCAAACCCAGCGGCCTGCCAACCCGGTTTCAAGCTGGGATAGCTGCCTGCAAACCCAGCTGGCCGCAAACGCAGCTGTCTGCAAACCCGGTTTCCAGCTGGGACAGCTGGCTGCAAACCCAGCTGGCTGCAAACCGAGCGGGCTGCAAACCCGGTTTCAAGCTGCGACAGCTGGCTGCAAACCCAGCTGGCTGCAAACCCGGTTTTCAGCTGGGACAGCTGGCTGCAAACCCAGCTGGCTGCAAAAAAAGCTGGCTGCAAGCCCAGCTGGCTGCAAACCCAGCTGGCTGCAAACCCGGTTTCCAGCTGGGACAGCTGGCTGCAAACCCAGCTGGCTGCAAACCCGGTTTCCAGCTGGGACAGCTGGCTGCAAACCCAGCTGTCTGCAAACCCGGTTTCCAGCTGGAACAGCTGGCTGCGAACCCAGCTTTCTGCAAACCCGGTTTCCAGCTGGGACAGCTGGCTGCGAACGCAGCTGTCTGCAAACCCGGTTTCCAGCTGGGACAGCTGGCTGCGAACCCAGCTGCCTGCAAACCCGGGTTCCAGCTGGGACAGCTCTCTGCAAACCCAGCTGGCTGCAAACCCAGTGGCCTGCCAACCCGGTTTCAAGCTGGGATAGCTGCCTGCAAACCCAGCTGGCCGCAAACGCAGCTGTCTGCAAACCCGGTTTCCAGCTGGGACAGCTGGCTGCAAACCCAGCTGGCTGCAAACCGAGCGGGATGCAAACCCGGTTTCAAGCTGGGACAGCTGGCTGCAAACCAAGCTGGCTGCAAACCCGGTTTTCAGCTGGGATAGCTGGTTGCAAACCCAGCTGGCTGCATACCCGGTTTCCAGCTGGGACAGCTGGCTGCAAATCCAGCTGGCTGCAAACCCGGTTTCCAGCTGGGACAGCTGGCTGCAAACCCAGCTGGCTGCAAACCAAGCTGGCTGCAAACCCAGCTGGCTGCAAACCCGGTTTCCAGCTGGGACAGCTGGCTGCAAACCCAGCTGTCTGCAAACCCGGTTTCCAGCTGGGACAGCTGGCTGCGAACCCAGCTTTCTGCAAACCCGGTTTCCAGCTGGGACAGCTGGCTGTGAACCCAGCTGTCTGCAAACCCGGTTTCTAGCTGGGACAGCTGGCTGCGAACTCAGCTGCCTGCAAACCTGGTTTCCAGCTGGGACAGCTCTCTGCAAACCCAGCTGGCTGCAAACCCGGTTTCCAGCTGGGACAGCTAGCTGCAAACCCAGCTGGCTGCAAACCAAGCTGGCTGCAAACCCAGCTGGCTGCAAACCCGGTTTCCAGCAGGGACAGCTGGCTGCAAACCCAGCTGGCTGCAAACCCGGTTTCCAGCTGGGACAGCTGGCTGCAAACCCATCTGCTTGAAAACCCGGTATCCAGCTAGGACAGCTAGCTGCAAACCCAGCTGGTTGCAAACAGAGCGGGCTGCAAACCCGGTTTCAAGCTGGGATTACTGCCTGCAAACCCTGCTGGCTGCAAACGCAGCTGTCTGCAAACCTGGTTTCCAGCTGGGACAGCTGGCTGCAAACCCAGCTGGCTGCAAACCAAGCGGGCTGCAAACCCGGTTTCAAGCTGGGACAGCTGGCTGCAAACCCAGCTGGCTGCAACCCCGGTTTCCAGCTGGGATAGCTGGCTGCGAACCCAGCTGCCTGCAAACCCAGTTTCCAGCTGGGACAGCTCTCTGCAAACCCAGCTGGCTGCAAGCCCAGCGGCCTGCCAACCCGGTTTCAAGCTGGGATAGCTGCCTGCAAACCCAGCTGGCTGCAAACGCAGCTGTCTGCAAACCCGGTTTCCAGCTCGGACAGCTGGCTGCAAACCCAGCTGGCTGCAAACCGAGCGGGCTGCAAACCCGGTTTCAAGCTGTGATAGCTGCCTGCAAACCCAGCTGGCTGCAAACGCAGCTGTCTGCAAACCCGGTTTCCAGCTCGGACAGCTGGCTGCAAACCCAGCTGGCTGCAAACCAAGCTGGCTGCAAACCCAGCTGGCTGCAAACCCGGTTTCCAGCTGGGACAGCTGGCTGCAAACCCAGCGAGCTGCAAACCCGGTTTCCAGCTGGAACAGCTCTCTGAAAACCCAGCTGGCTGCAAACGCACCTGTCGGTAAACCCGGTTTCCAGCTGGGACAGCTGGCTGCAAACCCAGCTGGCTGCAAACAGAGCGGGCTGCAAACCCGGTTTCAAGCTGGGATTGCTGCCTGCAAACCCTGCTGGCTGCAAACGCAGCTGTCTGCAAACCTGGTTTCCAGCTGGGACAGCTGGCTGCAAACCCAGCTGGCTGCAAACCAAGCGGGCTGCAAACCCGGTTTCAAGCTGGGACAGCTGGCTGCAAACCCAGCTGGCTGCAACCCCGGTTTCCAGCTGGGATAGCTGGCTGCAAACCCGGCTGGCTGCAAACCCGGTTTCCAGCTGGGACAGCTGGCTGCAAACCCAGCTGGCTGCAAACCAAGCTGGCTGCAAACCCGGTTTCCAGCTGGGACAGCTAGCTGCAAACCCAGCTGTCTGCAAACCCGGTTTCCAGCTGGGACAGCTGGCTGGGAACCCAGCTTTCTGCAAACCCGGTTTCCAGCTGGGACAGCTGGCTGTGAACCCAGCTGTTTGCAAACCCGGTTTCCAGCTGGGACAGCTGACTGCGAACCCAGCTGCCTGCAAACCTGGTTTCCAGCTGGGGCAGCTCTCTGCAAACCCAGCTGGCTGCAAACCCGGTTTCCAGCTGGGACAGCTGGCTGCGAACCCAGCTTTCTGCAAACCCGGTTCCCAGCTGGGACTGCTGGCTGCGAACGCAGCTGTCTGCAAACCCGGTTTCCAGCTGGGACAGCTGGGACAGCTGGCTGCGAACCCAGCTGCCTGCAAACCTGGTTTCCAGCTGGGACAGCTGGCTGCGAACCCAGCTGTCTGCAAACCCGGTTTCCAGCTGGGACAGCTGGCTGCGAACCCAGCTGCCTGCAAACCCGGGTTCCAGCTGGGACAGCTCTCTGCAAACCCAGCTGGCTGCAAACCCAGCGGCCTGCCAACCCGGTTTCAAGCTGGGATAGCTGCCTGCAAACCCAGCTGGCCGCAAACGCAGCTGTCTGCAAACCCGGTTTCCAGCTGGGACAGCTGGCTGCAAACCCAGCTGGCTGCAAACCGAGCGGGCTGCAAACCCGGTTTCAAGCTGCGACAGTTGGCTGCAAACCCAGCTGGCTGCAAACCCGGTTTTCAGCTGGGACAGCTGGCTGCAAACCCAGCTGGCTGCAAAAAAAGCTGGCTGCGAGCCCAGCTGGCTGCAAACCCAGCTGGCTGCAAACCCGGTTTCCAGCTGGGACAGCTGGCTGCAAACCCAGCTGTCTGCAAACCCGGTTTCCAGCTGGGACAGCTGGCTGCGAACCCAGCTTTCTGCAAACCCGGTTTCCAGCTGGGACAGCTGGCTGCGAACGCAGCTGTCTGCAAACCCGGTTTCCAGCTGGGACAGCTGGCTGCGAACCCAGCTGCCTGCAAACCCGGGTTCCAGCTGGGACAGCTCTCTGCAAACCCAGCTGGCTGCAAACCCAGTGGCCTGCCAACCCGGTTTCAAGCTGGGATAGCTGCCTGCAAACCCAGCTGGCCGCAAACGCAGCTGTCTGCAAACCCGGTTTCCAGCTGGGACAGCTGGCTGCAAACCCAGCTGGCTGCAAACCGAGCGGGATGCAAACCCGGTTTCAAGCTGGGACAGCTGGCTGCAAACCCAGCTGGCTGCAAACCCGGTTTCCAGCTGGGACAGCTGGTTGCAAACCCAGCTGGCTGCATACCCGGTTTCCAGCTGGGACAGCTGGCTGCAAATCCAGCTGGCTGCAAACCCGGTTTCCAGCTGGGACAGCTGGCTGCAAACCCAGCTGGCTGCAAACCAAGCTGGCTGCAAACCCAGCTGGCTGCAAACCCGGTTTCAAGCTGGGACAGCTGGCTGCAAACCCAGCTGGCTGCAAACCCGGTTTTCAGCTGGGACAGCTGGTTGCAAACCCAGCTGGCTGCATACCCGGTTTCCAGCTGGGACAGCTGGCTGCAAATCCAGCTGGCTGCAAACCCGGTTTCCAGCTGGGACAGCTGGCTGCAAACCCAGCTGGCTGCAAACCAAGCTGGCTGCAAACCCAGCTGGCTGCAAACCCGGTTTCCAGCTGGGACAGCTGGCTGCAAACCCAGCTGTCTGCAAAGCCGGTTTCCAGCTGGGACAGCTGGCTGCAAACCCAGCTGTCTGCAAACCCGGTTTCCAGCTGGGACAGCTGGCTGCGAACCCAGCTTTCTGCAAACCCAGTTTTTAGCTGGGACAGCTGGCTGCGAACCCAGCTGTCTGCAAACCCGGTTTCCAGCTGGGACAGCTGGCTGCGAACCCAGCTGCCTGCAAACCGAGCGGGCTGCAAACCCGGTTTCAAGCTGTGATAGCTGCCTGCAAACCCTGCTGGCTGCAAACCCAGCGGGCTGCAAACCCGGTTTCAAGCTGGGATAGCTGCCTGCAAACCCTGCTGACTGCAAACCCAGCGGGCTGCAAACCCGATTTCCAGCTGGGACAGCTGGCTGCAAACCCAGCTGGCTGCAAACCCGGTTTCCAGCTAAGACAGCTGGCTGCAAACCCAGCTGGCTGCAAACCAAGCTGGCTGCAAATCCAGCTGGCTGCAAACCCGGTTTCCAGCTGGGACAGCTGGTTGCAAAACCAGCTGTCTGCAAACCTGGTTTCCAGCTGGGACAGCTGGCTGCGAACCCAGCTGTCTGCAAACCCGGTTTCCAGCTGGGACAGCTGGCTGCGAACCCAGCTGCCTGCAAACCCAGTTTCCAGCTGGGACAGCTCTCTGCAAACCCAGCTGGCTGCAAGCCCAGCGGCCTGCCAACCCGGTTTCAAGCTGGGATAGCTGCCTGCAAACCCAGCTGGCTGCAAACGCAGCTGTCTGCAAACCCGGTTTCCAGCTCGGACAGCTGGCTGCAAACCCAGCTGGCTGCAAACCGAGCGGGCTGCAAACCCGGTTTCAAGCTGTGATAGCTGCCTGCAAACCCTGCTGGCTGCAAACCCAGCGGGCTGCAAACCCGGTTTCAAGCTGGGATAGCTGCCTGCAAACCCTGCTGACTGCAAACCCAGCGGGCTGCAAACCCGATTTCCAGCTGGGACAGCTGGCTGCAAACCCAGCTGGCTGCAAACCCGGTTTCCAGCTGGGACAGCTGGCTGCAAACCCAGCTGGCTGCAAACCAAGCTGGCTGCAAATCCAGCTGGCTGCAAACCCGGTTTCCAGCTGGGACAGCTGGCTGCAAACGCAGCTGTCTGCAAACCCGGTTTCCAGCTGGGACAGCTGGCTGCAAACCAAGCTGGCTGCAAACCGAGCGGGCTGCAAACCTGGTTTCCAGCTGAGACAGCTGGCTGCAAACCCAGCTGGTTGCAAACCCGGTTTCCTGCTGGGACAGCTAGCTGCAAACCCAGCTGGCTGCAAACCCAGTTCAAAGCTGGGACAGCTGGCTGCGAACCCAGCTGCCTGCAAACCCGGTTTACAGCTGGGAAAGCTGGCTGCAAACCCAGGTGGCTGCAAACCCAGCTGGCTGCAAACCCGGTTTTCAGCTGGGACAGTTGGCTGCAAACCCAGATGGCTGCAAACCCAGCTGGCTGCAAACCCAGCTGGCTGCAAACCCGGTTTCCAGCTGGGACAGCTGGCTGCAAACCCAGCGAGCTGCAAACCTGGTTTCCAGCTGGAACAGCTCTCTGAAAACCCAGCTGGCTGCAAACGCACCTGTCGATAAACCCGGTTTCCAGCTGGGACAGCTGGCTGCAAACCCAGCTGGCTGCAAACAGAGCGGGCTGCAAACCCGGTTTCAACCTGGGATTGCTGCCTGCAAACCCTGCTGGCTGCAAACGCAGCTGTCTGCAAACCTGGTTTCCAGCTGGGACAGCTGGCTGCAAACCCAGCTGGCTGCAAACCGAGCGGGCTGCAAACCCGGTTTCAAGCTGGGACAGCTGGCTGCAAACCCAGCTGGCTGCAACCCCGGTTTCCAGCTGGGATAGCTGGCTGCAAACCCGGCTGGCTGCAAACCCGGTTTCCAGCTGGGACAGCTGGCTGCAAACCCAGCTGGCTGCAAACCAAGCTGGCTGCAAACCCGGTTTCCAGCTGGGACAGCTAGCTGCAAACCCAGCTGTCTGCAAACCCGGTTTCCAGCTGGGACAGCTGGCTGCGAACCCAGCTTTCTGCAAACCCGGTTTCCAGCTGGGACAGCTGGCTGCGAACGCAGCTGTCTGCAAACCCGGTTTCCAGCTGGGGCAGCTGGGACAGCTGGCTGCGAACCCAGCTGCCTGCAAACCTGGTTTCCAGCTGGGACAGCTGACTGCGAACCCAGCTGTCTGCAAACCCGGTTTCCAGCTGGGACAGCTGGCTGCGAACCCAGCTGCCTGCAAACCCGGGTTCCAGCTGGGACAGCTCTCTGCAAACCCAGCTGGCTGCAAACCCAGCGGCCTGCCAACCCGGTTTCAAGCTGGGATAGCTGCCTGCAAACCCAGCTGGCTGCAAACCGAGCGGGATGCAAACCCGGTTTCAAGCTGGGACAGCTGGCTGCAAACCAAGCTGGCTGCAAACCCGGTTTCCAGCTGGGACAGCTGGTTGCAAACCCAGCTGGCTGCATACCCGGTTTCCAGCTGGTACAGCTGGCTGCAAATCCAGCTGGCTGCAAACCCGGTTTCCAGCTGGGACAGCTGGCTGCAAACCCAGCTGGCTGCAAACCAAGCTGGCAGCAAACCCAGCTGGCTGCAAACCCGGTTTCCAGCTGGGACAGCTGGCTGCAAACCCAGCTGTCTGCAAACCCGGTTTCCAGCTGGGACAGCTGGCTGCGAACCCAGCTTTCTGCAAACCCGGTTTCCAGCTGGGACAGCTGGCTGTGAACCCAGCTGTCTGCAAACCCGGTTTCTAGCTGGGACAGCTGGCTGCGAACCCAGCTGCCTGCAAACCTGGTTTCCAGCTGGGACAGCTGACTGCGAACCCAGCTGTCTGCAAACCCGGTTTCCAGCTGGGACAGCTGGCTGCAAACCCAGCTGGCTGCAAACCGAGCGGGATGCAAACCCGGTTTTAAGCTGGGACAGCTGGCTGCAAACCAAGCTGGCTGCAAACCCGGTTTCCAGCTGGGACAGCTGGTTGCAAACCCAGCTGGCTGCATACCCGGTTTCCAGCTGGTACAGCTGGCTGCAAATCCAGCTGGCTGCAAACCCGGTTTCCAGCTGGGACAGCTGGCTGCAAACCCAGCTGGCTGCAAACCAAGCTGGCAGCAAACCCAGCTGGCTGCAAACCCGGTTTCCAGCTGGGACAGCTGGCTGCAAACCCAGCTGTCTGCAAACCCGGTTTCCAGCTGGGACAGCTGGCTGCGAACCCAGCTTTCTGCAAACCCGGTTTCCAGCTGGGACAGCTGGCTGTGAACCCAGCTGTCTGCAAACCCGGTTTCTAGCTGGGACAGCTGGCTGCGAACCCAGCTGCCTGCAAACCTGGTTTCCAGCTGGGACAGCTCTCTGCAAACCCAGCTGGCTGCAAACCCGGTTTCCAGCTGGGACAGCTGGCTGCAAACCCAGCTGGCTGCAAACCAAGCTGGCTGCAAACCCAGCTGGCTGCAAACCCGGTTTCCAGCAGGGACAGCTGGCTGCAAACCCAGCTGGCTGCAAACCCGGTTTCCAGCTGGGACAGCTGGCTGCAAACCCAGCTGGCTGCAAAGCCGGTTTCCAGCTGGGACAGCTGGCTGCAAACCCAGCTGTCTGCAAACCCGGTTTCCAGCTGGGACAGCTGGCTGCGAACCCAGCTTTCTGCAAACCCAGTTTTTAGCTGGGACAGCTGGCTGCGAACCCAGCTGTCTGCAAACCCGGTTTCCAGCTGGGACAGCTGGCTGCGAACCCAGCTGCCTGCAAACCCAGTTTCCAGCTGGGACAGCTCTCTGCAAACCCAGCTGGCTGCAAGCCCAGCGGCCTGCCAACCCGGTTTCAAGCTGGGATAGCTGCCTGCAAACCCAGCTGGCTGCAAACGCAGCTGTCTGCAAACCCGGTTTCCAGCTCGGACAGCTGGCTGCAAACCCAGCTGGCTGCAAACCGAGCGGGCTGCAAACCCGGTTTCAAGCTGTGATAGCTGCCTGCAAACCCTGCTGGCTGCAAACCCAGCGGGCTGCAAACCCGGTTTCAAGCTGGGATAGCTGCCTGCAAACCCTGCTGACTGCAAACCCAGCGGGCTGCAAACCCGATTTCCAGCTAGGACAGCTGGCTGCAAACCCAGCTGGCTGCAAACCCGGCTTCCAGCTAAGACAGCTGGCTGCAAACCCAGCTGGCTGCAAACCAAGCTGGCTGCAAATCCAGCTGGCTGCAAACCCGGTTTCCAGCTGGGACAGCTGGTTGCAAAACCAGCTGTCTGCAAACCTGGTTTCCAGCTGGGACAGCTGGCTGCGAACCCAGCTGTCTGCAAACCCGGTTTCCAGCTGGGACAGCTGGCTGCGAACCCAGCTGCCTGCAAACCCAGTTTCCAGCTGGGACAGCTCTCTGCAAACCCAGCTGGCTGCAAGCCCAGCGGCCTGCCAACCCGGTTTCAAGCTGGGATAGCTGCCTGCAAACCCAGCTGGCTGCAAACGCAGCTGTCTGCAAACCCGGTTTCCAGCTCGGACAGCTGGCTGCAAACCCAGCTGGCTGCAAACCGAGCGGGCTGCAAACCCGGTTTCAAGCTGTGATAGCTGCCTGCAAACCCTGCTGGCTGCAAACCCAGCGGGCTGCAAACCCGGTTTCAAGCTGGGATAGCTGCCTGCAAACCCTGCTGACTGCAAACCCAGCGGGCTGCAAACCCGATTTCCAGCTGGGACAGCTGGCTGCAAACCCAGCTGGCTGCAAACCCGGTTTCCAGCTGGGACAGCTGGCTGCAAACCCAGCTGGTTGCAAACCCGGTTTCCTGCTGGGACAGCTAGCTGCAAACCCAGCTGGCTGCAAACCCAGTTCAAAGCTGGGACAGCTGGCTGCGAACCCAGCTGCCTGAAAATCCGGTTTCCAGCAGGGACAGTTGGCTGCAAACCCAGCTGGCTGCAAACCCAGCTGGCTGCAAACCCAGCTGGCTGCAAACCCGGTTTCCAGCTGGGACGGCTGGCTGCAAACCCAGCGAGCTGCAAACCCGGTTTCCAGCTGGAACAGCTCTCTGAAAACCCAGCTGGCTGCAAACGCACCTGTCGGTAAACCCGGTTTCCAGCTGGGACAGCTGGCTGCAAACCCAGCTGGCTGCAAACAGAGCGGGCTGCAAACCCGGTTTCAAGCTGGGACAGCTGGCTGCAAACCCAGCTGGCTGCAACCCCGGTTTCCAGCTGGGATAGCTGGCTGCAAACCCGGCTGGCTGCAAACCCGGTTTCCAGCTGGGACAGCTGGCTGCAAACCCAGCTGGCTGCAAACCAAGCTGGCTGCAAACCCGGTTTCCAGCTGGGACAGCTAGCTGCAAGCCCAGCTGTCTGCAAACCCGGTTTCCAGCTGGGACAGCTGGCTGCGAACCCAGCTTTCTGCAAACCCGGTTTCCAGCTGGGACAGCTGGCTGTGAACCCAGCTGTCTGCAAACCCGGTTTCCAGCTGGGACAGCTGACTGCGAACCCAGCTGCCTGCAAACCTGGTTTCCAGCTGGGGCAGCTCTCTGCAAACCCAGCTGGCTGCAAACCCGGTTTCCAGCTGGGACAGCTGGCTGCGAACCCAGCTTTCTGCAAACCCGGTTTCCTGCTGGGACAGCTAGCTGCAAACCCAGCTGGCTGCAAACCCAGTTCAAAGCTGGGACAGCTGGCTGCGAACCCAGCTGCCTGAAAATCCGGTTTCCAGCAGGGACAGTTGGCTGCAAACCCAGCTGGCTGCAAACCCAGCTGGCTGCAAACCCAGCTGGCTGCAAACCCGGTTTCCAGCTGGGACGGCTGGCTGCAAACCCAGCGAGCTGCAAACCCGGTTTCCAGCTGGAACAGCTCTCTGAAAACCCAGCTGGCTGCAAACGCACCTGTCGGTAAACCCGGTTTCCAGCTGGGACAGCTGGCTGCAAACCCAGCTGGCTGCAAACAGAGCGGGCTGCAAACCCGGTTTCAAGCTGGGACAGCTGGCTGCAAACCCAGCTGGCTGCAACCCCGGTTTCCAGCTGGGATAGCTGGCTGCAAACCCGGCTGGCTGCAAACCCGGTTTCCAGCTGGGACAGCTGGCTGCAAACCCAGCTGGCTGCAAACCAAGCTGGCTGCAAACCCGGTTTCCAGCTGGGACAGCTAGCTGCAAGCCCAGCTGTCTGCAAACCCGGTTTCCAGCTGGGACAGCTGGCTGCGAACCCAGCTTTCTGCAAACCCGGTTTCCAGCTGGGACAGCTGGCTGTGAACCCAGCTGTCTGCAAACCCGGTTTCCAGCTGGGACAGCTGACTGCGAACCCAGCTGCCTGCAAACCTGGTTTCCAGCTGGGGCAGCTCTCTGCAAACCCAGCTGGCTGCAAACCCGGTTTCCAGCTGGGACAGCTGGCTGCGAACCCAGCTTTCTGCAAACCCGGTTTCCAGCTGGGACAGCTGGCTGCGAACCCAGCTGTCTGCAAACCCGGTTTCCAGCTGGGACAGCTATGACAGCTGGCTGAACCCAGCTGCCTGCAAACCTGGTTTCCAGCTGGGACAGCTGGCTGCGAACCCAGCTGTCTGCAAACCCGGTTTCCAGCTGGGACAGCTGGCTGCGAACCCAGCTGCCTGCAAACCCGGGTTCCAGCTGGGACAGCTCTCTGCAAACCCAGCTGGCTGCAAACCCAGCGGCCTGCCAACCCGGTTTCAAGCTGGGATAGCTGCCTGCAAACCCAGCTGGCCGCAAACGCAGCTGTCTGCAAACCCGGTTTCCAGCTGGGACAGCTGGCTGCAAACCCAGCTGGCTGCAAACCGAGCGGGCTGCAAACCCGGTTGCAAGCTGCGACAGCTGGCTGCAAACCCAGCTGGCTGCAAACCCGGTTTTCAGCTGGGACAGCTGGCTGCAAACCCAGCTGGCTGCAAAAAAAGCTGGCTGCAAACCCAGCTGGCTGCAAACCCGGTTTCCAGCTGGGACAGCTGGCTGCAAACTCAGCTGTCTGCAAACCCGGTTTCCAGCTGGGACAGCTGGCTGCGAACCCAGCTTTCTGCAAACCCGGTTTCCAGCTGGGACAGCTGGCTGCGAACCCAGCTGTCTGCAAACCCGGTTTCCAGCTGGGACAGCTGGCTGCGAACCCAGCTGCCTGCAAACCCGGGTTCCAGCTGGGACAGCTCTCTGCAAACCCAGCTGGCTGCAAACCCAGTGGCCTGCCAACCCGGTTTCAAGCTGGGATAGCTGCCTGCAAACCCAGCTGGCCGCAAACGCAGCTGTCTGCAAACCCGGTTTCCAGCTGGGACAGCTGGCTGCAAACCCAGCTGGCTGCAAACCGAGCGGGATGCAAACCCGGTTTCCAGCTGGGACAGCTGGTTGCAAACCCAGCTGGCTGCATACCCGGTTTCCAGCTGGGACAGCTGGCTGCAAATCCAGCTGGCTGCAAACCCGGTTTCCAGCTGGGACAGCTGGCTGCAAACCCAGCTGGCTGCAAACCAAGCTGGCTGCAAACCCAGCTGGCTGCAAACCCGGTTTCCAGCTGGGACAGCTGGTTGCAAACCCAGCTGTCTGCAAACCCGGTTTCCAGCTGGGACAGCTGGCTGCGAACCCAGCTTTCTGCAAACCCGGTTTCCAGCTGGGACAGCTGGCTGTGAACCCAGCTGTCTGCAAACCCGGTTTCTAGCTGGGACAGCTGGCTGCGAACCCAGCTGCTTGCAAACCTGGTTTCCAGCTGGGACAGCTCTCTGCAAACCCAGCTGGCTGCAAACCCAGCTGTCTGCAAACCCGGTTTCCAGCTGGGACAGCTGGCTGCGAACCCAGCTGTCTTGAAACCCGGTTTCCAGCTGGGACAGCTGGCTGCGAACCCAGCTGCCTGCAAACCTGGTTTCCAGCTGGGAAAGCTCTCTGCAAACCCAGGTGGCTGCAAACCCAGCGGCCTGCCAACCCGGTTTCCAGCTGGGATAGCTGCCTGCAAACCCAGCTGGCTGCAAACCCGGTTTCCAGCTGGGACAGCTGGCTGCAAACCCAGCTGGCTGCAAACCAAGCTGGCTGCAAACCCAGCTGGCTGCAAACCCGGTTTCCAGCAGGGACAGCTGGCTGCAAACCCAGCTGGCTGCAAACTCGGTTTCCAGCTGGGACAGCTGGCTGCAAACCCAGCTGGCTGCAAAGCCGGTTTCCAGCTGGGACAGCTGGCTGCAAACCCAGCTGTCTGCAAACCCGGTTTCCAGCTGGGACAGCTGGCTGCGAACCCAGCTTTCTGCAAACCCAGTTTTTAGCTGGGACAGCTGGCTGCGAACCCAGCTGTCTGCAAACCCGGTTTCCAGCTGGGACAGCTGGCTGCGAACCCAGCTGCCTGCAAACCCAGTTTCCAGCTGGGACAGCTCTCTGCAAACGCAGCTGGCTGCAAGCCCAGCGGCCTGCCAACCCGGTTTCAAGCTGATATAGCTGCCTGCAAACCCAGCTGGCTGCAAACGCAGCTGTCTGCAAACCCGGTTTCCAGCTCGGACAGCTGGCTGCAAACCCAGCTGGCTGCAAACCCGGTTTCCAGCTGGGACAGCTGGCTGCAAACCCAGCTGGCTGCAAACCAAGCTGGCTGCAAATCCAGCTGGCTGCAAACCCGGTTTCCAGCTGGGACAGCTGGTTGCAAACCCAGCTGTCTGCAAACCTGGTTTCCAGCTAGGACAGCTGGCTGTGAACGCAGCATTCTGCAAACCTGGTTTCCAGCTGGGACAGCTCTCTGCAAACCCAGCTGGCTGCAAACTCAGCGGCCTGCCAACCCGGTTTCAAGCTGGGATAGCTGCCTGCAAACCCAGCTGGCTGCAAACGCAGCTGTCTGCAAACCCGGTTTCCAGCTGGGACAGCTGGCTGCAAACCCAGCTGGCTGCAAACCCGGTTTCAAGCTGGGATAGCTGCCTGCAAACCCTGCTGGGTGCAAACCCAGCTGGTTGAAAACCCGGTATCCAGCTAGGACAGCTAGCTGCAAAGCCAGCTGGCTGCAAGCCCGGTGTGAAGCTGGGACAGCTGGCAGCAAACCCAGCTGGCTGCAAACCCAGCGGGCTGCAAACCCAGCGGGCTGCAAACCCGGTTTCCAGCTGGGACAGCTGGCTGCAAACCCAATTTCCAGCTGGGACAGCTGGCTGCAAACCCGGTTTCCAGCTAGGACAGCTGGCTGCGAACCCAGCTGTCTGCAAACCCGGTTTCCAGCTGGGACAGCTTGGTGCGAACTCAGCTGCCCGCAAACCCGGTTTCCAACTGGGACAGCTCTCTGCAAACCCAGCTGGCTGCAAACCCAGCGGCCTGCCAACCCGGTTTCAAGCTGGGATAGCTGCCCGAAACTCAGCGGGCTGCAAACGCAGCTGTCTGCAAACCCGGTTTCCAGCTGGGACAGCTGGCTGCGAATCCAGTTGGCTGCAAACCCGGTTTCCAGCTGGGACAATTTTCTGCAAACCCAGCTGGCTGCAAACCCAGCTGTCTGCAAAACCGGTTTACAGCTGAGCCAGCTGGCTGCAAACCCGGTGGGCTGCAAACCCGGTTTCCAGCTGTGACAGCTCTCCGCAAACCCAGCTGGCTGCAAACCCAGCGGGCTGCAAACCCAGCGGGCTGCAAACCCAGCGGGCTGCAAACCCGGTTTCCAGCTGGGACAGCTGGCTGCAAACCCAATTTCCAGCTGGGACAGCTGGCTACAAACCCAGCTAGCTGCAAACCCGGTTTCCAGCTAGGACAGCTGGCTGCGAACCCAGCTGTCTGCAAACCCGGTTTCCAGCTGGGACAGCTTGGTGCGAACTCAGCTGCCCGCAAACCCAGCGGCCTGGAAACCCGGTTTCCAGCTAGGACAGCTGGCTGCAAACCCAGCTGGTTGCATACTTGTTTCCAGCTGGGACAGCTAGCTGCAAACCCAGCTGGTTGCAAACCCGGTTTGAGTCTGGGACAGCTGGCTGCGAACCCAGCTGGCTGCGAAACCAGCTTGCTGCAAACCCGGTTTCCAGCTGCGACAGCTGGCTGCAAACCCAGCGGTCTGCAAACCCAGTTTCCAACGGGAACAGCTGGCTGCAAACCCAGCTGGCTGCAAACCCAGCGGGCTGCAAACCCGGTTTCCAGTGGGGCAGCTGGCTGCAAACCCAGCTGGTTGAAAACCCGGTTTCCTGCTGGGACAGCTAGCTGCAAACCCAGATGGCTTCAAACCCGGTTTCCAGCTGGGACAGCTGGGAGCGAACCCAGCTGCCTGCAAACCCGGTTTCCAGCAGGGAGTGCTGGCTCCAATCCTAGCTGGCTGCAATTCCAGCTGTCTGCAAACCCGGTTTCCGGCTGGGACAGCTGTCTGCGAACCCAGCTGGCTGCAAACCCGGTTTCCAGCTGAGACAGTTTTCTGCAAACCCAGCTGGCTGCAAACCCAGTTGTCTGCAAAACCGGTTTCCAGCTGAGCCAGCTGGCTGCAAACCCGGTGGGCTGCAAACCCGGTTTCCAGCTGGGACAGCTCTCCGCAAACCCAGCTGGCTGCAAACCCAGCGGCCTGCCAACCCGGTTTTCAGCTGGGACAGCTGACTGCAAACCCAGCTGGTTGAAAACCCGGTATCCAGCTAGGACAGCTAGCTGCAAACCCAGCTGGCTGCAAACCCAGCGGGCTGCAAACCCGGTTTTCAGCTGGGACAGCTGGATGCAAACCCAGCTGGCTGCAAACCCAGCGGCCTGCAAACCCGGTTTCCAGCTAGGACAGTTGGCTGCAAACCCAGCTGGTTGCATACTTGTTTCCAGCTGGGACAGCTAGCTGAAAACCCAGCTGGTTGCAAACCCGGTTTGAATCTGGGACAGCTGGCTGCGAACCCAGCTGGCTGCGAAACCAGCTTGCTGCAAACCCGGTTTCCAGCTGCGACAGCTGGCTGCAAACCCAGCGGTGTGCAAATCCAGTTTTCAACTGGAATAGCTGGCTGCAAACCCAGCGGGCTGCAAACCCGGTTTCCAGCTGGGACAGCTGGCTGCAAACCCAGCTTGTTGCAAACCCGGTTTGCTGCTGGGACAGCTAGCTGCAAACCCCGATGGCTGCAAACCCGGTTTGAAGCTGGGACAGCTGGCTGCGAACCCAGCTGGCTGCAAACCCGGTTTCCAGCTGGGACAGCAGGCTGCAAACCTGGCTGGCTGCAAACCCAGCTGGCTGCATACCCGAATTCCAGCTGGGACAGCTGGCTGCAAACTCAGCTGGCTGCAAACCCAGCCGGCTGCAAACCTTGCCGGCTGCAAACCCGGTTTCCAGTTGGTACAGCTGGCTGCAAACCCGTCGGGCTGCAAACTCGGTTTCCAGCTGGGACAGCTGGCTGCAAACACAGCGGGCTGCAAACCTGGTTTCCAGCTGAGACAGCTGGCTGCAAATCCACCTGGTTGCAAACCCGGTTTCCTGCTGAGACAGCTAGCTGCGAACCCAGCTGTCTGCAAACCCGGTTTTCAGCTCTGACAGCTGGCTGCAAACCCGGTTTCCAGCTCTGACAGCTGGCTGCAAACCCAGCTGGCTGCAAACCCGGTTTCCAGCTCTGACAGCTGGCTGCAAACCCAGCTGTCTGCAAACCCGGTTTCCAGCTGGGACTGCTGGCTGCAAACCCAGCTGGCTGCAAACCCGGTTTCCAGCTGGGACAGCTGGCTGCAAACACAGCTGTCTGCAAACCCGGTTTCCATCAGGGAAAGCTGGCTGCAATCCTAGCTGGCTGCAAATCCAGCTGTCTGCAAACCCGGTTTCCAGCTGGGACAGCTGGCTGCGAACCCAGCTGGCTGCGAACCCAGCTGGCTGCAAACCCGGTTTCCAGCTGGGACAGTTTTCTGCAAACCCAGCTGGCTGCAAACCCAGCTGTCTGCAAAACCGGTTTCCAGCTGAGCCAGCTGGCTGCAAACCCTGTGGGCTGCAAACCCGGTTTCCAGCTGGGACAGCTCTCCGCAAACACAGCTGGCTGCAAAACCAGCGGCCTGCCAACCCGGTTTTTAGCTGGTTACAGCTGATTGCAAACGCAGCTGGTTGAAAACCCGGTATCCAGCTAGGACAGCTAGCTGCAAACCCAGCTGGCTGCAAACCCAGCGGGCTGCAAACCCGGTTTTCAGCTGGGACAGCTGGCTGCAAATCCAGCTGGCTGCAAAACTAGCGGCCTGCAAACCCAGTTTCCAGCTAGGACAGCTGGCTGCAAACCCAGCTGGTTGCATACTTGTTTCCAGCTGGGACAGCTAGCTGCTAACCCAGCTGGTTGCAAACCCGGTTTGAATCTGGGACAGCTGGCTGCAAACCCAGCTGGCTGCAAACCCGGTTTCCAGCTGCGACAGCTGGCTGCAAACCCAGCGGTCTGCAAACACAGTTTCCAGCTGGGACAGCTGGCTGCAAACCCAGATGGCTGCAAACCCGGTTTCCAGCTGTGACAGCTGCCAGCGAACCCAGCTGGCTGAAAACCCGGTTTCCAGCTGCGACAGCTGGCTGCAAACCCAGCGGGCTGCAAACCCGGTTTTCAGCTGGGACAGCTGGATGCAAACCCAGCTGGCTGCAAACCCAGCGGCCTGCAAACCCGGTTTCCAGCTAGGACAGTTGGCTGCAAACCCAGCTGGTTGCATTCTTGTTTCCAGCTGGGACAGCTAGCTGAAAACCCAGCTGGTTGCAAACCCGGTTTGAATCTGGGACAGCTGGCTGCGAACCCAGCTGGCTGCGAAACCAGCTTGCTGCAAACCCGGTTTCCAGCTGCGACAGCTGGCTGCAAACCCAGCGGTGTGCAAATCCAGTTTTCAACTGGAATAGCTGGCTGCAAACCCAGCGGGCTGCAAACCCGGTTTCCAGCTGGGACAGCTGGCTGCAAACCCAGCTTGTTGCAAACCCGGTTTGCTGCTGGGACAGCTAGCTGCAAACCCCGATGGCTGCAAACCCGGTTTGAAGCTGGGACAGCTGGCTGCGAACCCAGCTGGCTGCAAACCCGGTTTCCAGCTGGGACAGCAGGCTGCAAACCTGGCTGGCTGCAAACCCAGCTGGCTGCATACCCGAATTCCAGCTGGGACAGCTGGCTGCAAACTCAGCTGGCTGCAAACCCAGCCGGCTGCAAACCTTGCCGGCTGCAAACCCGGTTTCCAGTTGGTACAGCTGGCTGCAAACCCGTCGGGCTGCAAACTCGGTTTCCAGCTGGGACAGCTGGCTGCAAACACAGCGGGCTGCAAACCTGGTTTCCAGCTGAGACAGCTGGCTGCAAATCCACCTGGTTGCAAACCCGGTTTCCTGCTGAGACAGCTAGCTGCGAACCCAGCTGTCTGCAAACCCGGTTTTCAGCTCTGACAGCTGGCTGCAAACCCGGTTTCCAGCTCTGACAGCTGGCTGCAAACCCAGCGGGCTGCAAACCCGGTTTTCAGCTGGGACAGCTGGCTGCAAATCCAGCTGGCTGCAAAACTAGCGGCCTGCAAACCCAGTTTCCAGCTAGGACAGCTGGCTGCAAACCCAGCTGGTTGCATACTTGTTTCCAGCTGGGACAGCTAGCTGCTAACCCAGCTGGTTGCAAACCCGGTTTGAATCTGGGACAGCTGGCTGCAAACCCAGCTGGCTGCAAACCCGGTTTCCAGCTGCGACAGCTGGCTGCAAACCCAGCGGTCTGCAAACACAGTTTCCAGCTGGGACAGCTGGCTGCAAACCCAGATGGCTGCAAACCCGGTTTCCAGCTGTGACAGCTGCCAGCGAACTCAGCTGCCTGCAAGCCCGATTTCCAGCTGGGACAGCTGGCTGCAAACCCAGTTTCCAGCTAGGACAGCTGGCTGCAAACCCAGCTGGGTGCAAAATCAGCGGGCTGCAAACCCGGTTTCCAGCTGGGACAGCTGGCTGCAAACCCAGCTGGTTGAAAACCCGGTTTCCTGCTGGGACAGCTAGCTGCAAACCCAGATGGCTGCAAACCCGGTTTCCAGCTGGGACAGCTGGGAGCGAACCCAGCTGCCTGCAAACCCGGTTTCCAGCTGGGACAGCTGGCTGCGAACCCAGCTGGCTGCAAACCCGGTTTCCAGCTGGGACAGTTTTCTGCGAACCCAGCTGGCTGCAAACCCAGCTGGCTGCAAACCCAGCGGCCTGCCAACCCGGTTTCAAGCTGGGATAGCTGCCTGCAAACCCAGCTGGCTGCAAACGCAGCTGTCTGCAAACTCGGTTTCCAGCTTGGACAGCTAGCTGCAAACCCAGCTGGCTGCAAACCGAGCGGGCTGCAAACCCAGTTTCAAACTGGAATAGCTGCCTGCAAACCCTGCTGGCTGCAAACCCAGCGGGCTGCAAACCCGGTTTCAAGCTGGGATAGCTGCCTGCAAACCCTGCTGGCTGCAAACCCAGCGGGCTGCAAACCCGATTTCCAGCTGGGACAGCTGGCTGCAAACCCAGCTGGTTGCAAACCCGGTTTCAAGCTGGGATAGCTGCCTGCAAACCCTGCTGGCTGCAAACCCAGCTGGTTGAAAACCCGGTATCCAGCTAGGACAGCTAGCTGCAAACCCAGCTGGCTGCAAACCCAGCTGGCTGCAAACCCAGCTGGCTGCAAACCCAGCGGGCTGCAAACCCGGTTTCCAGCTGGGACAGCTGGCTACAAACCCAGCTGGTTGCAAACTCGGTTTCCAGCTGGGACAGCTGGGTACAAACCCAGCTGGGTGCAAAATCAGCGGGCTGCAAACCCGGTTTCCAGCTGGAACAGCTGGCTGCGAACCCAGCTGGCTGCAAACCTGGTTTGAATATGAGAAAGCTGGCTGCAAACCCAGCTGCCTGCAAGCCCGATTTCCAGCTGGGACAGCTGGCTGAAAACCCAGCGGGCTGCAAACCCAGTTTCCAGCTAGGACAGCTGGCTGCAAACCCAGCTGGGTGCAAAATCAGCGGGCTGCAAACCCGGTTTCCAGCTGGGACAGCTGGCTGCAAACCCAGCTGGTTGAAAACCCGGTTTCCTGCTGGGACAGCTAGCTGCAAACCCAGATGGCTGCAAACCCGGTTTCCAGCTGGGACAGCTGGGAGCGAACCCAGCTGCCTGCAAACCCGGTTTCCAGCTGGAACAGCTGGCTGCGAACCCAGCTGGCTGCAAACCCGGTTTCCAGCTGGGACAGTTTTCTGAAAACCCAGCTGGCTGCAAACCCAGCTGTCTGCAAAACCGGTTTCCAGCTGAGCCAGCTGGCTGCAAACCCGGTGGGCTGCAAACCCGGTTTCCAGCTGGGACAGCTCTCCGCAAACCCAGCTGGCTGCAAACCCAGCGGCCTGCCAACCCGGTTTTCAGCTGGGACAGCTGACTGCAAACCCAGCTGGTTGAAAACCCGTTATCCAGCTGGGACAGCTAGCTGCAAACCCAGCTGGCTGCAAACCCAGCGGGCTGCAAACCCGGTTTTCAGCTGGGACAGCTGGCTGCAAACCCAGCTGGCTGCAAACCCAGCTGGCTGCAAACCCAGCGGCCTGCAAACCCGGTTTCCAGCTAGGACAGCTGGCTGCAAACCCAGCTGCTTGCATACTTGTTTCCAGCTGGGACAGCTGGCTGCAAACCCAGCTGGTTGCAAACCCGGTTTGTATCTGGGACAGCTGGCTGCGAACCCAGCTGGCTGCGAAACCAGCTTGCTGCAAACCCGGTTTCCAGCTGCGACAGCTGGCTGCAAACCCAGCTGTCTGCAAACCCGGTTTCCAGCTGGGACAGCTTGGTGCGAACTCAGCTGCCCGCAAACCCGGTTTCCAGCTGGGACAGCTCTCTGCAAACCCAGCTGCCTGCAAACCCGGTTTCAAGCTGGGATTGCTGCCCGAAACTCAGCTGGCTGCAAACGCAGCTGTCTGCAAACCCGGTTTCCAGCTGGGACAGCTGGCTGCGAATCCAGTTGGCTGCAAACCCGGTTTCGAGCTGGGACAATTTTCTGCAAACCCAGCTGGCTGCAAACCCAGCTGTCTGCAAAACCGGTTTCCAGCTGAGCCAGATGGCTGCAAACCCGGTTGGCTGCAAACCCGGTTTCCAGCTGGGACAGCTCTCCGCAAACCCAGCTGGCTGCAAACCCAGCGGCCTGCCAACCCGGTTTTCAGCTGGGACAGCTGACTGCAAACCCAGCTGGTTGAAAACCCGGTATCCAGCTAGGACAGCTAGCTGCAAACCCAGCTGGCTGTAAACCCAGCGGGCTGCAAACCCGGTTTTCAGCTGGGACAGCTGGCTGAAAACCCAGCTGGCTGCAAACCCAGCGGCCTGCAAACCCGGTTTCCAGCTAGGACAGCTGGCTGCAAACCCAGCTGGTTGCATACTTGTTTCCAGCTGGGACAGCTAGCTGCAAACCCAGCTGGTTGCAAACCCGGTTTGAATCTGGGACAGCTGGCTGCGAACCCAGCTGGCTGCGAAACCAGCTTGCTGCAAACCCGGTTTCCAGCTGCGACAGCTGGCTGCAAACCCAGCGGTCTGCAAACCCAGTTTCCAACGGGAACAGCTGGCTGCAAACCCAGCTGGCTGCAAACCCAGCGGGCTGCAAACCCGGTTTCCAGTGGGGCAGCTGGCTGCAAACCCAGCTGGTTGAAAACCCGGTTTCCTGCTGGGACAGCTAGCTGCAAACCCAGATGGCTGCAAACCCGGTTTCCAGCTGGGACAGCTGGGAGCGAACCCAGCTGCCTGCAAACCCGGTTTCCAGCAGGGACAGCTGGCTGCAATCCTAGCTGGCTGCAATTCCAGCTGTCTGCAAACCCGGTTTCCGGCTGGGACAGCTGTCTGCGAACCCAGCTGGCTGCAAACCCGGTTTCCAGCTGGGACAGCTCTCCGCAAACCCAGCTGGCTGCAAACCCAGCGGCCTGCCAACCCGGTTTTCAGCTGGGACAGCTGACTGCAAACCCAGCTGGTTGAAAACCCGGTATCCAGCTAGGACAGCTAGCTGCAAACCCAGCTGGCTGCAAACCCAGCGGGCTGCAAACCCGGTTTTCAGCTGGGACAGCTGGATGCAAACCCAGCTGGCTGCAAACCCAGCGGCCTGCAAACCCGGTTTCCAGCTAGGACAGCTGGCTGCAAACCCAGCTGGTTGCATACTTGTTTCCAGCTGGGACAGCTAGCTGCAAACCCAGCTGGTTGCAAACCCGGTTTGAATCTGGGACAGCTGGCTGCGAACCCAGCTGGCTGCGAAACCAGCTTGCTGCAAACCCGGTTTCCAGCTGCGACAGCTGGCTGCAAACCCAGCGGTGTGCAAATCCAGTTTTCAACTGGAATAGCTGGCTGCAAACCCAGCGGGCTGCAAACCCGGTTTCCAGCTGGGACAGCTGGCTGCAAACCCAGCTTGTTGCAAACCCGGTTTGCTGCTGGGACTGCTAGCTGCAAACCCCGATGGCTGCAAACCCGGTTTGAAGCTGGGACAGCTGGCTGCGAACCCAGCTGGCTGCAAACCCGGTTTCCAGCTGGGACAGCTGGCTGCAAACCTGGCTGGCTGCAAACCCAGCTGGCTGCATACCCGGTTTCCAGCTGGGACAGCTGGCTGCAAACTCAGCTGGCTGCAAACCCAGCCGGCTGCAAACCCGGTTTCCAGCTGGTACAGCTGGCTGCAAATCCACCTGGTTGCAAACCCGGTTTCCTGCTGAGACAGCTAGCTGCAAACCCAGCTGGCTGCAAACCCGGTTTGAAGCTGGGACAGCTGGCTGCGAACCCAGCTGGCTGCAAACCCGGTTTCCAGCTGGGACAGCTGGCTGCAAACCCAGCTGGCTGCAAACCGAGCGGGCTGCAAACCCGGTTTCAAGCTGGGAAAGCTGGCTGCAAACCCGGTTTCCAGCTGGGACAGCTCTCCGCAAACCCAGCTGGCTGCAAACCCAGCGGCCTGCCAACCCGGTTTTCAGCTGGGACAGCTGACTGCAAACCCAGCTGGTTGAAGACCCGTTATCCAGCTGGGACAGCTAGCTGCAAACCCAGCTGGCTGCAAACCCAGCGGGCTGCAAACCCGGTTTTCAGCTGGGACAGCTGGCTGCAAACCCAGCTGGCTGCAAACCCAGCGGCCTGCAAACCCGGTTTCCAGCTAGGACAGCTGGCTGCAAACCCAGCTGGTTGCATACTTGTTTCCAGCTGGGACAGCTAGCTGCAAACCCAGCTGGTTGCAAACCCGGTTTGTATCTGGGACAGCTGGTTGCGAACTCAACTGGCTGCGAAACCAGCTTGCTGCAAACCCGGTTTCCAGCTGCGACAGCTGGCTGCAAACCCAGCGGTCTGCAAACCCAGTTTCCAACTGGAACAGCTGGCTGCAAACCCAGCTGGCTGCAAACCCAGCGGGCTGCGAAGCCAGCTGCCTGCAAACCCGGTTTCCAGCTGGGACAGCTGGCTGCGAACCCAGCTGCCTGCAAACCCGGTTTCCATCTGGGACAGCTCTCTGCAAACCCAGCTGGCAGCAAACCCAGCTGGCTGCAAACACAGCGGCCTGCCAACCCGGTTGCCAGCTGGGACAGCTGGCTGCAAACCCAGCCGGCTGCAAACCCAGTTTCCAGCTAGGACAGCTGGCTGCGAAGCCAGCTGCCTGCAAACCCGGTTTCCAGCTGGGACAGCTGGCTGCAAACCCAGCTGTCTGCAAACCCGGTTTCCAGCTGGGACAGCTGGCTGCGAACCCAGCTTTCTGCAAACCCGGTTTCCAGCTGGGACAGCTGGCTGCGAACCCAGCTGTCTGCAAACCCGGTTTCCAGCTGGGACAGCTGGCTGCGAACCCAGCTGCCTGCAAACCCGGTTTCCATCTGGGACAGCTCTCTGCAAACCCAGCTGGCAGCAAACCCAGCTGGCTGCAAACACAGCGGCCTGCCAACCCGGTTGCCAGCTGGGACAGCTGGCTGCAAACCCAGCCGGCTGCAAACCCGGTTTCCAGCTGGTACAGCTGGCTGCAAACCCGGCGGGCTGCAAACTCGGTTTCCAGCTAGGACAGCTGGCTGCAAACTCAGCTGGCTGCAAACACAGCGGGCTGCAAACCTGATTTTCAGCTGGGACAGCTGGCTACAAACCCAGCTGGTTGCAAACCCGGTTTCCAGCTGGGACAGCTGGCTGCAAACCCAACGGGCTGCAAACCCAGTTTCCAGCTAGGACAGCTGGCTGCAAACCCAGCTGGCTGCAAACCCGGTTTCCAGCTGGGATAGCTGGCTGCAAACCCAGCTGGTTGAAAACCCGGTTTCCTGCTGGGACAGCTAGCTGCAAACCCAGCTGTCTGCAAACCCGGTTTCCAGCTGGGACAGCTGGCTGCTAACCCAGCTGCCTGAAAATCCGGTTTCCAGCAGGGACAGTTGGCTGTCAACCTAGCTGGCTGCAAATCCAGCTGTCTGCAAACCCGGTTTCCAGCTGTGACAGCTGGCTGCGAACCTAGCTGGCTGCAAACCCGGTTTCCAGCTGGGACAGCTCTCTGTAGACCCAGCTGGCTGCAAACCCACCTGGCTGCAAACCCGGTTTCCAGCTGAGCCAGCTGGCTGCAAACCCAGCTGGTTGCAAACCCAGCTGTCTGCAAACCCGGTTTCCAGCTGGGACAGCTGGCTGCAAACCCAGCTGGCTGCAAACCCAGCTGGCTGCAAACACCGCGGGCTGCAAACCTGGTTTCCAGCTGGGACAGCTGGCTGCAAACCCAGCTGGCTGCAAACCCAGCGGGCTGCAAACCCGGTTCCAAGCTGGGACAGCTGCCTGCAAACCCAGTTGGCTGCAAACCCAGCGGGCTGCAAACCCGGTTTCCAGCTGGGACAGCTGGCTGCGAACCCAGCTGGCTGCAAACCTGGTTTCCAGCTGGGAAAGCTGGCTGCAAACCCAGCTGGCTGCAAACCCAGTTTCCAGCTGGGACAGCTGGCTGCAAACCCAGCTGTCTCATGAACCCGGTTATCAGCTGGGACAGTTGGCTGCAAAGCCAGCGAGTATTTAGAATAAGGCAGTTCAAGCGCTTTTTTTCCCACGGTCCCCATTTTTTTCCCACGGGTATCGGATTACCGCCCCCGCATGACGTCACCTGTTATCGCTTCCGGTGGCGCCATTTCTTATCGCTGTCTGGGGCGCCATTTCTTATCGCTGTCTGGGGCGCCATTTCTTATCGCTGTCTGGGGTGTTTCCCACGGGCAGGTGTTTCCCAACCGCGATGAGTCATGCTGATGAATAGGTGTGATAAGAAGTCAAGGTCAAGGTCGGCGTCAAGGTGTTTTCCCACGGCCAGGTGTTTACCAACCGCGATGAGTCATGCTGATGAATAGGTGTGATAAGAAGTCAAGGTCAAAGTTCAAGGTCAAAGGTCAAGGGTCAAAGGCCAAGGGTCAAGGGTCAAAGGTCAAAGGTCAAGGGTCAAAGGTCAAGGGTCAAAGGTCAAGGGTCAAAGGTCAGGGTCAAAGTTCAAGGTCAAAGGAGTTTTCCCAACCGCGGTGAGAGTCATATCCCAGGCAACACCTATGACATCATCTTCAATTTCGCGACAAAATGCAATATTCTGAGTCATATCTCAATTCTGAGTCATATCCCAGGAAACACCTATGACATCATCTTCAATTTCGCAACAACACGCAATATTCTGATTTCGCAACAAAATGCAATATTCTGAGTTATATCTCAATTCTGAGTCATATCCCAGGAAACACCTATGACATCATCTTCAATTTCGCAACCACACGCAATATTCTGATTTCGCAACAAAATGCAATATTCTGAGTCATATCTCAATTCGGAGTCATATCTGAACCACATTACCGCAAATACCTAAACCTTGAATCATCTACATAAACATCCTGCACATAATATTCCCCTAACCACAAAAATAATAAACATCCACTTGAAATCCAATAACTTCCCAGAAACGAAAATGCTAATCACCGGAAATTCCACTGATAAGGTGGAACACAAAAGATCGTATTACTGCACTAGTTGCAAATCGGATCGGCATAACGTAAACAATTGCCCTTATTTGAAAGATAAAGATAAAAGAAGGAAATAATAAATAAAGATTAGCGATGGGCTAAATACAAAATTATAGTAATTATAATATTAGGTTACCCTTAAGGAATTTATAAAATAAACAATAGAATTATATAAAAAGACAAGACCCCAACAGAAATCATTCCAGTTGCTATTCTGCGTTGTAAACCATTATTCATTCAAAGTGAATTTTTATACCTTGTCGAAAATATATAAAAAATTGCAAAAAAAAAAGATTTTGTTACAAGTGACAATATCGTCTGCGAAGAAGTATGGATTCATTAAACGAACTACTTAGCTGCAAACCCCTGGTATTTCCAAAAATTTCCGACTTGGAGATTGGAAAACGATACCGCATTACAGCTGCAGAAAGAATGGAAACGAGGTAAGACAGAGCTTTGTAAATGAAATAATATTGAATTTTTTTCTTCATTTTTTTGTTTTGAAGGTACGGCGAAGCTATTGTTGTAGACCTAAACAATATCATGAGGCTATTTCTACCTGGTCGTTACCAAAAATGCAGCGATAAGGTTATGGAGGACTTCAATGCGGCAAAGTTATCGTTGAGCTGCAGCAGTCATGATTCTAAGGACTTGCACTTCCATGAAACAGTCATCGATTCAAATGTATTTTAAAAACTTCTTTAAATAAAACAATTATTTCGGTTAAGTCACAGTGTTTTTATTCAATTAGATTTTCTTGTATAATAATTTTTTTCAGAAGGAATGCGTTTTGTTGCGCACAACATCCATCGTGTAAAGTGCAGGTTGATATTTTAGGATAGTGCTTTTTCAGTGTTTTCAGACTAGGACAGCAACAGTCGTCCAAATTGCAAACCATGATAGTGTTCCCCAGTAAACTACCAAGCCAGTGTTTTTTCTCCGAGCCTTTCACATATATTGAGGCACCCTTCATGTTTGATATAGATATTCTTTCATTTCCGTAAACGTTGTATTTCCGATTTCCCATTGCAAACCGTGATGATGTTCGTATAGCCAATTGGCTTGAAAATGCAGCTCTTTCGAAAGTGTTGTTATGCTGAAGGGGGGTTTCAGTAAAAAATGTCGATGAAAATCCTTGTTCACATCCACGATAGATAGTTCTTTGATGATAAAGGCGTTGTTGTTGTATCCTCTAAATCCTTGCATGTCAATGATGAAAGGCGCCATGATTGAATGATTCGATTTGATTAGAGAATTATTTTTTATACAAGTTTTTGAACTGAACTAGTGAGAGGATTGTACTCTATTACACGATCATGAAGAAGTAAGCAATAAGCTGTTGTTAAGGCAGGTACATCTACAGATGTTTTGATATCTACCCTTATGTCAACTGAACCTGATTTTATAGATTCATTTTGACGTGAACAATCAATTACTATAATTGGTGCTGAATTCTTATATTCGTTTCGTGAGAGTAATGGTTGTGCTTGCACCCCGTAATAAGATTGTTGAAAGTTGCAGTACATATCATAAAGCAGAGCGAATCGATCACGTGTAAATTTTATATTAACGTCATAGTAAGGATACGATTCGGAGTTTAAATGTATTTTGATATTGGTTAAATCACAGTGACAAATTTGCTGACATCTTCACTTTTGAGGTTTCTTCGATTTGTCTGTAACGTTAAAATAATATATCGTGGTTTTTCGAGTTGGCTTGAAGTTTTCACATTTCATACATGATCTGTCGTTGATGGTAAAACCGGATATTCGTACAGTTCCCAATTTCGAAAACTTACTTGAATTGGTTGTTCTGATTCAATATATTTCAACATTGACAATTTTTCAGAACCATCTGGGGTAACGTGTGGCACCTTCCATTGCAGTTTAAAATTTTTTATGTATACATCATCACTGGGCGAAAGAAATGCATTTTCATCGCTTCTAGATCTAATGAGAATTAGCTCATGTTAAGCATTTACGATAATCTTCTTGTAGTCTTCGGCAAATCCCAAAAATTTTCTTAGCGGAACAGAAATGTTAAAGTAGCCACTTGATGGCATGATAGATTCATCTGACGACCAACCGGCATTATAAAGCATTTTACTTTCATTTTCACTAAGTGATACATAATTTTTCAGTGTCGATGTTATTCCAACATTCTTGTTTCGATCGATTTCTACTCCATTCAGTTCATATCTTATTTCATCGAATAGAAAAGCGATGCTATTATTCGTAAGTTTAGCAGTTGTTGATGTTGTTCCATCCGATTTAATTAAAGCACCTTCAATATAGATGAAGCTTTGACTTGGCAAAATACACAAGTCCTGCTGTTGTAGAGGTATTCTAATTTCATCACTGCAGTTGAATGATGATAGAAATGGATAGTAGCTATGGTATTCAATTTTCGAGATACTATTGTCATAGATGACTTTACTTGTAACGTTCAGAATCTCACTCATTTTTGTTTTTTTAATTTGAACCCCAGTAATTTCAAGAACTGTTTATTTTGTAATGTTAGTCGGGCTCTTACTCGACCAATTTTCCTGGTTGAACTGATTGTATCTACATTGTTGGACAGGTATTTATCATCGTTATATAACAACATTCTGCGGCTTCAAATGAAGTCTGATAGTTATTGTTTCCCCCTTGAAGTTTATTAGATCTCCGTCTTGGTCAATCAGCTTAAGAGTTAGCGTGCTTATTCGTTTAACGTTTACCGGCAAATAAATGACATTACTAGGAACCTCCACTATTTCATAGCCTGGTCCTACCTCAGGTGAGAATTCGTGGATTGTATGCGAGGGAATATTATTAATATAAGAATTTCCAATTATGTTGCAATCAATCCGTATCACGTTCACCTTACTTATGCTTACAGGTAGATCAGAAGAGTGTTTGACATTGACTTTTAATTCTCGTTTAGCAAATCCTAGCAATTGACCAATGGATCTTTCTTTGTTGAAGTAAATAGGAGCAGTTGACTTGATTTCACTTTTGAGAGTGTTATTATTGGCAGGTATTGAAAAATTTATTTTGTCATTGATCTTCGCCAACTGTTTATATAGATAATTTGCAATATCATCGATTTCGTATGATCCAATGGGTATTTCTATAACGTGCTTTCCAATGTGTAATAAATTATTGTTTTCATCCACGTTAGGTATAGAATTATATGTTTGAAAATCAACAAGTCCGCACACATAGCCATCTTGTAATTCGATAGGTGGAAAATACTCTGTTGTAAGAATGGATGTGTTTCCACTGAGAGTTAATGTTAGTGCCATGGCAGTATATAACACAATGATTGGGTTTTTTAGTAAAGTATTTATTTATATGAATGCACTAGACAATTTACAAACGTTTGTATAAAAATCTTAAACATAAATGTCCACAGTTGTATGAGTCATAGCTTTGATATGTATTGTAGTTGTATTTTATATTAGATCCCAGATAATCTAGTAATTCTATCGGTGGAGGTAAATTACCAAAACTATCAAAGTATTCCACATAACGATTTTGTTTGTTGTACGCTACCCAATGGGTACCAGAGCCTTGAATATTATCTAAATTTACTATACCACACTACTCCTACTACTATACTATACCACGTTTTGCATGGCAAATCCCTTTGGTAAATTATTTAGCATAAAAACTTCTCTGAAGGTTGGTAAGAATCTTGCAAACTTTCTCAAATCATTTTCATTTAATGCTCTCTTGGGTAGCGTTTTTAAAAGTTTTTTGGAACAGGATTTAAATACAACCCTAAGCCTTTTCTGTACGGCTTCAAATGTAATCCTCGACCTAATGTTATCTGCTCCATTTTCTGGTTATGTCGCTTTTTTTCCTCTAATGTATTTTTGGCATTATTAGCGTCATCAACAGCTTTAACTATTCCTGCAGCTCCACCTGATAAAGCACCAATAGCAGATAATCCTGCGAATAGAGGAATTAGGAACGGTAAAACTCCACCAACTTTAGGAATGGGTATTATTCTTGGAGTTTTGATAGCTTTTTTCCGTCCTTTTGTAATATTTTTTGCAGCAGCTAAGGCTACCTTAATACTCGCCTTCATACTGTTGGGTTTCTTCTGTGTAATGATTTTTGGACTTTGGAAATAACTGTTCCAAATTTCTGTTTGTCTTTCAATCCCATTCCTAATTTTACTTTAGCTTTCATCATATTGGCTACTAGTAACGCGTTAGTGCGTTCGGCTAATCCTGCGTCTGCTGATCTAACGCGTTGCCACGCCTTTTCAGTTAATATCTTATCTAGTTTGTGACGATCGCTCGTTTCTTCAAATTGTGAATAACCAATATCGTGCTCTTTACACGCTTCGTCAAGGGGATTTATTCCGGCGTCTCCTCGGGCAAGTCGTTCTTGAAGCTTCGTGCCAGGTCCACAATATTGATAGCCAGGCAAATGCAGTTCAATCGGTAGTTTATTAATTAGAGTATTATTGAACCCTCTTCCGCTCACGGCTTTTCGTAAACTACTAGTACATTTCTTTTTATGATCAATCATTTTATACTGATCGCGATACACCTTGTTTAACAACTCATCGCCGACTGTAAAACTTTCGTTAAAACCTAGTCATTTACATGTTTGCTCTTCAGTTATCAGGATGCGGTTTATACAACAACACCAAAAGTTATTGGTGGAAAATATTGACATTGCAAATGAACCCTTTACAAATAAACATAGCAATTTATTGCCTAATAGTATTCGAGCTATAATTGTGGGTCCCTCCAACTGTGGTAAAACTAACGTTATGATATCCCTGTTGAAACATCCCAATGGCGTTAAATTTGAAAACATCTACATCTACTCGAAATCATTACATCAATCCAAATATAGACATTTAAAGCAGGCTGTAAAACCTATTTCTGGACTTGGCTTCTATACAGTTTCAAACAATAGTGCAGTGATTCCACCAGATAAAGCTGAGTCTAACTCTGTTTTCATTTTCGATGATATTGCCAACGAGAAACAAGATAACGTTCGATTATATTTCTGTATGGGAAGACATCATAATATTGATAGTTTTTATCTGGGTCAAACTTATACGAGAATACCGAAACACCTTATTCGAGATAATGCAAATTTTTTGATTATATTCAAACAGGATGATATGAATTTAAGACACATTTACAATAATCACGTAAACACAGACATGACTTTCGATCAGTTTAGAAACATCTGTGGAAAATGTTGGAGCGATAAATATGGGTTCTGTGTAATTGATAAAGACAGTCCCTTAGACAAGGGTCGATATCGAAAGGGGTTTTATGTATTCATAATACTATAAAAACATCGAAGCAGTTCAAATCAGTTCATTACCAGTTCCAAGCAGTTCAATAGCAGTTCAGATTACCAGCTTGATGCAGTTCTATACCTGTTTAAAGCAGTTCAATACCTGTTCAAAGCAGTTCAATACCAGTTCCAAGCAGTTCAATAGCAGTTCAGATTACCAGCTTGATGCAGCTCGATAGCTGTTCAATACAGTTTGATGACAATTCAATAAGGTTTCAGTACAGCAGCAACAGTGAAGACAGTACCAAACAATTCGAAAAAGACACAAATCGATTCAGGTACAGCAAAAACCATTTCAAACTCAAATTAGAACCTTTTGAAAGAATATTTCAAAATATTGTAGATACCTTTCGAAATTTGACGACGAAACGCTGCTGTTGTATTCATAAAAAATGAAAAAAACAATGTCTGATAAGCAACAACAGACGCAGCTACTCAGTGGTATTGTAGCAACAACCAATTCGATAAGGAAAAAGTATCAACAGCAGAAAGCTAACAAAGCTGGAACAGTGATTCAGCTAGAGGAAACATTTAAACCAATCACGCGGCCTCTCAAAGAATTAGCTAAAATAGCCAAGTTGTTGCAAAATAATAAAGACATAAAAAATGGAATTAAAGAAGAGCCTCCTTCAATACGAGATAAGGGAAATAGTCACCAAGAAGAAGAAGAAGAAGAAGAAGAAGACAGTTTTAAAACTCCTACACCAAACTTAAAACGAAATCTCGCCGCCACAACATCCAACTCTTCTTCTACAAAAGTTTTCCGTAAATATGTTGCCACTGCGAAAGGACGCGAATATTTTGAAGAGTACATGAAGCAAAACCAATTTCCGGAGATTCCTAGGCATTATCTAGATATTTATGTAAATCAACCGTCTGCAATTGACAGTGTTTATGGAATATATAGGGATGATGATGATGATGGAGAGCAGTGGAAAATAGGAAATTCGAATTTCGTAATCAATGGCAATCAAATACTTGTAAATGAGAAATCCTACATAGGAACTCGAGGTTTATACGAACTGCTTTTTAGAAAGAGGAAGAGGGCTAAGACAAACACCTAAACACAAAGATTATAGTTTAATGCAAACATCCGACAAACAGAAAGACTACATATATTGGGATGATCCGAATGAATTAGTGAGTCGATTGCAGTTACTCATTGGATCGCAACAAGCCGGTTACAATAATCATAACAACGAAATTATATCGATCATTGAAGAATTGAAAGAAGCGCAAATAATAGAATAAATACGAAAGAAATCACCAGCTGTTTCAAAAAATGAGTGTTGACAAATTTGGTCGATTGTCAAAGGAAGGTGGGGGCAAACGAGGGCCTTCAGGTCCCAAGGGACCTGAAGGTCCTCGGGGGGCTCCAGGTCCGCAGGGGGCTCCAGGTCCGCAGGGGGCTCCAGGTCCGCAGGGGGCTCAGGTGCGCAGGGGGCTCCAGGTGTAGGATTCGACAAAGCGGAGAACAGTGATTATATTCTTAAATTCAAACGATTAAAGCATCTTGGCACGCCCCTAGATGATGATGATGCTACAACAAAAGTTTACGTTGATACCTATGTTGAGAAGCTAAAGGCATATGTTGACAAGCAAATTCAGATTCACTGCGATAATAATAAAAATGTTGAT
>CAWWDL010000053.1:0-36935 GCA_963942545.1 Oxycera nigricornis | reverse complement strand
CCAAAACATGTCACAATCCAACTGCGAGCAAATGACCCGAAAAAGGGCGCAAAACGTGCGGAGCACCCTAGCGGCCGAGAAAATCCAGGTATTTCCGCCGAAAAATCAAAAGCCCGCGAACGGCAGCCAAAACATGTCACAATCCAACTGCGAGCAAATGACCCGAAAAAGGGCGCAAAACGTGCGGAGCACCCTAGCGGGCGAGGAAATCCAGGTATTTCCGCGAAAAAATCAAAAGCCCGCGAACGGCAGCCAAAACATGTCACAATCCAACTGCGAGCAAATGACACGAAAAAGGGCGCAAAACGTGCGGAGCACCCTAGCGGGCGAGAAATCCAGGTATTTCCGCCGAAAAATCTAAAGCCCGCGAACGGCAGCCAAAACATGTCACAATCCAACTGCTTGCAAATGACCCGAAAAAGGGCGCAAAACGTGCGGAGCACCCTAGCGGCCGAGAAAATCCAGGTATTTCCGCGAAAAAATCTAAAGCCCGCGAACGGCAGCCAAAACATGTCACAATCCAACTGCGAGCAAATGACCCGAAAAAGGGCGCAAAACGTGCGGAGCACCCTAGCGGCCGAGGAAATCCAGGTATTTCCGCGAAAAATCAAAAGCCCGCGAACGGCAGCCAAAACATGTCACAATCCAACTGCGAGCAAATGACCCGAAAAAGGGCGCAAAACGTGCGGAGCACCCTAGCGGCCGAGAAAATCCAGGTATTTCCGCGAAAAAATCAAAAGCCCGCGAACGGCAGCCAAAACATGTCACAACCCAACTGCGAGCAAATGACCCGAAAAAGGGCGCAAAACGTGCGGAGCACCCTAGCGGCCGAGGAAATCCAGGTATTTCCGCGAAAAAATCAAAAGCCCGCGAACGGCAGCCAAAACATGTCACAATCCAACTGCGAGCAAATGACACGAAAAAGGGCGCAAAACGTGCGGAGCACCCTAGCGGGCGAGGAAATCCAGGTATTTCCGCCGAAAAATCTAAAGCCCGCGAACGGCAGCCAAAACATGTCACAATCCAACTGCGAGCAAATGACCCGAAAAAGGGCGCAAAACGTGCGGAGCACCCTAGCGGCCGAGAAAATCCAGGTATTTCCGCGAAAAAATCTAAAGCCCGCGAACGGCAGCCAAAACATGTCACAATCCAACTGCGAGCAAATGACCCGAAAAAGGGCGCAAAACGTGCGGAGCACCCTAGCGGGCGAGGAAATCCAGGTATTTCCGCGAAAAAATCAAAAGCCCGCGAACGGCAGCCAAAACATGTCACAATCCAACTGCGAGCAAATGACCCGAAAAAGGGCGCAAAACGTGCGGAGCACCCTAGCGGGCGAGGAAATCCAGGTATTTCCGCGAAAAAATCAAAAGCCCGCGAACGGCAGCCAAAACATGTCACAATCCAACTGCGAGCAAATGACCCGAAAAAGGGCGCAAAACGTGCGGAGCACCCTAGCGGGCGAGGAAATCCAGGTATTTCCGCGAAAAAATCAAAAGCCCGCGAACGGCAGCCAAAACATGTCACAATCCAACTGCGAGCAAATGACCCGAAAAAGGGCGCAAAACGTGCGGAGCACCCTAGCGGGCGAGGAAATCCAGGTATTTCCGCGAAAAAATCAAAAGCCCGCGAACGGCAGCCAAAACATGTCACAATCCAACTGCGAGCAAATGACACGAAAAAGGGCGCAAAACGTGCGGAGCACCCTAGCGGGCGAGGAAATCCAGGTATTTCCGCCGAAAAATCTAAAGCCCGCGAACGGCAGCCAAAACATGTCACAATCCAACTGCTTGCAAATGACCCGAAAAAGGGCGCAAAACGTGCGGAGCACCCTAGCGGCCGAGAAAATCCAGGTATTTCCGCGAAAAAATCTAAAGCCCGCGAACGGCAGCCAAAACATGTCACAATCCAACTGCGAGCAAATGACCCGAAAAAGGGCGCAAAACGTGCGGAGCACCCTAGCGGCCGAGAAAATCCAGGTATTTCCGCGAAAAAATCAAAAGGCCGCGAACGGCAGCCAAAACATGTCACAATCCAACTGCGAGCAAATGACCCGAAAAAGGGCGCAAAACGTGCGGAGCACCCTAGCGGCCGAGGAAATCCAGGTATTTCCGCGAAAAAATCAAAAGCCCGCGAACGGCAGCCAAAACATGTCACAATCCAACTGCGAGCAAATGACACGAAAAAGGGCGCAAAACGTGCGGAGCACCCTAGCGGGCGAGGAAATCCAGGTATTTCCGCCGAAAAATCTAAAGCCCGCGAACGGCAGCCAAAACATGTCACAATCCAACTGCGAGCGAATGACCCGAAAAAGGGCGCAAAACGTGCGGAGCACCCTAGCGGCCGAGAAAATCCAGGTATTTCCGCGAAAAAATCTAAAGCCCGCGAACGGCAGCCAAAACATGTCACAATCCAACTGCGAGCAAATGACCCGAAAAAGGGCGCAAAACGTGCGGAGCACCCTAGCGGGCGAGGAAATCCAGGTATTTCCGCGAAAAAATCAAAAGCCCGCGAACGGCAGCCAAAACATGTCACAATCCAACTGCGAGCAAATGACACGAAAAAGGGCGCAAAACGTGCGGAGCACCCTAGCGGGCGAGGAAATCCAGGTATTTCCGCGAAAAAATCAAAAGCCCGCGAACGGCAGCCAAAACATGTCACAATCCAACTGCGAGCAAATGACCCGAAAAAGGGCGCAAAACGTGCGGAGCACCCTAGCGGCCGAGAAAATCCAGGTATTTCCGCGAAAAAATCAAAAGCCCGCGAACGGCAGCCAAAACATGTCACAATCCAACTGCGAGCAAATGACCCGAAAAAGGGCGCAAAACGTGCGGAGCACCCTAGCGGCCGAGGAAATCCAGGTATTTCCGCGAAAAAATCAAAAGCCCGCGAACGGCAGCCAAAACATGTCACAATCCAACTGCGAGCAAATGACACGAAAAAGGGCGCAAAACGTGCGGAGCACCCTAGCGGGCGAGGAAATCCAGGTATTTCCGCGAAAAAATCAAAAGCCCGCGAACGGCAGCCAAAACATGTCACAATCCAACGGCGAGCAAATGACCCGAAAAAGGGCGCAAAACGTGCGGAGCACCCTAGCGGGCGAGGAAATCCAGGTATTTCCGCGAAAAAATTAAAAGCCCGCGAACGGCAGCCAAAACATGTCACAATCCAACTGCGAGCAAATGACACGAAAAAGGGCGCAAAACGTGCGGAGCACCCTAGCGGGCGAGGAAATCCAGGTATTTCCGCCGAAAAATCTAAAGCCCGCGAACGGCAGCCAAAACATGTCACAATCCAACTGCGAGCAAATGACCCGAAAAAGGGCGCAAAACGTGCGGAGCACCCTAGCGGCCGAGAAAATCCAGGTATTTCCGCGAAAAAATCTAAAGCCCGCGAACGGCAGCCAAAACATGTCACAATCCAACTGCGAGGAAATGACCCGAAAAAGGGCGCAAAACGTGCGGAGCACCCTAGCGGCCAAAGAAATCCAGGTATTTCCGCGAAAAAATCAAAAGCCCGCGAACGGCAGCCAAAACATGTCACAATCCAACTGCGAGCAAATGACCCGAAAAAGGGCGCAAAACGTGCGGAGCACCCTAGCGGCCGAGAAAATCCAGGTATTTCCGCGAAAAAATCAAAAGCCCGCGAACGGCAGCCAAAACATTTCACAATCCAACTGCGAGCAAATGACCCGAAAAAGGGCGCAAAACGTGCGGAGCACCCTAGCGGCCTAGAAAATCCAGGTATTTCCGCCGAAAAATCTAAAGCCCGCGAACGGCAGCCAAAACATGTCACAATCCAACTGCGAGCAAATGACCCGAAAAAGGGCGCAAAACGTGCGGAGCACCCTAGCGGGCGAGGAAATCCAGGTATTTCCGCGAAAAAATCAAAAGCCCGCGAACGGCAGCCAAAACATGTCACAATCCAACTGCGAGCAAATGACCCGAAAAAGGGCGCAAAACGTGCGGAGCACCCTAGCGGCCGAGGAAATCCAGGTATTTCCGCGAAAAAATCAAAAGCCCGCGAACGGCAGCCAAAACATGTCACAATCCAACTGCGAGCAAATGACCCGAAAAAGGGCGCAAAACGTGCGGAGCACCCTAGCGGCCGAGAAAATCCAGGTATTTCCGCGAAAAAATCAAAAGCCCGCGAACGGCAGCCAAAACATTTCACAATCCAACTGCGAGCAAATGACCCGAAAAAGGGCGCAAAACGTGCGGAGCACCCTAGCGGCCTAGAAAATCCAGGTATTTCCGCCGAAAAATCTAAAGCCCGCGAACGGCAGCCAAAACATGTCACAATCCAACTGCGAGCAAATGACCCGAAAAAGGGCGCAAAACGTGCGGAGCACCCTAGCGGGCGAGGAAATCCAGGTATTTCCGCGAAAAAATCAAAAGCCCGCGAACGGCAGCCAAAACATGTCACAATCCAACTGCGAGCAAATGACCCGAAAAAGGGCGCAAAACGTGCGGAGCAAGTAGTAAGTAACGTACCTGAAAACCGGTTTTTGTATGGGTGGGAACGTCTTTTTCAATCTTTTTCAATCAGAATAGCGAGTGGCTTGGGGTACCGCGTTTGTATGGCCGGGATAGGGTGAATCAGAGCGACTTGGTCTTGGATGTACCTTGGAATGGGGGCTGAGATTGTGGTTTTGTATCAGGTGTGTGTCGTTGATTTGTTGTTTGTAAGAGGGGTGTCGCGGTTGGTTGGTTGGGGTTGTCAGGTGGTGGGCTTAGATTTGTGTTGTGTTGTGAGGGGTTGCCGATCAGGTGTGTGTTGTGATTGGCGGCGCTGGTAGAGGGCTATGGAGGGTCTGGGTTAGGGCTGTGTTGTGAGGGGTTACCGATCAGGTGTGTGTTGTGATTGGCGGCGTTGGTAGAAGGCTATGGAGGGTCTGGGTTAGGGCTGTGTTGTGAGGGGTTACCGATCAGGTGTGTTGTGATTGGCGGCGTTGGTAGAAGGCTATGGAGGGTCTGGGTTAGGGCTGTGTTGTGAGGGGTTACCGATCAGGTGTGTGTTGTGATTGGCGGCGTTGGTAGAAGGCAATAGTAGATCAGTTGGTTGGCGATGATTTTGAACGTTGATGGCTGGCTATAGAGGATCGGGGTGTTGCGGTTGGGTGCGTCAGGAAGTCATAGGTGGTAGAAATAGGGTCAGATGTTTTTGCTGTAGTTTGTGAGATGTGTCATGTGTTGGGAGGTGTTGTGTGCATACCTGGTTGGTTGCTAGGGGGTTAGAGTACGTTAGAAAGCCTGTCGAAGACAATTTTTGTGAAATGGAGAGCCAGGCTCGCAGAAAACCTGACAGAAAAAATATGTACAAAATGCAAGTTGAATTTCGTTCGCTAGCAATGGGGTGCATATTAATTAGCTGCCTTGCGATGCAACTTGAATTTCGTTCGCTTGCAATGCCGTGTCGATCGAAACGTGTCTCGTATCAGTTAAATGCATGTGAATTGGAAAAATGGGGATAGGGTAAAGCCTTGCACGTACATGTTCTGTGCCACTGTGTAAAATTTAGCTTAATGTAATACCCATCCATTGACTTCAGCCCGTTGCATTGCTGTACTTAAGCATGGCTACAGTTAATTAATGTTGCACCTGTTCACGATAAAGAATGATGGGTACAGGGCAAAGCCTTGTCGTATGCTATACATATTTGTGCGAACGAAGGGTGAAAAGAAGTGTGAAATTTTAATGGTATTTGCCATTCATACTGATTCGATCGTATCGTCAATGGGGGCATATTCGTGTATTTCGATCATATGTATAGCATACGACAAGGCTTACGAATGGTTGCTTGGATAACGAGGTAACACATGTATGGACTTACAGTAGCTATAGATATGTGTACATAGCAGAGAGACGTTCGTTCCATCTTTAATACCATGGACCCATGAAAAATGGAAGAAAACATTATTGCAAAGAATACAATTCAATATTAACTGCATATGAAATTAGTCATGTAGAATGAATGTGGAGAGACTGGTTTTCATTGATTGTAATCAAAGGGATTTCCTCAAGGTTGATCGTGGCGTCCCATTGACCGCGTTCCAACAGGTGTATCTTTCGAGTAGAGATGTGTCATGATGTTGTTGGGTGACTGTAGATTGAGGATGAATACCATGAAAATAACGTCTTTTTTTCTTCCGCATTCTTTAAGAGTCTTCCGCATTTTTTATGAGTTGTTGTGAATTGGAATGATCATGAATGGCATAATGCATAATTAAACTGTGTGCTTGCTTTCTGGGTGCTTACGATTGCTTGGCACGTTTGAGGCAAGAATCGCTGGACATGAAAAGACCTGTATTTTGAAATCATCTGAGGGTGAATGTAATTAAAGGGATTCCCTGACGCGTGTATGCATATTTAATTACTTTACACGTGTGGCATAGGTGCAGGTCAGGGCTGATGGTTGAATGCTTTTGTGTTGCGGATCGCGTGTTCGTTCTGTATATTGAAAACATCTGAGGGTGAATATAATTAGCTTGAGTGCTGTTGAGTTTGTAATTACTCACCCGTATTACCCTATGTGCGCGTAGACAGTATAAAAGTGAAGGGTTGCAGTCAATAATCAGGCAGAAGATTTTGAAGTCTTTTGATAGAAGCTAGGACTCGAAGAAATATGGTGAGTAACGATATTACATACATACAGGTGATGTTTCTTTTTAATCCTTTGTTATTTTTTCCAGAAAACTGTAGAAGTGTTGAACAATGTATGCGAGTACATTCCGGATCAACACGTAGCACTTGTTGCTTTGGAACATGGAAAGAAATATAGGGTCAAATGTTTTCGTTTGGTCAACACGCAATATGGATCACGCCTCACCGTACACCTAACCAATGGAACCTTTTGTTTTCTCCCACCAAGATTCTCAGAGAAAATAAAGAAACAGCGTCAAATTGAGGATCTGAACGATATTCCGGAAAACTATCTGATTTTCGAAGGTAAAGATGACACAAGAGGTGGATATTTAAAAATAAAATTTGTTCAGCATAGCAACGATGAATTTGAATAAAGAGTCGCTTTTGTCATACAACATTGTTTTATTTCCATTTCACTTTTTTCAATTTCACATCAGTGTAAGAAGAAATAAAAGGCTGGTTCGAATGTAATTTATAATTTTATTTAAATATCTCTTTCAAAACTTTTCATTTCTCAATTTATAATAAAACGATATTAATTTTTTAATTCTGCCGGAGATTTTTTCCACATGACAGCATTCGCAGGTATCTGGTCCGGAATCGGCGTTGTCATAAAACCATGGGCAGGATTTGTAATGTGATCCGTGAATTGATGTGGCAATCGGTATCGTCGAATACAGCTTTAGTGTGCACAGCAGGCGTTCAGTTCCCAGAGAACCAATTAGGATTTTTGAAACGATACCAGATACCTGTAGGCGTTGGTAGCATTACACTAAAACATGAAGAACTATTCAAGCTATTTGAGATGATGGAGTTCTTCAATATCGTTATGCACCACAACAACCTTGCTTCGGAATGTGTTAAGGAATACTACGAGCTGTATTGCAACAGGTGCAAAGAGAAAGATCTGTTGAAGCTAGGTCATGAGGACTTTTTCATTCCATCTCGAATTTATTATATAAATATTAACTATTCAAGACTCTTTTATGAATTTCCAATTTTATGCAGTTGTAATCTTATTTTTGATGTTTTGAAATAAAATAACACAATTATACAGTGCAAAATAAAACATGTTTTATTCTTACACTAGTAATACACACTATTCATTAAATAATACATATAAAGGTTGATACAATTTTGAGCGGCACATCTTGTTGAAGGTAGCGGGTCGTGAATTCTACAGGTTGTCTTAAAATTCTTGAGCTCTCTCAGTTTTGGTGTTTCTAGCTGTATTATGTTAGCTGCGGGTAAATATCTTTTTAAAAAACTCTCCTTGATAGCGCCTTTCACGTATATAGTCGTTTCGTAGAACTCTGCCAGAATTTCTGGAAGTCGATTATAGTCAACATCACCATCACACCATCGTAAGCCGTTGATATTAGTCACATCAAAATCATTTTGACGACGCGCTTTCGGATGTAACTCCTGATAAGGATATGGTGGAGCAAAATGATGAACCACAGGCAAAGTTGATTCGAAAGGTAAAACAGCTAGTTCTTTTATTAAATATTGACCGTTGCACCCACACACAAACTGGATGTCAATAATAACTTGTGTCATGTCTCACTGTTGCACGGATTGCAATGAAATGAAAGAAATGTTTAGAGTAGTGGTGTTTATATTTTATTCTGATAAAAAATTTATTACACCATATGTGTAACGAGTAATTACTTAATTTAATAACAAAGCAAATAATAACTTAACTACTTACTTATAACATATAAATGCAAAACATATAAATTCTGATATAAAAGTCATTAAAATATTATGTGTATTAAAATATATTATCTATACAAAACTTTAAGTGTTACCATAGCTGTCTGGTTTACACCTTTTGAAACCATAAGGTTCAGAGAAATATTCATTCGTCACAACTCTTTTGTCAAAAGTGAATCTCAAGTGTTTTTTTTCGGGTTCTGATACAACAACCCCTGGACGTTTTCGTTTGATTTTACGCTCTGTTGTCACACGTACGCCTTCAGTTGAATCTTCATCCAAAACTAAAGATTTTAGGCATTCAAAATTTACAACTTTTAAGTTTTCGAAGTTAAGAGTTATTCCTTTACATTTAATCACATGTTCAGGACCATGTTCAGTTTCAATTTTTAACCCATATGTCTTAGGACCTGTACTCACATATTCCGATATATAAGCATCAGAACCATAACATGCCACCTCATTGGTCAAATCACCCAGGAAATCAGAGATTGGAAAATTCATGGGTTTGTCTTTACTATCCACAAATATGACACTGTCTGTATCACAGTACAGAATCGAGGAGCCCAGTTTTTCTAGTAACCCGTATAATTTAATTCTAGCTAGAGCCGTTGTATATGCAGCAATAGGTATGTTTGCATGTGGTAAAGTTCTTAGATTCTCCTCTACAAATTTCCATGTAACCCACAAGTTATCATCATCAACTGGGTAAATTGAACAAATTTCTATACCTGGTGATTGGAGAAGTTCACAAAACTGATTAAAATTATTAATAACTTTAGTGTTTGTTTGATCATCTCTCTGGCCGAACTTGCCCCACAATGAGTTTAAACAAAGTTTGGCAATATTACGTCGACCAGAATTTTTTTGAATTTGGTTTTTATCAAGAATGATACATTCCCTTCTCTCGTATGATTCAATAAAATTATCTTTATCCTCATCTGATATATATTCATTACCCCAACCACTGGCCATCTGTTTAATTTTTAAAAAATTATTAACATACTCAGTAAACAATCCGCCAGTTTTTGTGTTAGGGTCGTACACTGTGTACTCATACTTCCACACCTCATACACTTTCAAAATTTTGTACCCCTTTTCAACAGCTAAGGCTATTTCAGGAATTACCCATGTGCCAGTGAGTTGCCGCTCATCACCTGAATGATCGCAACTTGAAATGTTATTACCTTCAGCACATTTTCTACAAAGTGTAAAATACAATTTATTGTCGTTTTTCATGGGTAGCACAGGGATCAGAAGGTTGTTAGGTGCAATTACATCGCATTTAATGAAACCATGCATTGAAATAATTTCATGTATGGGGGGTATGTTATCATTTCGAAATATCTGAGGATGTTTTATGGGGTACGGTGCGTATTTGTTAATATACGGATAAAGACTAGTAAAGTCCAAATAACGTATTACCTCTCCTTCTTTGACTGTATGGTATAATTTGAACACCTCAGTACGACCTCCAAATAGAGCATCCCGCACACATAGTGGAGGATTAATATCATTATAATATCGCCGCAATTTCTCATATAAAAACCTGTCTTTATTTAGTACTTTTTGAAATTCACATTCCCACGTATATACTAGATTGTATCCATTTCTCCGTATTACCTCGATACGTCTTTGTGTACTTTCATATCTTTGATTTAAAGTTTCTAAGGTCTGAAGGTTATTTTCCCCCGATTCTTGAAATTTAAAGCATTCTCTACAACCGTGATAGTAACATCCAAAGAACTCATAGACAGTATTTGATTCTTTATGAAAACCGTCGACATATAACCCACACTTATCCAACTTTAACTCACCGTTGTTGTTTGCTGAGATTAGCAGGCCGTTAGTTTGGGAGTTTTTCCAGGCCAACCACATACAGGCAATAATGGAATGTGTTTTGCTTTTGAAATAACCGTTCTTAGGCATTACAGCCAAGGTATTTTTCTCAAGATAATTTCTTCGAAAAACCAGCATGCAGGTCGATGCAATTGTGAGACTTTCTACTAAAGGGTTCACATTGGTCAATTTAATAAATTCAACCATGAATCTTACACAACCTCGTCGTAAAATATCAACATCATTTACACAGTATTTTACCAACTCATTCCTATTATTGAAGGTAGATAGCGTTTTTGTACTGTACCAATTGAGAAAATCCATTCTTTCCTTAGGCTTCATTGTATCGCAACCGTACATTTCAGGTGGGGGGTATGGACCGATATAATTTGCATTATCTACAGTATTGAAATAATAAGGATAGTAGCCTTTAGTACTGTCTTCAATATCGAAAACTTGTGGAAACTTGGATAGTGGGAATGGCAGGAAATTTAAAGAGTCAACAAATGAAACTTGCTCACATGTCAACTTCATAATTTTGGCTCCTTTCATTAAAGGCTTAACATTGTTTCTTCTTGCTATTAACTCCGAAATCAGAAAATGACCATCATAGCCTTGTAAGTTATGTGCATAACAATATACGTTGCTCACATTTGGTCGAGGCATTAAACAATAATCTAGAAAACTTTGCACAACAGATGATTGATCACCTTTTTCAAATATATGTTGTCTAACACCACATCTATCACAAGGTAGTTTGATATCTTCATTTTGATAACAATTGTGACACATCTGTTGGGCTACAATTAGATTTACAACGTGTACAAAAGATGAAGAGCTATTTCCATACAGTCCATCTTGGGTAGTTTCACAATCGAAAAATATTAATAGAAACTGTTTATCCTTTCTACTTATGTACGGTTTTATAAAACAGCTATGTTGGGATGGTACTATTTTTGAACACATCTGGCAGAAGTATTCATCACACTGATGTTTGTGTCCTTTTCTGTATGTATAATTTATAAATTTTGTGCAAAATACACAAATCTTGAAAGTGTCACATACAGTTTTACCACTCAACTTTTTATCCAAATGGTTAGCGAAACATAAAGGCCCTCTAAAACCACGATTACATTCTTTACATTCAGTCATCTGAGATACAAATACACAGGGCGGGTATGTTATACAATACGGGCATTTCATTTCACATTTATGAAGCGACTGATTTGAAACTTTATCACAATAACGGCAAACATAGCTTCTCGAAAACAAACCTGTGACCGATTTTATGACGTAGAAATGTTTTGTACTCTCGAAATAGAATAGGTAAATTTTTTTTGCTGTTATATCCCGTAGTGGTGTTTTAAAAAGAATGGAATGTGGATCTCGAATATTGTCAAAAACAATTATTTGATACTCACTTAAGTATTTTTGAAATTTATAAAGATCTAGGATGTTGCAGCCATTTTCTCCAATTACCACTTTGGCATTTTTACATAATCGATCAGCCTTCAAATCTAGCGATTGTAAAATGACTAAATTATTTAAACGATTTATATTACCCTCAGCCATTTCCATTGCATAACAAATACTCCTAGGTAAGCATGAAAGATCATTAGCGTTAGCGGCTTTTCCCACATCTACTAAAACTTTTTTCCTTTTTAAAAGCTCAGCATCATCTGTGTACTTTTTATTTACGCGCCCCCCGCCGAAAGGAATGTTTACGATATCCGCATGGAACTGAATGATATCATCCGAAAGAAATTTAGTGTTGGACTGGTTAACATTCGCTATAAGGCCAATTATATATTTACCATTAATTTCCTGAATGGGCTTTAAAGTTGACCATATGGGTTTAACGTGTGGTGATTGCGGGAGTGTTATTGCAAAACTCATTTTGCACCCGGGATTTGCGTTGGCACCAATGTTTTCGAGTACCTTATCGAAAATTTTCTCCAGCGCACTAAAAGGGCTATCAGTGTTATTAGTAAAACCTTTAATTTGAAAGTTTAAGGTGACACCTGTGACGTTAAACTTTTTAAATAACTTCTCTTTCCGAGAAATAATTTTAAACGACCTCGATACATCACTTGAACCAGCCCCTTGTTGATTAATTTTCGCAATATTACCTTGTTGAACATGATTACACCTGGACATGTCTTCATTCAAAAGATTTACTATATCACTTAACAAAACATTTGAAAACGACGTGTGATGTAGATTTGAAAATGCTATTAACTGTAATAAAAATCTGTACTTTTGCTCTACTGTCGAATGAATATTTCCCTCCCTAAATTTAACAGATGTATTACTCAACCAGGTAATACAATCTTCAAAGCTAGATGCTAGCACAATTTTAAAATCTCTAATTATATTTTCCATCTTTTTATTTTTATATAAATTTACTTGTCTCTATTTTATACAATTAAAACTAATTCACTATTTTAAAGTTCTTAAAATCCTAATTAAACTATTTTTTTCCTCCCCAAACGTCAGGGGTATGATGCGATGTAACTCAGCCCTTTGTTGTCGTAATTTGACCAATCGCCCACCGCGCTTCTTTTTTTTGTTGTTTTGCGTTGTCGTTGGTTCGGGCACGCACTTTTTTCGCTGCAACCTTCTTTGCAGCTCTTCAATAGTCAGAGGTTGCGGCCCAGGAAGAGGTGACGCCCTCCTAACCTTCACGGGCTGTCGATTTTCTTCAGTTGTAGCTTCTTCACCTTGGTGGCCCTGTTTGGCTGCTAAAAATTCTGGCGTAGGTTCAAACAGAGGTGGCACCCTCCTCACTTTTATGGGCTGTTGATTTTTTGCAGTTGTGGCTCCTGACGTAGCTTCTACACCCGAACACCCCTGTTTGACTGCTGGAACCGCAGCCAAAACTTTTTGCGGTCGATGGAGATCCAGGGTGGAATATCGCTTGCGATATTCGTCTAAAGTTAGACGTCGTGGACTTTCTTTAAAAAGCATTCTAAGCTGACTTACGTCAGCTGCAAAATAGGCCTTGTGGGGCCACAATTTTCTAATTATTAAGGTTAATGCTGGAAAATTGAGAGATAAATAAATTTAGATAAAAAATAAAAAGATGGCAAATAAAATCACTTACCGCTCTGATAACCTACCAGGATGCTGTCCGAGAATTTATGATAATCCTAGGTACCAACCACGGATTTTTATACAAAATGCAAGCATACACACACTACAATCGACAATGCACAAATTGCAATCATATGCATGTAGTCTGTGCTACCAGTCGTGTTAACCAGAACGTCCTTTTTTTCATGAAGTTAATTAATTCACTTTGCAAATTGTGCCACTTATGTATCCCATTTCATAACAAAGTATAAAATATTACAACACAACAACTCATAAAAAATGCGGAAGACTCTTAAAGAATGCGGAAGAAAAAAAGACGTTATTTTCATGGTATTCATCCTCAATCTACAGTCACCCAACAACATCATGACACATCTCTACTCGAAAGATACACCTGTTGGAACGCGGTCAATGGGACGCCACGATCAACCTTGAGGAAATCCCTTTGATTACAATCAATGAAAACCAGTCTCTCCACATTCATTCTACATGACTAATTTCATATGCAGTTAATATTGAATTGTATTCTTTGCAATAATGTTTTCTTCCATTTTTCATGGGTCCATGGTATTAAAGATGGAACGAACGTCTCTCTGCTATGTACACATATCTATAGCTACTGTAAGTCCATACATGTGTTACCTCGTTATCCAAGCAACCATTCGTAAGCCTTGTCGTATGCTATACATATGATCGAAATACACGAATATGCCCCCATTGACGATACGATCGAATCAGTATGAATGGCAATTACCATTAAAATTTCACACTTCTTTTCACCCTTCGTTCGCACAAATATGTATAGCATACGACAAGGCTTTGCCCTGTACCCATCATTCTTTATCGTGAACAGGTGCAACATTAATTAACTGTAGCCATGCTTAAGTACAGCAATGCAACGGGCTGAAGTCAATGGATGGGTATTACATTAAGCTAAATTTTACACAGTGGCACAGAACATGTACGTGCAAGGCTTTACCCTATCCCCATTTTTCCAATTCACATGCATTTAACTGATACGAGACACGTTTCGATCGACACGGCATTGCAAGCGAACGAAATTCAAGTTGCATCGCAAGGCAGCTAATTAATATGCACCCCATTGCTAGCGAACGAAATTCAACTTGCATTTTGTACATATTTTTTCTGTCAGGTTTTCTGCGAGCCTGGCTCTCCATTTCACAAAAATTGTCTTCGACAGGCTTTCTAACGTACTCTAACCCCCTAGCAACCAACCAGGTATGCACACAACACCTCCCAACACATGACACATCTCACAAACTACAGCAAAAACATCTGACCCTATTTCTACCACCTATGACTTCCTGACGCACCCAACCGCAACACCCCGATCCTCTATAGCCAGCCATCAACGTTCAAAATCATCGCCAACCAACTGATCTACTATTGCCTTCTACCAACGCCGCCAATCACAACACACACCTGATCGGTAACCCCTCACAACACAGCCCTAACCCAGACCCTCCATAGCCTTCTACCAACGCCGCCAATCACAACACACCTGATCGGTAACCCCTCACAACACAGCCCTAACCCAGACCCTCCATAGCCTTCTACCAACGCCGCCAATCACAACACACACCTGATCGGTAACCCCTCACAACACAGCCCTAACCCAGACCCTCCATAGCCTTCTACCAGCGCCGCCAATCACAACACACACCTGATCGGCAACCCCTCACAACACAACACAAATCTAAGCCCACCACCTGACAACCCCAACCAACCAACCGCGACACCCCTCTTACAAACAACAAATCAACGACACACACCTGATACAAAACCACAATCTCAGCCCCCATTCCAAGGTACATCCAAGACCAAGTCGCTCTGATTCACCCTATCCCGGCCATACAAACGCGGTACCCCAAGCCACTCGCTATTCTGATTGAAAAAGATTGAAAAAGACGTTCCCACCCATACAAAAACCGGTTTTCAGGTACGTTACTTACTATGCAATCATCTATAGCTACTGTAAGTCCATACATGTGTTACCTCGTTATCCAAGCAACCATTCGTAAGCCTTGTCGTATGCTATACATATGATCGAAATACACGAATATGCCCCCATTGACGATACGATCGAATCAGTATGAATGGCAATTACCATTAAAATTTCACACTTCTTTTCACCCTTCGTTCGCACAAATATGTATAGCATACGACAAGGCTTTGCCCTGTACCCACCATTCTTTATCGTGAACAGGTGCAACATTAATTAACTGTAGCCATGCTTAAGTACAGCAATGCAACGGGCTGAAGTCAATGGATGGGTATTACATTAAGCTAAATTTTACACAGTGGCACAGAACATGTACGTGCAAGGCTTTACCCTATCCCCATTTTTCCAATTCACATGCATTTAACTGATACGAGACACGTTTCGATCGACACGGCATTGCAAGCGAACGAAATTCAAGTTGCATCGCAAGGCAGCTAATTAATATGCACCCCATTGCTAGCGAACGAAATTCAACTTGCATTTTGTACATATTTTTTCTGTCAGGTTTTCTGCGAGCCTGGCTCTCCATTTCACAAAAATTGTCTTCGACAGGCTTTCTAACGTACTCTAACCCCCTAGCAACCAACCAGGTATGCACACAACACCTCCCAACACATGACACATCTCACAAACTACAGCAAAAACATCTGACCCTATTTCTACCACCTATGACTTCCTGACGCACCCAACCGCAACACCCCGATCCTCTATAGCCAGCCATCAACGTTCAAAATCATCGCCAACCAACTGATCTACTATTGCCTTCTACCAACGCCGCCAATCACAACACACACCTGATCGGTAACCCCTCACAACACAGCCCTAACCCAGACCCTCCATAGCCTTCTACCAGCGCCGCCAATCACAACACACACCTGATCGGCAACCCCTCACAACACAGACCCTCCATAGCCTTCTACCAGCGCCGCCAATCACAACACACACCTGATCGGCAACCCCTCACAACACAGACCTAACCCAGACCCTACATAGCCCTCTACCAGCGCCGCCAATCACAACACACACACCTGATCGGCAACCCCTCACAACACAACACAAATCTAAGCCCACCACCTGACAACCCCAACCAACCAACCGCGACACCCCTCTTACAAACAACAAATCAACGACACACACCTGATACAAAACCACAATCTCAGCCCCCATTCCAAGGTACATCCAAGACCAAGTCGCTCTGATTCACCCTATCCCGGCCATACAAACGCGGTACCCCAAGCCACTCGCTATTCTGATTGAAAAAGATTGAAAAAGACGTTCCCACCCATACAAAAACCGGTTTTCAGGTACGTTACTTACTACTGGAGCACCCTAGCGGCCGAGGAAATCCAGGTATTTCCGCGAAAAAATCAAAAGCCCGCGAACGGCAGCCAAAACATGTCACAATCCAACTGCGAGCAAATGACACGAAAAAGGGCGCAAAACGTGCGGAGCACCCTAGCGGCCGAGGAAATCCAGGTATTTCCGCGAAAAAATCAAAAGCCCGCGAACGGCAGCCAAAACATTTCACAATCCAACTGCGAGCAAATGACCCGAAAAAGGGCGCAAAACGTGCGGAGCACCCTAGCGGGCGAGGAAATCCAGGTATTTCCGCCGAAAAATCTAAAGCCCGCGAACGGCAGCCAAAACATGTCACAATCCAACTGCGAGCAAATGACCCGAAAAAGGGCGCAAAACGTGCGGAGCACCCTAGCGGGCGAGGAAATCCAGGTATTTCCGCGAAAAAATCAAAAGCCCGCGAACGGCAGCCAAAACATGTCACAATCCAACTGCGAGCAAATGACCCGAAAAAGGGCGCAAAACGTGCGGAGCACCCTAGCGGGCGAGGAAATCCAGGTATTTCCGCGAAAAAATCAAAAGCCCGCGAACGGCAGCCAAAACATGTCACAATCCAACTGCGAGCAAATGACCCGAAAAAGGGCGCAAAACGTGCGGAGCACCCTAGCGGCCGAGAAAATCCAGGTATTTCCGCGAAAAAATCAAAAGCCCGCGAACGGCAGCCAAAACATTTCACAATCCAACTGCGAGCAAATGACCCGAAAAAGGGCGCAAAACGTGCGGAGCACCCTAGCGGGCGAGGAAATCCAGGTATTTCCGCCGAAAAATCTAAAGCCCGCGAACGGCAGCCAAAACATGTCACAATCCAACTGCGAGCAAATGACCCGAAAAAGGGCGCAAAACGTGCGGAGCACCCTAGCGGGCGAGGAAATCCAGGTATTTCCGCGAAAAAATCAAAAGCCCGCGAACGGCAGCCAAAACATGTCACAATCCAACTGCGAGCAAATGACCCGAAAAAGGGCGCAAAACGTGCGGAGCACCCTAGCGGGCGAGGAAATCCAGGTATTTCCGCGAAAAAATCAAAAGCCCGCGAACGGCAGCCAAAACATGTCACAATCCAACTGCGAGCAAATGACCCGAAAAAGGGCGCAAAACGTGCGGAGCACCCTAGCGGCCGAGAAAATCCAGGTATTTCCGCGAAAAAATCTAAAGCCCGCGAACGGCAGCCAAAACATGTCACAATCCAACTGCGAGCAAATGACCCGAAAAAGGGCGCAAAACGTGCGGAGCACCCTAGCGGCCGAGGTAATCCAGGTATTTCCGCGAAAAAATCAAAAGCCCGCGAACGGCAGCCAAAACATGTCACAATCCAACTGCGAGCAAATGACCCGAAAAAGGGCGCAAAACGTGCGGAGCACCCTAGCGGCCGAGAAAATCCAGGTATTTCCGCGAAAAAATCAAAAGCCCGCGAACGGCAGCCAAAACATGTCACAATCCAACTGCGAGCAAATGACCCGAAAAAGGGCGCAAAACGTGCGGAGCACCCTAGCGGGCGAGGAAATCCAGGTATTTCCGCGAAAAAATCAAAAGCCCGCGAACGGCAGCCAAAACATGTCACAATCCAACTGCGAGCAAATGACACGAAAAAGGGCGCAAAACGAGCGGAGCACCCTAGCGGGCGAGGAAATCCAGGTATTTCCGCCGAAAAATCTAAAGCCCGCGAACGGCAGCCAAAACATGTCACAATCCAACTGCGAGCAAATGACCCGAAAAAGGGCGCAAAACGTGCGGAGCACCCTAGCGGCCGAGAAAATCCAGGTATTTCCGCGAAAAAATCTAAAGCCCGCGAACGGCAGCCAAAACATGTCACAATCCAACTGCGAGCAAATGACCCGAAAAAGGGCGCAAAACGTGCGGAGCACCCTAGCGGGCGAGGAAATCCAGGTATTTCCGCGAAAAAATCAAAAGCCCGCGAACGGCAGCCAAAACATGTCACAATCCAACTGCGAGCAAATGACACGAAAAAGGGCGCAAAACGTGCGGAGCACCCTAGCGGGCGAGGAAATCCAGGTATTTCCGCGAAAAAATCAAAAGCCCGCGAACGGCAGCCAAAACATGTCACAATCCAACTGCGAGGAAATGACCCGAAAAAGGGCGCAAAACGTGCGGAGCACCCTAGCGGCCGAGAAAATCCAGGTATTTCCGCGAAAAAATCAAAAGCCCGCGAACGGCAGCCAAAACATGTCACAATCCAACTGCGAGGAAATGACCCGAAAAAGGGCGCAAAACGTGCGGAGCACCCTAGCGGCCGAGGAAATCCAGGTATTTCCGCGAAAAAATCAAAAGCCCGCGAACGGCAGCCAAAACATGTCACAATCCAACTGCGAGCAAATGACCCGAAAAAGGGCGCAAAACGTGCGGAGCACCCTAGCGGGCGAGGAAATCCAGGTATTTCCGCGAAAAAATCAAAAGCCCGCGAACGGCAGCCAAAACATGTCACAATCCAACGGCGAGCAAATGACCCGAAAAAGGGCGCAAAACGTGCGGAGCACCCTAGCGGGCGAGGAAATCCAGGTATTTCCGCGAAAAAATTAAAAGCCCGCGAACGGCAGCCAAAACATGTCACAATCCAACTGCGAGCAAATGACACGAAAAAGGGCGCAAAACGTGCGGAGCACCCTAGCGGGCGAGGAAATCCAGGTATTTCCGCCGAAAAATCTAAAGCCCGCGGACGGCAGCCAAAACATGTCACAATCCAACTGCGAGCAAATGACCCGAAAAAGGGCGCAAAACGTGCGGAGCATCCTAGCGGCCGAGAAAATCCAGGTATTTCCGCGAAAAAATCTAAAGCCCGCGAACGGCAGCCAAAACATGTCACAATCCAACTGCGAGGAAATGACCCGAAAAAGGGCGCAAAACGTGCGGAGCACCCTAGCGGCCGAGGAAATCCAGGTATTTCCGCGAAAAAATCAAAAGCCCGCGAACGGCAGCCAAAACATGTCACAATCCAACTGCGAGCAAATGACCCGAAAAAGGGCGCAAAACGTGCGGAGCACCCTAGCGGCCGAGAAAATCCAGGTATTTCCGCGAAAAAATCAAAAGCCCGCGAACGGCAGCCAAAACATTTCACAATCCAACTGCGAGCAAATGACCCGAAAAAGGGCGCAAAACGTGCGGAGCACCCTAGCGGCCTAGAAAATCCAGGTATTTCCGCCGAAAAATCTAAAGCCCGCGAACGGCAGCCAAAACATGTCACAATCCAACTGCGAGCAAATGACCCGAAAAAGGGCGCAAAACGTGCGGAGCACCCTAGCGGGCGAGGAAATCCAGGTATTTCCCCGCGAAAAAATCAAAAGCCCGCGAACGGCAGCCAAAACATGTCACAATCCAACTGCGAGCAAATGACCCGAAAAAGGGCGCAAAACGTGCGGAGCACCCTAGCGGGCGAGGAAATCCAGGTATATCCGCGAAAAAATCAAAAGCCCGCGAACGGCAGCCAAAACATGTCACAATCCAACTGCGAGCAAATGACCCGAAAAAGGGCGCAAAACGTGCGGAGCACCCTAGCGGCCGAGGAAATCCAGGTATTTCCGCGAAAAAATCAAAAGCCCGCGAACGGCAGCCAAAACATGTCACAATCCAACTGCGAGCAAATGACCCGAAAAAGGGCGCAAAACGTGCGGAGCACCCTAGCGGCCGAGAAAATCCAGGTATTTCCGCGAAAAAATCAAAAGCCCGCGAACGGCAGCCAAAACATGTCACAATCCAACTGCGAGCAAATGACCCGAAAAAGGGCGCAAAACGTGCGGAGCACCCTAGCGGCCGAGAAAATCCAGGTATTTCCGCCGAAAAATCTAAAGCCCGCGAACGGCAGCCAAAACATGTCACAATCCAACTGCGAGCAAATGACCCGAAAAAGGGCGCAAAACGTGCGGAGCACCCTAGCGGCCGAGGAAATCCAGGTATTTCCGCGAAAAAATCAAAAGCCCGCGAACGGCAGCCAAAACATGTCACAATCCAACTGCGAGCAAATGACCCGAAAAAGGGCGCAAAACGTGCGGAGCACCCTAGCGGCGAGGAAATCCAGGTATATCCGCGAAAAAATCAAAAGCCCGCGAACGGCAGCCAAAACATGTCACAATCCAACTGCGAGCAAATGACCCGAAAAAGGGCGCAAAACGTGCGGAGCACCCTAGCGGCCGAGGAAATCCAGGTATTTCCGCGAAAAAATCAAAAGCCCGCGAACGGCAGCCAAAACATGTCACAATCCAACTGCGAGCAAATGACCCGAAAAAGGGCGCAAAACGTGCGGAGCACCCTAGCGGCCGAGAAAATCCAGGTATTTCCGCGAAAAAATCAAAAGCCCGCGAACGGCAGCCAAAACATGTCACAATCCAACTGCGAGCAAATGACCCGAAAAAGGGCGCAAAACGTGCGGAGCACCCTAGCGGCCGAGAAAATCCAGGTATTTCCGCCGAAAAATCTAAAGCCCGCGAACGGCAGCCAAAACATGTCACAATCCAACTGCGAGCAAATGACCCGAAAAAGGGCGCAAAACGTGCGGAGCACCCTAGCGGCCGAGAAAATCCAGGTATTTCCGCCGAAAAATCTAAAGCCCGCGAACGGCAGCCAAAACATGTCACAATCCAACTGCGAGCAAATGACCCGAAAAAGGGCGCAAAACGTGCGGAGCACCCTAGCGGCCGAGAAAATCCAGGTATTTCCGCCGAAAAATCTAAAGCCCGCGAACGGCAGCCAAAACATGTCACAATCCAACTGCGAGCAAATGACCCGAAAAAGGGCGCAAAACGTGCGGAGCACCCTAGCGGCCGAGAAAATCCAGGTATTTCCGCCGAAAAATCTAAAGCCCGCGAACGGCAGCCAAAACATGTCACAATCCAACTGCGAGCAAATGACCCGAAAAAGGGCGCAAAACGTGCGGAGCACCCTAGCGGCCGAGAAAATCCAGGTATTTCCGCCGAAAAATCTAAAGCCCGCGAACGGCAGCCAAAACATGTCACAATCCAACTGCGAGCAAATGACCCGAAAAAGGGCGCAAAACGTGCGGAGCACCCTAGCGGCCGAGAAAATCCAGGTATTTCCGCCGAAAAATCTAAAGCCCGCGAACAGCAGCCAAAACATGTCACAATCCAACTGCGAGCAAATGACCCGAAAAAGGGCGCAAAACGTGCGGAGCACCCTAGCGGCCGAGAAAATCCAGGTATTTCCGCGAAAAAATCAAAAGCCCGCGAACGGCAGCCAAAACATGTCACAATCCAACTGCGAGCAAATGACCCGAAAAAGGGCGCAAAACGTGCGGAGCACCCTAGCGGCCGAGAAAATCCAGGTATTTCCGCCGAAAAATCAAAACCCGCGAACGGCAGCCAAAACATGTCACAATCCAACTGCGAGCAAATGACCCGAAAAAGGGCGCAAAACGTGCGGAGCACCCTAGCGGCCGAGAAAATCCAGGTATTTCCGCGAAAAAATCAAAAGCCCGCGAACGGCAGCCAAAACATGTCACAATCCAACTGCGAGCAAATGACCCGAAAAAGGGCGCAAAACGTGCGGAGCACCCTAGCGGCCGAGAAAATCCAGGTATTTCCGCCGAAAAATCTAAAGCCCGCGAACGGCAGCCAAAACATGTCACAATCCAACTGCGAGCAAATGACCCGAAAAAGGGCGCAAAACGTGCGGAGCACCCTAGCGGCCTAGAAAATCCAGGTATTTCCGCCGAAAAATCTAAAGCCCGCGAACGGCAGCCAAAACATGTCACAATCCAACTGCGAGCAAATGACCCGAAAATGGGCGCAAAACGTGCGGAGCACCCTAGCGGCCGAGGAAATCCAGGTATTTCCGCGAAAAAATCAAAAGCCCGCGAACGGCAGCCAAAACATGTCACAATCCAACTGCGAGCAAATGACCCGAAAAAGGGCGCAAAACGTGCGGAGCACCCTAGCGGCCGAGGAAATCCAGGTATTTCCGCGAAAAAATCAAAAGCCCGCGAACGGCAGCCAAAACATGTCACAATCCAACTGCGAGCAAATGACCCGAAAAAGGGCGCAAAACGTGCGGAGCACCCTAGCGGGCGAGGAAATCCAGATATTTCCGCGAAAAAATCAAAAGCCCGCGAACGGCAGCCAAAACATGTCACAATCCAACTGCGAGCAAATGACCCGAAAAAGGGCGCAAAACGTGCGGAGCACCCTAGCGGCCGAGGAAATCCAGGTATTTCCGCGAAAAAATCAAAAGCCCGCGAACGGCAGCCAAAACATGCCACAATCCAACTGCGAGCAAATGACCTGAAAAAGGGCGAAAAACGTGCGGAGCACCCTAGCGGCCGAGAAAATCCAGGTATTTCCGCGAAAAAATCAAAAGCCCGCGAACGGCAGCCAAAACATGTCACAATCCAACTGCGAGCAAATGACCCGAAAAAGGGCGCAAAACGTGCGGAGCACCCTAGCGGCCTAGAAAATCCAGGTATTTCCGCCGAAAAATCTAAAGCCCGCGAACGGCAGCCAAAACATGTCACAATCCAACTGCGAGCAAATGACCCGAAAAAGGGCGCAAAACGTGCGGAGCACCCTAGCGGGCGAGGAAATCCAGGTATTTCCGCGAAAAAATCAAAAGCCCGCGAACGGCAGCCAAAACATGTCACAATCCAACTGCGAGCAAATGACCCGAAAATGGGCGCAAAACGTGCGGAGCACCCTAGCGGCCGAGAAAATCCAGGTATTTCCGCGAAAAAATCAAAAGCCCGCGAACGGCAGCCAAAACATGTCACAATCCAACTGCGAGCAAATGACCCGAAAATGGGCGCAAAACGTGCGGAGCACCCTAGCGGCCGAGAAAATCCAGGTATTTCCGCCGAAAAATCTAAAGCCCGCGAACGGCAGCCAAAACATGTCACAATCCAACTGCGAGCAAATGACCCGAAAAAGGGCGCAAAACGTGCGGAGCACCCTAGCGGGCGAGGAAATCCAGGTATTTCCGCGAAAAAATCAAAAGCCCGCGAACGGCAGCCAAAACATGTCACAATCCAACTGCGAGCAAATGACCCGAAAATGGGCGCAAAACGTGCGGAGCACCCTAGCGGCCGAGAAAATCCAGGTATTTCCGCCGAAAAATCTAAAGCCCGCGAACGGCAGCCAAAACATGTCACAATCCAACTGCGAGCAAATGACCCGAAAAAGGGCGCAAAACGTGCGGAGCACCCTAGCGGGCGAGAAAATCCAGGTATTTCCGCGAAAAAATCAAAAGCCCGCGAACGGCAGCCAAAACATGTCACAATCCAACTGCGAGCACATGACCCGAAAATGGGCGCAAAACGTGCGGAGCACCCTAGCGGCCGAGAAAATCCAGGTATTTCCGCCGAAAAATCTAAAGCCCGCGAACGGCAGCCAAAACATGTCACAATCCAACTGCAAGCAAATGACCCGAAAAAGGGCGCAAAACGTGCGGAGCACCCTAGCGGGCGAGGAAATCCAGGTATTTCCGCGAAAAAATCAAAAGCCCGCGAACGGCAGCCAAAACATGTCACAATCCAACTGCGAGCAAATGACCCGAAAATGGGCGCAAAACGTGCGGAGCACCCTAGCGGCCGAGAAAATCCAGGTATTTCCGCCGAAAAATCTAAAGCCCGCGAACGGCAGCCAAAACATGTCACAATCCAACTGCGAGCAAATGACCCGAAAAAGGGCGCAAAACGTGCGGAGCACCCTAGCGGCCTAGAAAATCCAGGTATTTCCGCCGAAAAATCTAAAGCCCGCGAACGGCAGCCAAAACATGTCACAATCCAACTGCGAGCAAATGACCCGAAAAAGGGCGCAAAACGTGCGGAGCACCCTAGCGGCCGAGGAAATCCAGGTATTTCCGCGAAAAAATCAAAAGCCCGCGAACGGCAGCCAAAACATGTCACAATCCAACTGCGAGCAAATGACCCGAAAAAGGGCGCAAAACGTGCGGAGCACCCTAGCGGGCGAGGAAATCCAGATATTTCCGCGAAAAAATCAAAAGCCCGCGAACGGCAGCCAAAACATGTCACAATCCAACTGCGAGCAAATGACCCGAAAAAGGGCGCAAAACGTGCGGAGCACCCTATCGGCCGAGGAAATCCAGGTATTTCCGCGAAAAAATCAAAAGCCCGCGAACGGCAGCCAAAACATGTCACAAACCAACTGCGAGCAAATGACCCGAAAAAGGGCGCAAAACGTGCGGAGCACCCTAGCGGGCAAGGAAATCCAGGTATTTCCGCGAAAAAATCAAAAGCCCGCGAACGGCAGCCAAAACATGTCACAATCCAACTGCGAGCAAATGACCCGAAAAAGGGCGCAAAACGTGCGGAGCACCCTAGCGGCCGAGGAAATCCAGGTATTTCCGCGAAAAAATCAAAAGCCCGCGAACGGCAGCCAAAACATGTCACAATCCAACTGCGAGCAAATGACCCGAAAAAGGGCGCAAAACGTGCGGAGCACCCTAGCGGGCGAGGAAATCCAGGTATATCCGCGAAAAAATCAAAAGCCCGCGAACGGCAGCCAAAACATGTCACAATCCAACTGCGAGCAAATGACCCGAAAAAGGGCGCAAAACGTGCGGAGCACCCTAGCGGCCGAGGAAATCCAGGTATTTCCGCGAAAAAATCAAAAGCCCGCGAACGGCAGCCAAAACATGTCACAATCCAACTGCGAGCAAATGACCCGAAAAAGGGCGCAAAACGTGCGGAGCACCCTAGCGGCCGAGAAAATCCAGGTATTTCCGCGAAAAAATCAAAAGCCCGCGAACGGCAGCCAAAACATGTCACAATCCAACTGCGAGCAAATGACCCGAAAAAGGGCGCAAAACGTGCGGAGCACCCTAGCGGCCGAGAAAATCCAGGTATTTCCGCCGAAAAATCTAAAGCCCGCGAACGGCAGCCAAAACATGTCACAATCCAACTGCGAGCAAATGACCCGAAAAAGGGCGCGAAACGTGCGGAGCACCCTAGCGGCCGAGGAAATCCAGGTATTTCCGCCGAAAAATCTAAAGCCCGCGAACGGCAGCCAAAACATGTCACAATCCAACTGCGAGCAAATGACCCGAAAAAGGGCGCAAAACGTGCGGAGCACCCTAGCGGCCGAGAAAATCCAGGTATTTCCGCCGAAAAATCTAAAGCCCGCGAACGGCAGCCAAAACATGTCACAATCCAACTGCGAGCAAATGACCCGAAAAAGGGCGCAAAACGTGCGGAGCACCCTAGCGGCCGAGAAAATCCAGGTATTTCCGCCGAAAAATCTAAAGCCCGCGAACGGCAGCCAAAACATGTCACAATCCAACTGCGAGCAAATGACCCGAAAAAGGGCGCAAAACGTGCGGAGCACCCTAGCGGCCGAGAAAATCCAGGTATTTCCGCCGAAAAATCTAAAGCCCGCGAACGGCAGCCAAAACATGTCACAATCCAACTGCGAGCAAATGACCCGAAAAAGGGCGCAAAACGTGCGGAGCACCCTAGCGGCCGAGAAAATCCAGGTATTTCCGCCGAAAAATCTAAAGCCCGCGAACGGCAGCCAAAACATGTCACAATCCAACTGCGAGCAAATGACCCGAAAAAGGGCGCAAAACGTGCGGAGCACCCTAGCGGCCGAGAAAATCCAGGTATTTCCGCCGAAAAATCTAAAGCCCGCGAACGGCAGCCAAAACATGTCACAATCCAACTGCGAGCAAATGACCCGAAAAAGGGGGGCGCAAAACGTGCGGAGCACCCTAGCGGCCGAGGAAATCCAGGTATTTCCGCGAAAAAATCAAAAGCCCGCGAACGGCAGCCAAAACATGTCACAATCCAACTGCGAGCAAATGACCCGAAAAAGGGCGCAAAACGTGCGGAGCACCCTAGCGGCCGAGAAAATCCAGGTATTTCCGCCGAAAAATCGAAAGCCCGCGAACGGCAGCCAAAACATGTCACAATCCAACTGCGAGCAAATGACCCGAAAAAGGGCGCAAAACGTGCGGAGCACCCTAGCGGCCGAGAAAATCCAGGTATTTCCGCCGAAAAATCTAAAGCCCGCGAACGGCAGCCAAAACATGTCACAATCCAACTGCGAGCAAATGACCCGAAAAAGGGCGCAAAACGTGCGGAGCACCCTAGCGGCCGAGAAAATCCAGGTATTTCCGCCGAAAAATCTAAAGCCCGCGAACGGCAGCCAAAACATGTCACAATCCAACTGCGAGCAAATGACCCGAAAAGGGCGCAAAACGTGCGGAGCACCCTAGCGGCCTAGAAAATCCAGGTATTTCCGCCGAAAAATCTAAAGCCCGCGAACGGCAGCCAAAACATGTCACAATCCAACTGCGAGCAATGACCCGAAAATGGGCGCAAAACGTGCGGAGCACCCTAGCGGCCGAGGAAATCCAGGTATTTCCGCGAAAAAATCAAAGCCCGCGAACGGCAGCCAAAACATGTCACAATCCAACTGCGAGCAAATGACCCGAAAAAGGGCGCAAAACGTGCGGAGCACCCTAGCGGCCGAGAAAATCCAGGTATTTCCGCGAAAAAATCAAAAGCCCGCGAACGGCAGCCAAAACATGTCACAATCCAACTGCGAGCAAATGACCCGAAAAAGGGCGCAAAACGTGCGGAGCACCCTAGCGGCCGAGAAAATCCAGGTATTTCCGCGAAAAAATCTAAAGCCCGCGAACGGCAGCCAAAACATGTCACAATCCAACTGCGAGCAAATGACCCGAAAAAGGGCGCAAAACGTGCGGAGCACCCTAGCGGCCTAGAAAATCCAGGTATTTCCGCCGAAAAATCTAAAGCCCGCGAACGGCAGCCAAAACATGTCACAATCCAACTGCGAGCAAATGACCCGAAAATGGGCGCAAAACGTGCGGAGCACCCTAGCGGCCGAGAAAATCCAGGTATTTCCGCGAAAAAATCTAAAGCCCGCGAACGGCAGCCAAAACATGTCACAATCCAACTGCGAGCAAATGACCCGAAAATGGGCGCAAAACGTGCGGAGCACCCTAGCGGCCGAGAAAATCCAGGTATTTCCGCGAAAAATCTAAAGCCCGCGAACGGCAGCCAAACATGTCACAATCCAACTGCGAGCAAATGACCCGAAAAAGGGCGCAAAACGTGCGGAGCACCCTAGCGGGCGAGGAAATCCAGGTATTTCCGCGAAAAAATCAAAAGCCCGCGAACGGCAGCCAAAACATGTCACAATCCAACTGCGAGCAAATGACCCGAAAATGGGCGCAAAACGTGCGGAGCACCCTAGCGGCCGAGAAAATCCAGGTATTTCCGCGAAAAAATCAAAAGCCCGCGAACGGCAGCCAAAACATGTCACAATCCAACTGCGAGCAAATGACCCGAAAATGGGCGCAAAACGTGCGGAGCACCCTAGCGGCCGCGAAAATCCATGTATTTCCGCCGAAAAATCTAAAGCCCGCGAACGGCAGCCAAAACATGTCACAATCCAACTGCGAGCAAATGACCCGAAAAAGGGCGCAAAACGTGCGGAGCACCCTAGCGGGCGAGAAAATCCAGGTATTTCCGCCGAAAAATCTAAAGCCCGCGAACGGCAGCCAAAACATGTCACAATCCAACTGCAAGCAAATGACCCGAAAATGGGCGCAAAACGTGCGGAGCACCCTAGCGGCCGAGAAAATCCAGGTATTTCCGCGAAAAAATCAAAAGCCCGCGAACGGCAGCCAAAACATGTCACAATCCAACTGCGAGCAAATGACCCGAAAAAGGGCGCAAAGCGTGCGGAGCACCCTAGCGGCCGAGAAAATCCAGGTATTTCCGCGAAAAAATCAAAAGCCCGCGAACGGCAGCCAAAACATGTCACAATCCAACTGCGAGCAAATGACCCGAAAAAGGGCGCAAAACGTGCGGAGCACCCTAGCGGCCGAGAAAATCCAGGTATTTCCGCCGAAAAATCTAAAGCCCGCGAACGGCAGCCAAAACATGTCACAATCCAACTGCGAGGAAATGACCCGAAAAAGGGCGCAAAACGTGCGGAGCACCCTAGTGGCCTAGAAAATCCAGGTATTTCCGCCGAAAAATCTAAAGCCCGCGAACGGCAGCCAAAACATGTCACAATCCAACTGCGAGGAAATGACCCGAAAAAGGGCGCAAAACGTGCGGAGCACCCTAGTGGCCTAGAAAATCCAGGTATTTCCGCCGAAAAATCTAAAGCCCGCGAACGGCAGCCAAAACATGTCACAATCCAACTGCGAGCAAATGACCCGAAAAAGGGCGCAAAACGTGCGGAGCACCCTAGCGGCCGAGAAAATCCAGGTATTTCCGCGAAAAAATCAAAAGCCCGCGAACGGCAGCCAAAACATGTCACAATCCAACTGCGAGCAAATGACCCGAAAAAGGGCGCAAAACGTGCGGAGCACCCTAGCGGCCGAGAAAATCCAGGTATTTCCGCGAAAAAATCTAAAGCCCGCGAACGGCAGCCAAAACATGTCACAATCCAACTGCGAGCAAATGACCCGAAAAGGCCGCAAAACGTGCGGAGCACCCTAGCGGCCTAGAAAATCCAGGTATTTCCGCCGAAAAATCTAAAGCCCACGAACGGCAGCCAAAACATGTCACAATCCAACTGCGAGCAAATGACCCGAAAATGGGCGCAAAACGTGCGGAGCACCCTAGCGGCCGAGAAAATCCAGGTATTTCCGCGAAAAAATCAAAAGCCCGCGAACGGCAGCCAAAACATGTCACAATCCAACTGCGAGCAAATGACCCGAAAATGGGCGCAAAACGTGCGGAGCACCCTAGCGGCCGAGAAAATCCAGGTATTTCCGCGAAAAAATCAAAAGCCCGCGAACGGCAGCCAAAACATGTCACAATCCAACTGCGAGCAAATGACCCGAAAAAGGGCGCAAAACGTGCGGAGCACCCTAGCGGCCGAGAAAATCCAGGTATTTCCGCGAAAAAATCAAAAGCCCGCGAACGGCAGCCAAAACATGTCACAATCCAACTGCGAGCAAATGACCCGAAAAAGGGCGCAAAACGTGCGGAGCACCCTAGCGGCCGAGAAAATCCAGGTATTTCCGCGAAAAAATCTAAAGCCCGCGAACGGCAGCCAAAACATGTCACAATCCAACTGCGAGCAAATGACCCGAAAAAGGCCGCAAAACGTGCGGAGCACCCTAGCGGCCTAGAAAATCCAGGTATTTCCGCCGAAAAATCTAAAGCCCACGAACGGCAGCCAAAACATGTCACAATCCAACTGCGAGCAAATGACCCGAAAATGGGCGCAAAACGTGCGGAGCACCCTAGCGGCCGAGAAAATCCAGGTATTTCCGCGAAAAAATCAAAAGCCCGCGAACGGCAGCCAAAACATGTCACAATCCAACTGCGAGCAAATGACCCGAAAATGGGCGCAAAACGTGCGGAGCACCCTAGCGGCCGAGAAAATCCAGGTATTTCCGCGAAAAAATCAAAAGCCCGCGAACGGCAGCCAAAACATGTCACAATCCAACTGCGAGCAAATGACCCGAAAAAGGGCGCAAAACGTGCGGAGCACCCTAGCGGCCGAGAAAATCCAGGTATTTCCGCGAAAAAATCAAAAGCCCGCGAACGGCAGCCAAAACATGTCACAATCCAACTGCGAGCAAATGACCCGAAAAAGGGCGCAAAACGTGCGGAGCACCCTAGCGGCCGAGAAAATCCAGGTATTTCCGCGAAAAAATCTAAAGCCCGCGAACGGCAGCCAAAACATGTCACAATCCAACTGCGAGCAAATGACCCGAAAAAGGCCGCAAAACGTGCGGAGCACCCTAGCGGCCTAGAAAATCCAGGTATTTCCGCCGAAAAATCTAAAGCCCACGAACGGCAGCCAAAACATGTCACAATCCAACTGCGAGCAAATGACCCGAAAATGGGCGCAAAACGTGCGGAGCACCCTAGCGGCCGAGAAAATCCAGGTATTTCCGCGAAAAAATCAAAAGCCCGCGAACGGCAGCCAAAACATGTCACAATCCAACTGCGAGCAAATGACCCGAAAATGGGCGCAAAACGTGCGGAGCACCCTAGCGGCCGAGAAAATCCAGGTATTTCCGCCGAAAAATCTAAAGCCCGCGAACGGCAGCCAAAACATGTCACAATCCAACTGCGAGCAAATGACCCGAAAAAGGGCGCAAAACGTGCGGAGCACCCTAGCGGGCGAGGAAATCCAGGTATTTCCGCGAAAAAATCAAAAGCCCGCGAACGGCAGCCAAAACATGTCACAATCCAACTGCGAGCAAATGACCCGAAAATGGGCGCAAAACGTGCGGAGCACCCTAGCGGCCGAGAAAATCCAGGTATTTCCGCCGAAAAATCTAAAGCCCGCGAACGGCAGCCAAAACATGTCACAATCCAACTGCGAGCAAATGACCCGAAAAAGGGCGCAAAAAGTGCGGAGCACCCTAGCGACCGTGAAAATCCAGGTATTTCCGCGAAAAAATCAAAAGCCCGCGAACGGCAGCCAAAACATGTCACAATCCAACTGCGAGCAAATGACCCGAAAAAGGGCGCAAAACGTGCGGAGCACCCTAGCGGCCGCGAAAATCCATGTATTTCCGCCGAAAAATCTAAAGCCCGCGAACGGCAGCCAAAACATGTCACAATCCAACTGCGAGCAAATGACCCGAAAAAGGGCGCAAAACGTGCGGAGCACCCTAGCGGCCGAGGAAATCCAGGTATTTCCGCCGAAAAAATCAAAAGCCCGCGAACGGCAGCCAAAACATGTCACAAACCAACTGCGAGCAAATGACCCGAAAAAGGGCGCAAAACGTGCGGAGCACCCTAGCGGGCGAGGAAATCCAGGTATTTCCGCGAAAAAATCAAAAGCCCGCGAACGGCAGCCAAAACATGTCACAATCCAACTGCGAGCAAATGACCCGAAAATGGGCGCAAAACGTGCGGAGCACCCTAGCGGCCGAGAAAATCCAGGTATTTCCGCCGAAAAATCTAAAGCCCGCGAACGGCAGCCAAAACATGTCACAATCCAACTGCGAGCAAATGACCCGAAAATGGGCGCAAAACGTGCGGAGCACCCTAGCGGCCGAGAAAATCCAGGTATTTCCGCCGAAAAATCTAAAGCCCGCGAACGGCAGCCAAAACATGTCACAATCCAACTGCGAGCAAATGACCCGAAAAAGGGCGCAAAACGTGCGGAGCACCCTAGCGGGCGAGGAAATCCAGGTATTTCCGCGAAAAAATCAAAAGCCCGCGAACGGCAGCCAAAACATGTCACAATCCAACTGCGAGCAAATGACCCGAAAAAGGGCGCAAAACGTGCGGAGCACCCTAGCGGCCGAGAAAATCCAGGTATTTCCGCCGAAAAATCTAAAGCCCGCGAACGGCAGCCAAAACATGTCACAATCCAACTGCGAGCAAATGACCCGAAAAAGGGCGCAAAACGTGCGGAGCACCCTAGCGGCCGAGGAAATCCAGGTATTTCCGCGAAAAAATCAAAAGCCCGCGAACGGCAGCCAAAACATGTCACAATCCAACTGCGAGCAAATGACCCGAAAAAGGGCGCAAAACGTGCGGAGCACCCTAGCGGGCGAGGAAATCCAGGTATTTCCGCGAAAAAATCAAAATCCCGCGAACGGCAGCCAAAACATGTCACAATCCAACTGCGAGCAAATGACCCGAAAAAGGGCGCAAAACGTGCGGAGCACCCTAGCGGCCGAGGAAATCCAGGTATTTCCGCGAAAAAATCAAAAGCCCGCGAACGGCAGCCAAAACATGTCACAAACCAACTGCGAGCAAATGACCCGAAAAAGGGCGCAAAACGTGCGGAGCACCCTAGCGGGCGAGGAAATCCAGGTATTTCCGCGAAAAAATCAAAAGCCCGCGAACGGCAGCCAAAACATGTCACAATCCAACTGCGAGCAAATGACCCGAAAAAGGGCGCAAAACGTGCGGAGCACCCTAGCGGCCGAGGAAATCCAGGTATTTCCGCGAAAAAATCAAAAGCCCGCGAACGGCAGCCAAAACATGTCACAATCCAACTGCGAGCAAATGACCCGAAAAAGGGCGCAAAACGTGCGGAGCACCCTAGCGGGCGAGGAAATCCAGGTATTTCCGCGAAAAAATCAAAAGCCCGCGAACGGCAGCCAAAACATGTCACAATCCAACTGCGAGCAAATGACCCGAAAAAGGGCGCAAAACGTGCGGAGCACCCTAGCGGCCGAGGAAATCCAGGTATTTCCGCGAAAAAATCAAAAGCCCGCGAACGGCAGCCAAAACATGTCACAATCCAACTGCGAGCAAATGACCCGAAAAAGGGCGCAAAACGTGCGGAGCACCCTAGCGGCCGAGGAAATCCAGGTATTTCCGCCGAAAAATCTAAAGCCCGCGAACGGCAGCCAAAACATGTCACAATCCAACTGCGAGCAAATGACCCGAAAAAGGGCGCAAAACGTGCGGAGCACCCTAGCGGCCGAGAAAATCCAGGTATTTCCGCCGAAAAAATCAAAAGCCCGCGAACGGCAGCCAAAACATGTCACAATCCAACTGCGAGCAAATGACCCGAAAAAGGGCGCAAAACGTGCGGAGCACCCTAGCGGCCGAGAAAATCCAGGTATTTCCGCCGAAAAATCTAAAGCCCGCGAACGGCAGCCAAAACATGTCACAATCCAACTGCGAGCAAATGACCCGAAAAAGGGCGCAAAACGTGCGGAGCACCCTAGCGGCCGAGAAAATCCAGGTATTTCCGCGAAAAATCAAAAGCCCGCGAACGGCAGCCAAAACATGTCACAATCCAACTGCGAGCAAATGACCCGAAAAAGGGCGCAAAACGTGCGGAGCACCCTAGCGGCCGAGAAAATCCAGGTATTTCCGCCGAAAAATCTAAAGCCCGCGAACGGCAGCCAAAACATGTCACAATCCAACTGCGAGCAAATGACCCGAAAAAGGGCGCAAAACGTGCGGAGCACCCTAGCGGCCGAGGAAATCCAGGTATTTCCGCGAAAAATCCAAAGCCCGCGAACGGCAGCCAAAACATGTCACAATCCAACTGCGAGCAAATGACCCGAAAAAGGGCGCAAAACGTGCGGAGCACCCTAGCGGCCGAGAAAATCCAGGTATTTCCGCCGAAAAATCTAAAGCCCGCGAACGGCAGCCAAAACATGTCACAATCCAACTGCGAGCAAATGACCCGAAAAAGGGCGCAAAACGTGCGGAGCACCCTAGCGGCCGAGAAAATCCAGGTATTTCCGCCGAAAAATCTAAAGCCCGCGAACGGCAGCCAAAACATGTCACAATCCAACTGCGAGCAAATGACCCGAAAAAGGGCGCAAAACGTGCGGAGCACCCTAGCGGCCGAGAAAATCCAGGTATTTCCGCCGAAAAATCTAAAGCCCGCGAACGGCAGCCAAAACATGTCACAATCCAACTGCGAGCAAATGACCCGAAAAAGGGCGCAAAACGTGCGGAGCACCCTAGCGGCCGAGAAAATCCAGGTATTTCCGCCGAAAAATCTAAAGCCCGCGAACCGGCAGCCAAAACATGTCACAATCCAACTGCGAGCAAATGACCCGAAAAAGGGCGCAAAACGTGCGGAGCACCCTAGCGGCCGAGAAAATCCAGGTATTTCCGCGAAAAAATCAAAAGCCCGCGAACGGCAGCCAAAACATGTCACAATCCAACTGCGAGCAAATGACCCGAAAAAGGGCGCAAAACGTGCGGAGCACCCTAGCGGCCGAGAAAATCCAGGTATTTCCGCCGAAAAATCTAAAGCCCGCGAACGGCAGCCAAAACATGTCACAATCCAACTGCGAGCAAATGACCCGAAAAAGGGCGCAAAACGTGCGGAGCACCCTAGCGGCCGAGAAAATCCAGGTATTTCCGCCGAAAAATCTAAAGCCCGCGAACGGCAGCCAAAACATGTCACAATCCAACTGCGAGCAAATGACCCGAAAAAGGGCGCAAAACGTGCGGAGCACCCTAGCGGCCGAGAAAATCCAGGTATTTCCGCCGAAAAATCTAAAGCCCGCGAACGGCAGCCAAAACATGTCACAATCCAACTGCGCGCAAATGACCCGAAAAAGGGCGCAAAACGTGCGGAGCACCCTAGCGGCCGAGAAAATCCAGGTATTTCCGCCGAAAAATCTAAAGCCCGCGAGCGGCAGCCAAAACATGTCACAATCCAACTGCGAGCAAATGACCCGAAAAAGGGCGCAAAACGTGCGGAGCACCCTAGCGGCCGAGAAAATCCAGGTATTTCCGCCGAAAAAATCAAAAGCCCGCGAACGGCAGCCAAAACATGTCACAATCCAACTGCGAGCAAATGACCCGAAAAAGGGCGCAAAACGTGCGGAGCACCCTAGCGGCCGAGAAAATCCAGGTATTTCCGCCGAAAAATCTAAAGCCCGCGAACGGCAGCCAAAACATGTCACAATCCAACTGCGAGCAAATGACCCGAAAAAGGGCGCAAAACGTGCGGAGCACCCTAGCGGCCGAGGAAATCCAGGTATTTCCGCCGAAAAATCCAAAGGCCCGCGAACGGCAGCCAAAACATGTCACAATCCAACTGCGAGCAAATGACCCGAAAAAGGGCGCAAAACGTGCGGAGCACCCTAGCGGCCGAGAAAATCCAGGTATTTCCGCCGAAAAATCTAAAGCCCGCGAACGGCAGCCAAAACATGTCACAATCCAACTGCGAGCAAATGACCCGAAAAAGGGCGCAAAACGTGCGGAGCACCCTAGCGGCCGAGAAAATCCAGGTATTTCCGCCGAAAAATCTAAAGCCCGCGAACGGCAGCCAAAACATGTCACAATCCAACTGCGAGCAAATGACCCGAAAAAGGGCGCAAAACGTGCGGAGCACCCTAGCGGCCGAGAAAATCCAGGTATTTCCGCCGAAAAATCTAAAGCCCGCGAACCGGCAGCCAAAACATGTCACAATCCAACTGCGAGCAAATGACCCGAAAAAGGGCGCAAAACGTGCGGAGCACCCTAGCGGCCGAGAAAATCCAGGTATTTCCGCCGAAAAATCTAAAGCCCGCGAACGGCAGCCAAAACATGTCACAATCCAACTGCGAGCAAATGACCCGAAAAAGGGCGCAAAACGTGCGGAGCACCCTAGCGGCCGAGAAAATCAAGGTATTTCCGCCGAAAAATCTAAAGCCCGCGAACGGCAGCCAAAACATGTCACAATCCAACTGCGAGCAAATGACCCGAAAAAGGGCGCAAAACGTGCGGAGCACCCTAGCGGCCGAGAAAATCCAGGTATTTCCGCCGAAAAATCTAAAGCCCGCGAACGGCAGCCAAAACATGTCACAATCCAACTGCGAGCAAATGACCCGAAAAAGGGCGCAAAACGTGCGGAGCACCCTAGCGGCCGAGAAAATCCAGGTATTTCCGCCGAAAAATCTAAAGCCCGCGAACGGCAGCCAAAACATGTCACAATCCAACTGCGAGCAAATGACCCGAAAAAGGGCGCAAAACGTGCGGAGCACCCTAGCGGCCGAGAAAATCCAGGTATTTCCGCCGAAAAATCTAAAGCCCGCGAACGGCAGCCAAAACATGTCACAATCCAACTGCGAGCAAATGACCCGAAAAAGGGCGCAAAACGTGCGGAGCACCCTAGCGGCCGAGAAAATCCAGGTATTTCCGCCGAAAAATCTAAAGCCCGCGAACGGCAGCCAAAACATGTCACAATCCAACTGCGAGCAAATGACCCGAAAAAGGGCGCAAAACGTGCGGAGCACCCTAGCGGGCGAGGAAATCCAGGTATTTCCGCGAAAAAATCAAAAGCCCGCGAACGGCAGCCAAAACATGTCACAATCCAACTGCGAGCAAATGACCCGAGAAAGGGCGCAAAACGTGCGGAGCACCCTAGCGGCCGAGAAAATCCAGGTATTTCCGCCGAAAAATCTAAAGCCCGCGAACGGCAGCCAAAACATGTCACAATCCAACTGCGAGCAAATGACCCGAAAAAGGGCGCAAAACGTGCGGAGCACCCTAGCGGCCGAGAAAATCCAGGTATTTCCGCGAAAAAATCTAAAGCCCGCGAACGGCAGCCAAAACATGTCACAATCCAACTGCGAGCAAATGACCCGAAAAAGGGCGCAAAACGTGCGGAGCACCCTAGCGGCCGAGAAAATCCAGGTATTTCCGCCGAAAAATCTAAAGCCCGCGAACGGCAGCCAAAACATGTCACAATCCAACTGCGAGCAAATGACCCGAAAAAGGGCGCAAAACGTGCGGAGCACCCTAGCGGCCGAGAAAATCCAGGTATTTCCGCCGAAAAATCTAAAGCCCCGCGAACGGCAGCCAAAACATGTCACAATCCAACTGCGAGCAAATGACCCGAAAAAGGGCGCAAAACGTGCGGAGCACCCTAGCG
>CAWWDL010000052.1:0-56947 GCA_963942545.1 Oxycera nigricornis | reverse complement strand
TTGTCGAAGACAAAAAGGAAATTACCACCGAACAGCTAACGATTAAGAAGGTGGGCAAACAGGACCCAAAGCAACATTTCGAAGAAAAGTCGGCAACGTTATGCAAAATAATATCGGGCAGGCGTTTCTAGGAACATTTGCCCGCAACTTTCCAGCAAACTTTTGAAGCTACACTTTCCAGTAACATTTTCTAGCAACGCTTTGCAGCAACATTTCCTGGCAACTTTTAACAGCAACATTTCTTGGCAACATTTCTTGGCAACATTTTCTAGCAACATTTTCTGGCAACATTTTCTAGCAACATTTCTTAGCAACATTTTCTAGCAACATTTTCTAGCAACATTTCTTAGCAACATTTCTTAGCAACATTTTCTAGCAACATTTCTTAGCAACATTTTCTAGCAACATTTTCTAGCAACATTTTCTAGCAACATTTCTTAGCAACATTTTCTAGCAACATTTTCTGGCAACATTTTCTTATTGTTTTTGCAAACATCTGGAAAAAGAGTGAGATACTGAAAATAAAGAGGAACTTAAAAGAGGTATACGTCACCGAAGATTTTCCGAAAGAAGTACTAGAAAAGCGAAAAGAATTAAAGCCAAAACTTATAGAAGAACGTGCAAAAGGAAATTTTGCGTACATAAAATACGATCAATTGATAGTTAAAGAGGGAAATCAAAATAAAGAGAGAAAAATAAAAATTTCAGTAAGGCTGTTCGATGTTGTCGAAGACAAAAAGGAAATTACCACCGAACAGCTAACGATTAAGAAGGTGGGCAAACAGGACCCAAAGCAACATTTCGAAGAAAAGTCGGCAACGTTATGCAAAATAATATCGGGCAGGCGTTTCTAGGAACATTTGCCCGCAACTTTCCAGCAAACTTTTGAAGCTACACTTTCCAGTAACATTTTCTAGCAACGCTTTGCAGCAACATTTCCTGGCAACTTTTAACAGCAACATTTCTTGGCAACATTTCTTGGCAACATTTTCTAGCAACATTTTCTGGCAACATTTTCTAGCAACATTTCTTAGCAACATTTTCTAGCAACATTTTCTAGCAACATTTCTTAGCAACATTTCTTAGCAACATTTTCTAGCAACATTTTCTAGCAACATTTCTTAGCAACATTTTCTAGCAACATTTTCTAGCAACATTTTCTAGCAACATTTCTTAGCAACATTTTCTAGCAACATTTTCTGGCAACATTTTCTTATTGTTTTTGCAAACATCTGGAAAAAGAGTGAGATACTGAAAATAAAGAGGAACTTAAAAGAGGTATACGTCACCGAAGATTTTCCGAAAGAAGTACTAGAAAAGCGAAAAGAATTAAAGCCAAAACTTATAGAAGAACGTGCAAAAGGAAATTTTGCGTACATAAAATACGATCAATTGATAGTTAAAGAGGGAAATCAAAATAAAGAGAGAAAAATAAAAATTTCAGTAAGGCTGTTCGATGTTGTCGAAGACAAAAAGGAAATTACCACCGAACAGCTAACGATTAAGAAGGTGGGCAAACAGGACCCAAAGCAACATTTCGAAGAAAAGTCGGCAACGTTATGCAAAATAATATCGGGCAGGCGTTTCTAGGAACATTTGCCCGCAACTTTCCAGCAAACTTTTGAAGCTACACTTTCCAGTAACATTTTCTAGCAACGCTTTGCAGCAACATTTCCTGGCAACTTTTAACAGCAACATTTCTTGGCAACATTTCTTGGCAACATTTTCTAGCAACATTTTCTGGCAACATTTTCTAGCAACATTTCTTAGCAACATTTTCTAGCAACATTTTCTAGCAACATTTCTTAGCAACATTTCTTAGCAACATTTTCTAGCAACATTTCTTAGCAACATTTTCTAGCAACATTTTCTAGCAACATTTTCTAGCAACATTTCTTAGCAACATTTTCTAGCAACATTTTCTGGCAACATTTTCTTATTGTTTTTGCAAACATCTGGAAAAAGAGTGAGATACTGAAAATAAAGAGGAACTTAAAAGAGGTATACGTCACCGAAGATTTTCCGAAAGAAGTACTAGAAAAGCGAAAAGAATTAAAGCCAAAACTTATAGAAGAACGTGCAAAAGGAAATTTTGCGTACATAAAATACGATCAATTGATAGTTAAAGAGGGAAATCAAAATAAAGAGAGAAAAATAAAAATTTCAGTAAGGCTGTTCGATGTTGTCGAAGACAAAAAGGAAATTACCACCGAACAGCTAACGATTAAGAAGGTGGGCAAACAGGACCCAAAGCAACATTTCGAAGAAAAGTCGGCAACGTTATGCAAAATAATATCGGGCAGGCGTTTCTAGGAACATTTGCCCGCAACTTTCCAGCAAACTTTTGAAGCTACACTTTCCAGTAACATTTTCTAGCAACGCTTTGCAGCAACATTTCCTGGCAACTTTTAACAGCAACATTTCTTGGCAACATTTCTTGGCAACATTTTCTAGCAACATTTTCTGGCAACATTTTCTAGCAACATTTCTTAGCAACATTTTCTAGCAACATTTTCTAGCAACATTTCTTAGCAACATTTCTTAGCAACATTTTCTAGCAACATTTCTTAGCAACATTTTCTAGCAACATTTTCTAGCAACATTTTCTAGCAACATTTCTTAGCAACATTTTCTAGCAACATTTTCTGGCAACATTTTCTTATTGTTTTTGCAAACATCTGGAAAAAGAGTGAGATACTGAAAATAAAGAGGAACTTAAAAGAGGTATACGTCACCGAAGATTTTCCGAAAGAAGTACTAGAAAAGCGAAAAGAATTAAAGCCAAAACTTATAGAAGAACGTGCAAAAGGAAATTTTGCGTACATAAAATACGATCAATTGATAGTTAAAGAGGGAAATCAAAATAAAGAGAGAAAAATAAAAATTTCAGTAAGGCTGTTCGATGTTGTCGAAGACAAAAAGGAAATTACCACCGAACAGCTAACGATTAAGAAGGTGGGCAAACAGGACCCAAAGCAACATTTCGAAGAAAAGTCGGCAACGTTATGCAAAATAATATCGGGCAGGCGTTTCTAGGAACATTTGCCCGCAACTTTCCAGCAAACTTTTGAAGCTACACTTTCCAGTAACATTTTCTAGCAACGCTTTGCAGCAACATTTCCTGGCAACTTTTAACAGCAACATTTCTTGGCAACATTTCTTGGCAACATTTTCTAGCAACATTTTCTGGCAACATTTTCTAGCAACATTTCTTAGCAACATTTTCTAGCAACATTTTCTAGCAACATTTCTTAGCAACATTTCTTAGCAACATTTTCTAGCAACATTTTCTAGCAACATTTCTTAGCAACATTTTCTAGCAACATTTTCTAGCAACATTTTCTAGCAACATTTCTTAGCAACATTTTCTAGCAACATTTTCTAGCAACATTTTCTAGCAACATTTCTTAGCAACATTTTCTAGCAACATTTTCTGGCAACATTTTCTTATTGTTTTTGCAAACATCTGGAAAAAGAGTGAGATACTGAAAATAAAGAGGAACTTAAAAGAGGTATACGTCACCGAAGATTTTCCGAAAGAAGTACTAGAAAAGCGAAAAGAATTAAAGCCAAAACTTATAGAAGAACGTGCAAAAGGAAATTTTGCGTACATAAAATACGATCAATTGATAGTTAAAGAGGGAAATCAAAATAAAGAGAGAAAAATAAAAATTTCAGTAAGGCTGTTCGATGTTGTCGAAGACAAAAAGGAAATTACCACCGAACAGCTAACGATTAAGAAGGTGGGCAAACAGGACCCAAAGCAACATTTCGAAGAAAAGTCGGCAACGTTATGCAAAATAATATCGGGCAGGCGTTTCTAGGAACATTTGCCCGCAACTTTCCAGCAAACTTTTGAAGCTACACTTTCCAGTAACATTTTCTAGCAACGCTTTGCAGCAACATTTCCTGGCAACTTTTAACAGCAACATTTCTTGGCAACATTTCTTGGCAACATTTTCTAGCAACATTTTCTGGCAACATTTTCTAGCAACATTTCTTAGCAACATTTTCTAGCAACATTTTCTAGCAACATTTCTTAGCAACATTTCTTAGCAACATTTTCTAGCAACATTTCTTAGCAACATTTTCTAGCAACATTTTCTAGCAACATTTTCTAGCAACATTTCTTAGCAACATTTTCTAGCAACATTTTCTGGCAACATTTTCTTATTGTTTTTGCAAACATCTGGAAAAAGAGTGAGATACTGAAAATAAAGAGGAACTTAAAAGAGGTATACGTCACCGAAGATTTTCCGAAAGAAGTACTAGAAAAGCGAAAAGAATTAAAGCCAAAACTTATAGAAGAACGTGCAAAAGGAAATTTTGCGTACATAAAATACGATCAATTGATAGTTAAAGAGGGAAATCAAAATAAAGAGAGAAAAATAAAAATTTCAGTAAGGCTGTTCGATGTTGTCGAAGACAAAAAGGAAATTACCACCGAACAGCTAACGATTAAGAAGGTGGGCAAACAGGACCCAAAGCAACATTTCGAAGAAAAGTCGGCAACGTTATGCAAAATAATATCGGGCAGGCGTTTCTAGGAACATTTGCCCGCAACTTTCCAGCAAACTTTTGAAGCTACACTTTCCAGTAACATTTTCTAGCAACGCTTTGCAGCAACATTTCCTGGCAACTTTTAACAGCAACATTTCTTGGCAACATTTCTTGGCAACATTTTCTAGCAACATTTTCTGGCAACATTTTCTAGCAACATTTCTTAGCAACATTTTCTAGCAACATTTTCTAGCAACATTTCTTAGCAACATTTCTTAGCAACATTTTCTAGCAACATTTTCTAGCAACATTTCTTAGCAACATTTTCTAGCAACATTTTCTAGCAACATTTTCTAGCAACATTTCTTAGCAACATTTTCTAGCAACATTTTCTGGCAACATTTTCTTATTGTTTTTGCAAACATCTGGAAAAAGAGTGAGATACTGAAAATAAAGAGGAACTTAAAAGAGGTATACGTCACCGAAGATTTTCCGAAAGAAGTACTAGAAAAGCGAAAAGAATTAAAGCCAAAACTTATAGAAGAACGTGCAAAAGGAAATTTTGCGTACATAAAATACGATCAATTGATAGTTAAAGAGGGAAATCAAAATAAAGAGAGAAAAATAAAAATTTCAGTAAGGCTGTTCGATGTTGTCGAAGACAAAAAGGAAATTACCACCGAACAGCTAACGATTAAGAAGGTGGGCAAACAGGACCCAAAGCAACATTTCGAAGAAAAGTCGGCAACGTTATGCAAAATAATATCGGGCAGGCGTTTCTAGGAACATTTGCCCGCAACTTTCCAGCAAACTTTTGAAGCTACACTTTCCAGTAACATTTTCTAGCAACGCTTTGCAGCAACATTTCCTGGCAACTTTTAACAGCAACATTTCTTGGCAACATTTCTTGGCAACATTTTCTAGCAACATTTTCTGGCAACATTTTCTAGCAACATTTCTTAGCAACATTTTCTAGCAACATTTTCTAGCAACATTTCTTAGCAACATTTCTTAGCAACATTTTCTAGCAACATTTCTTAGCAACATTTTCTAGCAACATTTTCTAGCAACATTTTCTAGCAACATTTCTTAGCAACATTTTCTAGCAACATTTTCTGGCAACATTTTCTTATTGTTTTTGCAAACATCTGGAAAAAGAGTGAGATACTGAAAATAAAGAGGAACTTAAAAGAGGTATACGTCACCGAAGATTTTCCGAAAGAAGTACTAGAAAAGCGAAAAGAATTAAAGCCAAAACTTATAGAAGAACGTGCAAAAGGAAATTTTGCGTACATAAAATACGATCAATTGATAGTTAAAGAGGGAAATCAAAATAAAGAGAGAAAAATAAAAATTTCAGTAAGGCTGTTCGATGTTGTCGAAGACAAAAAGGAAATTACCACCGAACAGCTAACGATTAAGAAGGTGGGCAAACAGGACCCAAAGCAACATTTCGAAGAAAAGTCGGCAACGTTATGCAAAATAATATCGGGCAGGCGTTTCTAGGAACATTTGCCCGCAACTTTCCAGCAAACTTTTGAAGCTACACTTTCCAGTAACATTTTCTAGCAACGCTTTGCAGCAACATTTCCTGGCAACTTTTAACAGCAACATTTCTTGGCAACATTTCTTGGCAACATTTTCTAGCAACATTTTCTGGCAACATTTTCTAGCAACATTTCTTAGCAACATTTTCTAGCAACATTTTCTAGCAACATTTCTTAGCAACATTTCTTAGCAACATTTTCTAGCAACATTTTCTAGCAACATTTCTTAGCAACATTTTCTAGCAACATTTTCTAGCAACATTTTCTAGCAACATTTCTTAGCAACATTTTCTAGCAACATTTTCTGGCAACATTTTCTTATTGTTTTTGCAAACATCTGGAAAAAGAGTGAGATACTGAAAATAAAGAGGAACTTAAAAGAGGTATACGTCACCGAAGATTTTCCGAAAGAAGTACTAGAAAAGCGAAAAGAATTAAAGCCAAAACTTATAGAAGAACGTGCAAAAGGAAATTTTGCGTACATAAAATACGATCAATTGATAGTTAAAGAGGGAAATCAAAATAAAGAGAGAAAAATAAAAATTTCAGTAAGGCTGTTCGATGTTGTCGAAGACAAAAAGGAAATTACCACCGAACAGCTAACGATTAAGAAGGTGGGCAAACAGGACCCAAAGCAACATTTCGAAGAAAAGTCGGCAACGTTATGCAAAATAATATCGGGCAGGCGTTTCTAGGAACATTTGCCCGCAACTTTCCAGCAAACTTTTGAAGCTACACTTTCCAGTAACATTTTCTAGCAACGCTTTGCAGCAACATTTCCTGGCAACTTTTAACAGCAACATTTCTTGGCAACATTTCTTGGCAACATTTTCTAGCAACATTTTCTGGCAACATTTTCTAGCAACATTTCTTAGCAACATTTTCTAGCAACATTTTCTAGCAACATTTCTTAGCAACATTTCTTAGCAACATTTTCTAGCAACATTTCTTAGCAACATTTTCTAGCAACATTTTCTAGCAACATTTTCTAGCAACATTTCTTAGCAACATTTTCTAGCAACATTTTCTGGCAACATTTTCTTATTGTTTTTGCAAACATCTGGAAAAAGAGTGAGATACTGAAAATAAAGAGGAACTTAAAAGAGGTATACGTCACCGAAGATTTTCCGAAAGAAGTACTAGAAAAGCGAAAAGAATTAAAGCCAAAACTTATAGAAGAACGTGCAAAAGGAAATTTTGCGTACATAAAATACGATCAATTGATAGTTAAAGAGGGAAATCAAAATAAAGAGAGAAAAATAAAAATTTCAGTAAGGCTGTTCGATGTTGTCGAAGACAAAAAGGAAATTACCACCGAACAGCTAACGATTAAGAAGGTGGGCAAACAGGACCCAAAGCAACATTTCGAAGAAAAGTCGGCAACGTTATGCAAAATAATATCGGGCAGGCGTTTCTAGGAACATTTGCCCGCAACTTTCCAGCAAACTTTTGAAGCTACACTTTCCAGTAACATTTTCTAGCAACGCTTTGCAGCAACATTTCCTGGCAACTTTTAACAGCAACATTTCTTGGCAACATTTCTTGGCAACATTTTCTAGCAACATTTTCTGGCAACATTTTCTAGCAACATTTCTTAGCAACATTTTCTAGCAACATTTTCTAGCAACATTTCTTAGCAACATTTCTTAGCAACATTTTCTAGCAACATTTCTTAGCAACATTTTCTAGCAACATTTTCTAGCAACATTTTCTAGCAACATTTCTTAGCAACATTTTCTAGCAACATTTTCTGGCAACATTTTCTTATTGTTTTTGCAAACATCTGGAAAAAGAGTGAGATACTGAAAATAAAGAGGAACTTAAAAGAGGTATACGTCACCGAAGATTTTCCGAAAGAAGTACTAGAAAAGCGAAAAGAATTAAAGCCAAAACTTATAGAAGAACGTGCAAAAGGAAATTTTGCGTACATAAAATACGATCAATTGATAGTTAAAGAGGGAAATCAAAATAAAGAGAGAAAAATAAAAATTTCAGTAAGGCTGTTCGATGTTGTCGAAGACAAAAAGGAAATTACCACCGAACAGCTAACGATTAAGAAGGTGGGCAAACAGGACCCAAAGCAACATTTCGAAGAAAAGTCGGCAACGTTATGCAAAATAATATCGGGCAGGCGTTTCTAGGAACATTTGCCCGCAACTTTCCAGCAAACTTTTGAAGCTACACTTTCCAGTAACATTTTCTAGCAACGCTTTGCAGCAACATTTCCTGGCAACTTTTAACAGCAACATTTCTTGGCAACATTTCTTGGCAACATTTTCTAGCAACATTTTCTGGCAACATTTTCTAGCAACATTTCTTAGCAACATTTTCTAGCAACATTTTCTAGCAACATTTCTTAGCAACATTTCTTAGCAACATTTTCTAGCAACATTTCTTAGCAACATTTTCTAGCAACATTTTCTAGCAACATTTTCTAGCAACATTTCTTAGCAACATTTTCTAGCAACATTTTCTGGCAACATTTTCTTATTGTTTTTGCAAACATCTGGAAAAAGAGTGAGATACTGAAAATAAAGAGGAACTTAAAAGAGGTATACGTCACCGAAGATTTTCCGAAAGAAGTACTAGAAAAGCGAAAAGAATTAAAGCCAAAACTTATAGAAGAACGTGCAAAAGGAAATTTTGCGTACATAAAATACGATCAATTGATAGTTAAAGAGGGAAATCAAAATAAAGAGAGAAAAATAAAAATTTCAGTAAGGCTGTTCGATGTTGTCGAAGACAAAAAGGAAATTACCACCGAACAGCTAACGATTAAGAAGGTGGGCAAACAGGACCCAAAGCAACATTTCGAAGAAAAGTCGGCAACGTTATGCAAAATAATATCGGGCAGGCGTTTCTAGGAACATTTGCCCGCAACTTTCCAGCAAACTTTTGAAGCTACACTTTCCAGTAACATTTTCTAGCAACGCTTTGCAGCAACATTTCCTGGCAACTTTTAACAGCAACATTTCTTGGCAACATTTCTTGGCAACATTTTCTAGCAACATTTTCTGGCAACATTTTCTAGCAACATTTCTTAGCAACATTTTCTAGCAACATTTTCTAGCAACATTTCTTAGCAACATTTCTTAGCAACATTTTCTAGCAACATTTCTTAGCAACATTTTCTAGCAACATTTTCTAGCAACATTTTCTAGCAACATTTCTTAGCAACATTTTCTAGCAACATTTTCTGGCAACATTTTCTTATTGTTTTTGCAAACATCTGGAAAAAGAGTGAGATACTGAAAATAAAGAGGAACTTAAAAGAGGTATACGTCACCGAAGATTTTCCGAAAGAAGTACTAGAAAAGCGAAAAGAATTAAAGCCAAAACTTATAGAAGAACGTGCAAAAGGAAATTTTGCGTACATAAAATACGATCAATTGATAGTTAAAGAGGGAAATCAAAATAAAGAGAGAAAAATAAAAATTTCAGTAAGGCTGTTCGATGTTGTCGAAGACAAAAAGGAAATTACCACCGAACAGCTAACGATTAAGAAGGTGGGCAAACAGGACCCAAAGCAACATTTCGAAGAAAAGTCGGCAACGTTATGCAAAATAATATCGGGCAGGCGTTTCTAGGAACATTTGCCCGCAACTTTCCAGCAAACTTTTGAAGCTACACTTTCCAGTAACATTTTCTAGCAACGCTTTGCAGCAACATTTCCTGGCAACTTTTAACAGCAACATTTCTTGGCAACATTTCTTGGCAACATTTTCTAGCAACATTTTCTGGCAACATTTTCTAGCAACATTTCTTAGCAACATTTTCTAGCAACATTTTCTAGCAACATTTCTTAGCAACATTTCTTAGCAACATTTTCTAGCAACATTTCTTAGCAACATTTTCTAGCAACATTTTCTAGCAACATTTTCTAGCAACATTTCTTAGCAACATTTTCTAGCAACATTTTCTGGCAACATTTTCTTATTGTTTTTGCAAACATCTGGAAAAAGAGTGAGATACTGAAAATAAAGAGGAACTTAAAAGAGGTATACGTCACCGAAGATTTTCCGAAAGAAGTACTAGAAAAGCGAAAAGAATTAAAGCCAAAACTTATAGAAGAACGTGCAAAAGGAAATTTTGCGTACATAAAATACGATCAATTGATAGTTAAAGAGGGAAATCAAAATAAAGAGAGAAAAATAAAAATTTCAGTAAGGCTGTTCGATGTTGTCGAAGACAAAAAGGAAATTACCACCGAACAGCTAACGATTAAGAAGGTGGGCAAACAGGACCCAAAGCAACATTTCGAAGAAAAGTCGGCAACGTTATGCAAAATAATATCGGGCAGGCGTTTCTAGGAACATTTGCCCGCAACTTTCCAGCAAACTTTTGAAGCTACACTTTCCAGTAACATTTTCTAGCAACGCTTTGCAGCAACATTTCCTGGCAACTTTTAACAGCAACATTTCTTGGCAACATTTCTTGGCAACATTTTCTAGCAACATTTTCTGGCAACATTTTCTAGCAACATTTCTTAGCAACATTTTCTAGCAACATTTTCTAGCAACATTTCTTAGCAACATTTCTTAGCAACATTTTCTAGCAACATTTCTTAGCAACATTTTCTAGCAACATTTTCTAGCAACATTTTCTAGCAACATTTCTTAGCAACATTTTCTAGCAACATTTTCTGGCAACATTTTCTTATTGTTTTTGCAAACATCTGGAAAAAGAGTGAGATACTGAAAATAAAGAGGAACTTAAAAGAGGTATACGTCACCGAAGATTTTCCGAAAGAAGTACTAGAAAAGCGAGAAGAATTAAAGCCAAAACTTATAGAAGAACGTGCAAAAGGAAATTTTGCGTACATAAAATACGATCAATTGATAGTTAAAGAGGGAAATCAAAATAAAGAGAGAAAAATAAAAATTTCAGTAAGGCTGTTCGATGTTGTCGAAGACAAAAAGGAAATTACCACCGAACAGCTAACGATTAAGAAGGTGGGCAAACAGGACCCAAAGCAACATTTCGAAGAAAAGTCGGCAACGTTATGCAAAATAATATCGGGCAGGCGTTTCTAGGAACATTTGCCCGCAACTTTCCAGCAAACTTTTGAAGCTACACTTTCCAGTAACATTTTCTAGCAACGCTTTGCAGCAACATTTCCTGGCAACTTTTAACAGCAACATTTCTTGGCAACATTTCTTGGCAACATTTTCTAGCAACATTTTCTGGCAACATTTTCTAGCAACATTTCTTAGCAACATTTTCTAGCAACATTTTCTAGCAACATTTCTTAGCAACATTTCTTAGCAACATTTTCTAGCAACATTTCTTAGCAACATTTTCTAGCAACATTTTCTAGCAACATTTTCTAGCAACATTTCTTAGCAACATTTTCTAGCAACATTTTCTGGCAACATTTTCTTATTGTTTTTGCAAACATCTGGAAAAAGAGTGAGATACTGAAAATAAAGAGGAACTTAAAAGAGGTATACGTCACCGAAGATTTTCCGAAAGAAGTACTAGAAAAGCGAAAAGAATTAAAGCCAAAACTTATAGAAGAACGTGCAAAAGGAAATTTTGCGTACATAAAATACGATCAATTGATAGTTAAAGAGGGAAATCAAAATAAAGAGAGAAAAATAAAAATTTCAGTAAGGCTGTTCGATGTTGTCGAAGACAAAAAGGAAATTACCACCGAACAGCTAACGATTAAGAAGGTGGGCAAACAGGACCCAAAGCAACATTTCGAAGAAAAGTCGGCAACGTTATGCAAAATAATATCGGGCAGGCGTTTCTAGGAACATTTGCCCGCAACTTTCCAGCAAACTTTTGAAGCTACACTTTCCAGTAACATTTTCTAGCAACGCTTTGCAGCAACATTTCCTGGCAACTTTTAACAGCAACATTTCTTGGCAACATTTCTTGGCAACATTTTCTAGCAACATTTTCTGGCAACATTTTCTAGCAACATTTCTTAGCAACATTTTCTAGCAACATTTTCTAGCAACATTTCTTAGCAACATTTCTTAGCAACATTTTCTAGCAACATTTCTTAGCAACATTTTCTAGCAACATTTTCTAGCAACATTTTCTAGCAACATTTCTTAGCAACATTTTCTAGCAACATTTTCTGGCAACATTTTCTTATTGTTTTTGCAAACATCTGGAAAAAGAGTGAGATACTGAAAATAAAGAGGAACTTAAAAGAGGTATACGTCACCGAAGATTTTCCGAAAGAAGTACTAGAAAAGCGAAAAGAATTAAAGCCAAAACTTATAGAAGAACGTGCAAAAGGAAATTTTGCGTACATAAAATACGATCAATTGATAGTTAAAGAGGGAAATCAAAATAAAGAGAGAAAAATAAAAATTTCAGTAAGGCTGTTCGATGTTGTCGAAGACAAAAAGGAAATTACCACCGAACAGCTAACGATTAAGAAGGTGGGCAAACAGGACCCAAAGCAACATTTCGAAGAAAAGTCGGCAACGTTATGCAAAATAATATCGGGCAGGCGTTTCTAGGAACATTTGCCCGCAACTTTCCAGCAAACTTTTGAAGCTACACTTTCCAGTAACATTTTCTAGCAACGCTTTGCAGCAACATTTCCTGGCAACTTTTAACAGCAACATTTCTTGGCAACATTTCTTGGCAACATTTTCTAGCAACATTTTCTGGCAACATTTTCTAGCAACATTTCTTAGCAACATTTTCTAGCAACATTTTCTAGCAACATTTCTTAGCAACATTTCTTAGCAACATTTTCTAGCAACATTTTCTAGCAACATTTCTTAGCAACATTTTCTAGCAACATTTTCTAGCAACATTTTCTAGCAACATTTCTTAGCAACATTTTCTAGCAACATTTTCTGGCAACATTTTCTTATTGTTTTTGCAAACATCTGGAAAAAGAGTGAGATACTGAAAATAAAGAGGAACTTAAAAGAGGTATACGTCACCGAAGATTTTCCGAAAGAAGTACTAGAAAAGCGAAAAGAATTAAAGCCAAAACTTATAGAAGAACGTGCAAAAGGAAATTTTGCGTACATAAAATACGATCAATTGATAGTTAAAGAGGGAAATCAAAATAAAGAGAGAAAAATAAAAATTTCAGTAAGGCTGTTCGATGTTGTCGAAGACAAAAAGGAAATTACCACCGAACAGCTAACGATTAAGAAGGTGGGCAAACAGGACCCAAAGCAACATTTCGAAGAAAAGTCGGCAACGTTATGCAAAATAATATCGGGCAGGCGTTTCTAGGAACATTTGCCCGCAACTTTCCAGCAAACTTTTGAAGCTACACTTTCCAGTAACATTTTCTAGCAACGCTTTGCAGCAACATTTCCTGGCAACTTTTAACAGCAACATTTCTTGGCAACATTTCTTGGCAACATTTTCTAGCAACATTTTCTGGCAACATTTTCTAGCAACATTTCTTAGCAACATTTTCTAGCAACATTTTCTAGCAACATTTCTTAGCAACATTTCTTAGCAACATTTTCTAGCAACATTTCTTAGCAACATTTTCTAGCAACATTTTCTAGCAACATTTTCTAGCAACATTTCTTAGCAACATTTTCTAGCAACATTTTCTGGCAACATTTTCTTATTGTTTTTGCAAACATCTGGAAAAAGAGTGAGATACTGAAAATAAAGAGGAACTTAAAAGAGGTATACGTCACCGAAGATTTTCCGAAAGAAGTACTAGAAAAGCGAAAAGAATTAAAGCCAAAACTTATAGAAGAACGTGCAAAAGGAAATTTTGCGTACATAAAATACGATCAATTGATAGTTAAAGAGGGAAATCAAAATAAAGAGAGAAAAATAAAAATTTCAGTAAGGCTGTTCGATGTTGTCGAAGACAAAAAGGAAATTACCACCGAACAGCTAACGATTAAGAAGGTGGGCAAACAGGACCCAAAGCAACATTTCGAAGAAAAGTCGGCAACGTTATGCAAAATAATATCGGGCAGGCGTTTCTAGGAACATTTGCCCGCAACTTTCCAGCAAACTTTTGAAGCTACACTTTCCAGTAACATTTTCTAGCAACGCTTTGCAGCAACATTTCCTGGCAACTTTTAACAGCAACATTTCTTGGCAACATTTCTTGGCAACATTTTCTAGCAACATTTTCTGGCAACATTTTCTAGCAACATTTCTTAGCAACATTTTCTAGCAACATTTTCTAGCAACATTTCTTAGCAACATTTCTTAGCAACATTTTCTAGCAACATTTTCTAGCAACATTTTCTAGCAACATTTCTTAGCAACATTTTCTAGCAACATTTTCTAGCAACATTTTCTAGCAACATTTCTTAGCAACATTTTCTAGCAACATTTCTTAGCAACATTTTCTAGCAACATTTTCTAGCAACATTTTCTAGCAACATTTCTTAGCAACATTTTCTAGCAACATTTTCTGGCAACATTTTCTTATTGTTTTTGCAAACATCTGGAAAAAGAGTGAGATACTGAAAATAAAGAGGAACTTAAAAGAGGTATACGTCACCGAAGATTTTCCGAAAGAAGTACTAGAAAAGCGAAAAGAATTAAAGCCAAAACTTATAGAAGAACGTGCAAAAGGAAATTTTGCGTACATAAAATACGATCAATTGATAGTTAAAGAGGGAAATCAAAATAAAGAGAGAAAAATAAAAATTTCAGTAAGGCTGTTCGATGTTGTCGAAGACAAAAAGGAAATTACCACCGAACAGCTAACGATTAAGAAGGTGGGCAAACAGGACCCAAAGCAACATTTCGAAGAAAAGTCGGCAACGTTATGCAAAATAATATCGGGCAGGCGTTTCTAGGAACATTTGCCCGCAACTTTCCAGCAAACTTTTGAAGCTACACTTTCCAGTAACATTTTCTAGCAACGCTTTGCAGCAACATTTCCTGGCAACTTTTAACAGCAACATTTCTTGGCAACATTTCTTGGCAACATTTTCTAGCAACATTTTCTGGCAACATTTTCTAGCAACATTTCTTAGCAACATTTTCTAGCAACATTTTCTAGCAACATTTCTTAGCAACATTTCTTAGCAACATTTTCTAGCAACATTTCTTAGCAACATTTTCTAGCAACATTTTCTAGCAACATTTTCTAGCAACATTTCTTAGCAACATTTTCTAGCAACATTTTCTGGCAACATTTTCTTATTGTTTTTGCAAACATCTGGAAAAAGAGTGAGATACTGAAAATAAAGAGGAACTTAAAAGAGGTATACGTCACCGAAGATTTTCCGAAAGAAGTACTAGAAAAGCGAAAAGAATTAAAGCCAAAACTTATAGAAGAACGTGCAAAAGGAAATTTTGCGTACATAAAATACGATCAATTGATAGTTAAAGAGGGAAATCAAAATAAAGAGAGAAAAATAAAAATTTCAGTAAGGCTGTTCGATGTTGTCGAAGACAAAAAGGAAATTACCACCGAACAGCTAACGATTAAGAAGGTGGGCAAACAGGACCCAAAGCAACATTTCGAAGAAAAGTCGGCAACGTTATGCAAAATAATATCGGGCAGGCGTTTCTAGGAACATTTGCCCGCAACTTTCCAGCAAACTTTTGAAGCTACACTTTCCAGTAACATTTTCTAGCAACGCTTTGCAGCAACATTTCCTGGCAACTTTTAACAGCAACATTTCTTGGCAACATTTCTTGGCAACATTTTCTAGCAACATTTTCTGGCAACATTTTCTAGCAACATTTCTTAGCAACATTTTCTAGCAACATTTTCTAGCAACATTTCTTAGCAACATTTCTTAGCAACATTTTCTAGCAACATTTCTTAGCAACATTTTCTAGCAACATTTTCTAGCAACATTTTCTAGCAACATTTCTTAGCAACATTTTCTAGCAACATTTTCTGGCAACATTTTCTTATTGTTTTTGCAAACATCTGGAAAAAGAGTGAGATACTGAAAATAAAGAGGAACTTAAAAGAGGTATACGTCACCGAAGATTTTCCGAAAGAAGTACTAGAAAAGCGAAAAGAATTAAAGCCAAAACTTATAGAAGAACGTGCAAAAGGAAATTTTGCGTACATAAAATACGATCAATTGATAGTTAAAGAGGGAAATCAAAATAAAGAGAGAAAAATAAAAATTTCAGTAAGGCTGTTCGATGTTGTCGAAGACAAAAAGGAAATTACCACCGAACAGCTAACGATTAAGAAGGTGGGCAAACAGGACCCAAAGCAACATTTCGAAGAAAAGTCGGCAACGTTATGCAAAATAATATCGGGCAGGCGTTTCTAGGAACATTTGCCCGCAACTTTCCAGCAAACTTTTGAAGCTACACTTTCCAGTAACATTTTCTAGCAACGCTTTGCAGCAACATTTCCTGGCAACTTTTAACAGCAACATTTCTTGGCAACATTTCTTGGCAACATTTTCTAGCAACATTTTCTGGCAACATTTTCTAGCAACATTTCTTAGCAACATTTTCTAGCAACATTTTCTAGCAACATTTCTTAGCAACATTTCTTAGCAACATTTTCTAGCAACATTTTCTAGCAACATTTTCTAGCAACATTTCTTAGCAACATTTTCTAGCAACATTTTCTAGCAACATTTTCTAGCAACATTTCTTAGCAACATTTTCTAGCAACATTTCTTAGCAACATTTTCTAGCAACATTTTCTAGCAACATTTTCTAGCAACATTTCTTAGCAACATTTTCTAGCAACATTTTCTGGCAACATTTTCTTATTGTTTTTGCAAACATCTGGAAAAAGAGTGAGATACTGAAAATAAAGAGGAACTTAAAAGAGGTATACGTCACCGAAGATTTTCCGAAAGAAGTACTAGAAAAGCGAAAAGAATTAAAGCCAAAACTTATAGAAGAACGTGCAAAAGGAAATTTTGCGTACATAAAATACGATCAATTGATAGTTAAAGGGGGAAATCAAAATAAAGAGAGAAAAATAAAAATTTCAGTAAGGCTGTTCGATGTTATCGAAGACAAAAAGGAAATTACCACCGAACAGCTAACGATTAAGAAGGTGGGCAAACAGGACCCAAAGCAACATTTCGAAGAAAAGTCGGCAACGTTATGCAAAATAATATCGGGCAGGCGTTTCTAGGAACATTTGCCCGCAACTTTCCAGCAAACTTTTGAAGCTACACTTTCCAGTAACATTTTCTAGCAACGCTTTGCAGCAACATTTCCTGGCAACTTTTAACAGCAACATTTCTTGGCAACATTTCTTGGCAACATTTTCTAGCAACATTTTCTGGCAACATTTTCTAGCAACATTTCTTAGCAACATTTTCTAGCAACATTTTCTAGCAACATTTCTTAGCAACATTTCTTAGCAACATTTTCTAGCAACATTTCTTAGCAACATTTTCTAGCAACATTTTCTAGCAACATTTTCTAGCAACATTTCTTAGCAACATTTTCTAGCAACATTTTCTGGCAACATTTTCTTATTGTTTTTGCAAACATCTGGAAAAAGAGTGAGATACTGAAAATAAAGAGGAACTTAAAAGAGGTATACGTCACCGAAGATTTTCCGAAAGAAGTACTAGAAAAGCGAAAAGAATTAAAGCCAAAACTTATAGAAGAACGTGCAAAAGGAAATTTTGCGTACATAAAATACGATCAATTGATAGTTAAAGAGGGAAATCAAAATAAAGAGAGAAAAATAAAAATTTCAGTAAGGCTGTTCGATGTTGTCGAAGACAAAAAGGAAATTACCACCGAACAGCTAACGATTAAGAAGGTGGGCAAACAGGACCCAAAGCAACATTTCGAAGAAAAGTCGGCAACGTTATGCAAAATAATATCGGGCAGGCGTTTCTAGGAACATTTGCCCGCAACTTTCCAGCAAACTTTTGAAGCTACACTTTCCAGTAACATTTTCTAGCAACGCTTTGCAGCAACATTTCCTGGCAACTTTTAACAGCAACATTTCTTGGCAACATTTCTTGGCAACATTTTCTAGCAACATTTTCTGGCAACATTTTCTAGCAACATTTCTTAGCAACATTTTCTAGCAACATTTTCTAGCAACATTTCTTAGCAACATTTCTTAGCAACATTTTCTAGCAACATTTCTTAGCAACATTTTCTAGCAACATTTTCTAGCAACATTTTCTAGCAACATTTCTTAGCAACATTTTCTAGCAACATTTTCTGGCAACATTTTCTTATTGTTTTTGCAAACATCTGGAAAAAGAGTGAGATACTGAAAATAAAGAGGAACTTAAAAGAGGTATACGTCACCGAAGATTTTCCGAAAGAAGTACTAGAAAAGCGAAAAGAATTAAAGCCAAAACTTATAGAAGAACGTGCAAAAGGAAATTTTGCGTACATAAAATACGATCAATTGATAGTTAAAGAGGGAAATCAAAATAAAGAGAGAAAAATAAAAATTTCAGTAAGGCTGTTCGATGTTGTCGAAGACAAAAAGGAAATTACCACCGAACAGCTAACGATTAAGAAGGTGGGCAAACAGGACCCAAAGCAACATTTCGAAGAAAAGTCGGCAACGTTATGCAAAATAATATCGGGCAGGCGTTTCTAGGAACATTTGCCCGCAACTTTCCAGCAAACTTTTGAAGCTACACTTTCCAGTAACATTTTCTAGCAACGCTTTGCAGCAACATTTCCTGGCAACTTTTAACAGCAACATTTCTTGGCAACATTTCTTGGCAACATTTTCTAGCAACATTTTCTGGCAACATTTTCTAGCAACATTTCTTAGCAACATTTTCTAGCAACATTTTCTAGCAACATTTCTTAGCAACATTTCTTAGCAACATTTTCTAGCAACATTTCTTAGCAACATTTTCTAGCAACATTTTCTAGCAACATTTTCTAGCAACATTTCTTAGCAACATTTTCTAGCAACATTTTCTGGCAACATTTTCTTATTGTTTTTGCAAACATCTGGAAAAAGAGTGAGATACTGAAAATAAAGAGGAACTTAAAAGAGGTATACGTCACCGAAGATTTTCCGAAAGAAGTACTAGAAAAGCGAAAAGAATTAAAGCCAAAACTTATAGAAGAACGTGCAAAAGGAAATTTTGCGTACATAAAATACGATCAATTGATAGTTAAAGAGGGAAATCAAAATAAAGAGAGAAAAATAAAAATTTCAGTAAGGCTGTTCGATGTTGTCGAAGACAAAAAGGAAATTACCACCGAACAGCTAACGATTAAGAAGGTGGGCAAACAGGACCCAAAGCAACATTTCGAAGAAAAGTCGGCAACGTTATGCAAAATAATATCGGGCAGGCGTTTCTAGGAACATTTGCCCGCAACTTTCCAGCAAACTTTTGAAGCTACACTTTCCAGTAACATTTTCTAGCAACGCTTTGCAGCAACATTTCCTGGCAACTTTTAACAGCAACATTTCTTGGCAACATTTCTTGGCAACATTTTCTAGCAACATTTTCTGGCAACATTTTCTAGCAACATTTCTTAGCAACATTTTCTAGCAACATTTTCTAGCAACATTTCTTAGCAACATTTCTTAGCAACATTTTCTAGCAACATTTTCTAGCAACATTTCTTAGCAACATTTTCTAGCAACATTTTCTAGCAACATTTTCTAGCAACATTTCTTAGCAACATTTTCTAGCAACATTTTCTGGCAACATTTTCTTATTGTTTTTGCAAACATCTGGAAAAAGAGTGAGATACTGAAAATAAAGAGGAACTTAAAAGAGGTATACGTCACCGAAGATTTTCCGAAAGAAGTACTAGAAAAGCGAAAAGAATTAAAGCCAAAACTTATAGAAGAACGTGCAAAAGGAAATTTTGCGTACATAAAATACGATCAATTGATAGTTAAAGAGGGAAATCAAAATAAAGAGAAAAAAATAAAAATTTCAGTAAGGCTGTTCGATGTTGTCGAAGACAAAAAGGAAATTACCACCGAACAGCTAACGATTAAGAAGGTGGGCAAACAGGACCCAAAGCAACATTTCGAAGAAAAGTCGGCAACGTTATGCAAAATAATATCGGGCAGGCGTTTCTAGGAACATTTGCCCGCAACTTTCCAGCAAACTTTTGAAGCTACACTTTCCAGTAACATTTTCTAGCAACGCTTTGCAGCAACATTTCCTGGCAACTTTTAACAGCAACATTTCTTGGCAACATTTCTTGGCAACATTTTCTAGCAACATTTTCTGGCAACATTTTCTAGCAACATTTCTTAGCAACATTTTCTAGCAACATTTTCTAGCAACATTTCTTAGCAACATTTCTTAGCAACATTTTCTAGCAACATTTCTTAGCAACATTTTCTAGCAACATTTTCTAGCAACATTTTCTAGCAACATTTCTTAGCAACATTTTCTAGCAACATTTTCTGGCAACATTTTCTGGCAACATTTTCTTATTGTTTTTGCAAACATCTGGAAAAAGAGTGAGATACTGAAAATAAAGAGGAACTTAAAAGAGGTATACGTCACCGAAGATTTTCCGAAAGAAGTACTAGAAAAGCGAAAAGAATTAAAGCCAAAACTTATAGAAGAACGTGCAAAAGGAAATTTTGCGTACATAAAATACGATCAATTGATAGTTAAAGAGGGAAATCAAAATAAAGAGAGAAAAATAAAAATTTCAGTAAGGCTGTTCGATGTTGTCGAAGACAAAAAGGAAATTACCACCGAACAGCTAACGATTAAGAAGGTGGGCAAACAGGACCCAAAGCAACATTTCGAAGAAAAGTCGGCAACGTTATGCAAAATAATATCGGGCAGGCGTTTCTAGGAACATTTGCCCGCAACTTTCCAGCAAACTTTTGAAGCTACACTTTCCAGTAACATTTTCTAGCAACGCTTTGCAGCAACATTTCCTGGCAACTTTTAACAGCAACATTTCTTGGCAACATTTCTTGGCAACATTTTCTAGCAACATTTTCTGGCAACATTTTCTAGCAACATTTCTTAGCAACATTTTCTAGCAACATTTTCTAGCAACATTTCTTAGCAACATTTCTTAGCAACATTTTCTAGCAACATTTTCTAGCAACATTTCTTAGCAACATTTTCTAGCAACATTTTCTAGCAACATTTTCTAGCAACATTTCTTAGCAACATTTTCTAGCAACATTTTCTGGCAACATTTTCTTATTGTTTTTGCAAACATCTGGAAAAAGAGTGAGATACTGAAAATAAAGAGGAACTTAAAAGAGGTATACGTCACCGAAGATTTTCCGAAAGAAGTACTAGAAAAGCGAAAAGAATTAAAGCCAAAACTTATAGAAGAACGTGCAAAAGGAAATTTTGCGTACATAAAATACGATCAATTGATAGTTAAAGAGGGAAATCAAAATAAAGAGAGAAAAATAAAAATTTCAGTAAGGCTGTTCGATGTTGTCGAAGACAAAAAGGAAATTACCACCGAACAGCTAACGATTAAGAAGGTGGGCAAACAGGACCCAAAGCAACATTTCGAAGAAAAGTCGGCAACGTTATGCAAAATAATATCGGGCAGGCGTTTCTAGGAACATTTGCCCGCAACTTTCCAGCAAACTTTTGAAGCTACACTTTCCAGTAACATTTTCTAGCAACGCTTTGCAGCAACATTTCCTGGCAACTTTTAACAGCAACATTTCTTGGCAACATTTCTTGGCAACATTTTCTAGCAACATTTTCTGGCAACATTTTCTAGCAACATTTCTTAGCAACATTTTCTAGCAACATTTTCTAGCAACATTTCTTAGCAACATTTCTTAGCAACATTTTCTAGCAACATTTCTTAGCAACATTTTCTAGCAACATTTTCTAGCAACATTTTCTAGCAACATTTCTTAGCAACATTTTCTAGCAACATTTTCTGGCAACATTTTCTTATTGTTTTTGCAAACATCTGGAAAAAGAGTGAGATACTGAAAATAAAGAGGAACTTAAAAGAGGTATACGTCACCGAAGATTTTCCGAAAGAAGTACTAGAAAAGCGAAAAGAATTAAAGCCAAAACTTATAGAAGAACGTGCAAAAGGAAATTTTGCGTACATAAAATACGATCAATTGATAGTTAAAGAGGGAAATCAAAATAAAGAGAGAAAAATAAAAATTTCAGTAAGGCTGTTCGATGTTGTCGAAGACAAAAAGGAAATTACCACCGAACAGCTAACGATTAAGAAGGTGGGCAAACAGGACCCAAAGCAACATTTCGAAGAAAAGTCGGCAACGTTATGCAAAATAATATCGGGCAGGCGTTTCTAGGAACATTTGCCCGCAACTTTCCAGCAAACTTTTGAAGCTACACTTTCCAGTAACATTTTCTAGCAACGCTTTGCAGCAACATTTCCTGGCAACTTTTAACAGCAACATTTCTTGGCAACATTTCTTGGCAACATTTTCTAGCAACATTTTCTGGCAACATTTTCTAGCAACATTTCTTAGCAACATTTTCTAGCAACATTTTCTAGCAACATTTCTTAGCAACATTTCTTAGCAACATTTTCTAGCAACATTTTCTAGCAACATTTCTTAGCAACATTTTCTAGCAACATTTTCTAGCAACATTTTCTAGCAACATTTCTTAGCAACATTTTCTAGCAACATTTTCTAGCAACATTTTCTAGCAACATTTCTTAGCAACATTTTCTAGCAACATTTTCTGGCAACATTTTCTTATTGTTTTTGCAAACATCTGGAAAAAGAGTGAGATACTGAAAATAAAGAGGAACTTAAAAGAGGTATACGTCACCGAAGATTTTCCGAAAGAAGTACTAGAAAAGCGAAAAGAATTAAAGCCAAAACTTATAGAAGAACGTGCAAAAGGAAATTTTGCGTACATAAAATACGATCAATTGATAGTTAAAGAGGGAAATCAAAATAAAGAGAGAAAAATAAAAATTTCAGTAAGGCTGTTCGATGTTGTCGAAGACAAAAAGGAAATTACCACCGAACAGCTAACGATTAAGAAGGTGGGCAAACAGGACCCAAAGCAACATTTCGAAGAAAAGTCGGCAACGTTATGCAAAATAATATCGGGCAGGCGTTTCTAGGAACATTTGCCCGCAACTTTCCAGCAAACTTTTGAAGCTACACTTTCCAGTAACATTTTCTAGCAACGCTTTGCAGCAACATTTCCTGGCAACTTTTAACAGCAACATTTCTTGGCAACATTTCTTGGCAACATTTTCTAGCAACATTTTCTGGCAACATTTTCTAGCAACATTTCTTAGCAACATTTTCTAGCAACATTTTCTAGCAACATTTCTTAGCAACATTTCTTAGCAACATTTTCTAGCAACATTTTCTAGCAACATTTCTTAGCAACATTTTCTAGCAACATTTTCTAGCAACATTTTCTAGCAACATTTCTTAGCAACATTTTCTAGCAACATTTTCTAGCAACATTTTCTAGCAACATTTCTTAGCAACATTTTCTAGCAACATTTTCTGGCAACATTTTCTTATTGTTTTTGCAAACATCTGGAAAAAGAGTGAGATACTGAAAATAAAGAGGAACTTAAAAGAGGTATACGTCACCGAAGATTTTCCGAAAGAAGTACTAGAAAAGCGAAAAGAATTAAAGCCAAAACTTATAGAAGAACGTGCAAAAGGAAATTTTGCGTACATAAAATACGATCAATTGATAGTTAAAGAGGGAAATCAAAATAAAGAGAGAAAAATAAAAATTTCAGTAAGGCTGTTCGATGTTGTCGAAGACAAAAAGGAAATTACCACCGAACAGCTAACGATTAAGAAGGTGGGCAAACAGGACCCAAAGCAACATTTCGAAGAAAAGTCGGCAACGTTATGCAAAATAATATCGGGCAGGCGTTTCTAGGAACATTTGCCCGCAACTTTCCAGCAAACTTTTGAAGCTACACTTTCCAGTAACATTTTCTAGCAACGCTTTGCAGCAACATTTCCTGGCAACTTTTAACAGCAACATTTCTTGGCAACATTTCTTGGCAACATTTTCTAGCAACATTTTCTGGCAACATTTTCTAGCAACATTTCTTAGCAACATTTTCTAGCAACATTTTCTAGCAACATTTCTTAGCAACATTTCTTAGCAACATTTTCTAGCAACATTTCTTAGCAACATTTTCTAGCAACATTTTCTAGCAACATTTTCTAGCAACATTTCTTAGCAACATTTTCTAGCAACATTTTCTGGCAACATTTTCTTATTGTTTTTGCAAACATCTGGAAAAAGAGTGAGATACTGAAAATAAAGAGGAACTTAAAAGAGGTATACGTCACCGAAGATTTTCCGAAAGAAGTACTAGAAAAGCGAAAAGAATTAAAGCCAAAACTTATAGAAGAACGTGCAAAAGGAAATTTTGCGTACATAAAATACGATCAATTGATAGTTAAAGAGGGAAATCAAAATAAAGAGAGAAAAATAAAAATTTCAGTAAGGCTGTTCGATGTTGTCGAAGACAAAAAGGAAATTACCACCGAACAGCTAACGATTAAGAAGGTGGGCAAACAGGACCCAAAGCAACATTTCGAAGAAAAGTCGGCAACGTTATGCAAAATAATATCGGGCAGGCGTTTCTAGGAACATTTGCCCGCAACTTTCCAGCAAACTTTTGAAGCTACACTTTCCAGTAACATTTTCTAGCAACGCTTTGCAGCAACATTTCCTGGCAACTTTTAACAGCAACATTTCTTGGCAACATTTCTTGGCAACATTTTCTAGCAACATTTTCTGGCAACATTTTCTAGCAACATTTCTTAGCAACATTTTCTAGCAACATTTTCTAGCAACATTTCTTAGCAACATTTCTTAGCAACATTTTCTAGCAACATTTTCTAGCAACATTTCTTAGCAACATTTTCTAGCAACATTTTCTAGCAACATTTTCTAGCAACATTTTCTAGCAACATTTCTTAGCAACATTTTCTAGCAACATTTTCTGGCAACATTTCTTAGCAACATTTTCTAGCAACATTTTCTGGCAACATTTTCTTATTGTTTTTGCAAACATCTGGAAAAAGAGTGAGATACTGAAAATAAAGAGGAACTTAAAAGAGGTATACGTCACCGAAGATTTTCCGAAAGAAGTACTAGAAAAGCGAAAAGAATTAAAGCCAAAACTTATAGAAGAACGTGCAAAAGGAAATTTTGCGTACATAAAATACGATCAATTGATAGTTAAAGAGGGAAATCAAAATAAAGAGAGAAAAATAAAAATTTCAGTAAGGCTGTTCGATGTTGTCGAAGACAAAAAGGAAATTACCACCGAACAGCTAACGATTAAGAAGGTGGGCAAACAGGACCCAAAGCAACATTTCGAAGAAAAGTCGGCAACGTTATGCAAAATAATATCGGGCAGGCGTTTCTAGGAACATTTGCCCGCAACTTTCCAGCAAACTTTTGAAGCTACACTTTCCAGTAACATTTTCTAGCAACGCTTTGCAGCAACATTTCCTGGCAACTTTTAACAGCAACATTTCTTGGCAACATTTCTTGGCAACATTTTCTAGCAACATTTTCTGGCAACATTTTCTAGCAACATTTCTTAGCAACATTTTCTAGCAACATTTTCTAGCAACATTTCTTAGCAACATTTCTTAGCAACATTTTCTAGCAACATTTTCTAGCAACATTTCTTAGCAACATTTTCTAGCAACATTTTCTAGCAACATTTTCTAGCAACATTTTCTAGCAACATTTCTTAGCAACATTTTCTAGCAACATTTTCTGGCAACATTTCTTAGCAACATTTTCTAGCAACATTTTCTAGCAACATTTCTTAGCAACATTTTCTAGCAACATTTTCTGGCAACATTTTCTTATTGTTTTTGCAAACATCTGGAAAAAGAGTGAGATACTGAAAATAAAGAGTAACTTAAAAGAGGTATACGTCACCGAAGATTTTCCGAAAGAAGTACTAGAAAAGCGAAAAGAATTAAAGCCAAAACTTATAGAAGAACGTGCAAAAGGAAATTTTGCGTACATAAAATACGATCAATTGATAGTTAAAGAGGGAAATCAAAATAAAGAGAGAAAAATAAAAATTTCAGTAAGGCTGTTCGATGTTGTCGAAGACAAAAAGGAAATTACCACCGAACAGCTAACGATTAAGAAGGTGGGCAAACAGGACCCAAAGCAACATTTCGAAGAAAAGTCGGCAACGTTATGCAAAATAATATCGGGCAGGCGTTTCTAGGAACATTTGCCCGCAACTTTCCAGCAAACTTTTGAAGCTACACTTTCCAGTAACATTTTCTAGCAACGCTTTGCAGCAACATTTCCTGGCAACTTTTAACAGCAACATTTCTTGGCAACATTTCTTGGCAACATTTTCTAGCAACATTTTCTGGCAACATTTTCTAGCAACATTTCTTAGCAACATTTTCTAGCAACATTTTCTAGCAACATTTCTTAGCAACATTTCTTAGCAACATTTTCTAGCAACATTTTCTAGCAACATTTCTTAGCAACATTTTCTAGCAACATTTTCTAGCAACATTTTCTAGCAACATTTCTTAGCAACATTTTCTAGCAACATTTTCTAGCAACATTTTCTAGCAACATTTCTTAGCAACATTTTCTAGCAACATTTTCTGGCAACATTTTCTTATTGTTTTTGCAAACATCTGGAAAAAGAGTGAGATACTGAAAATAAAGAGGAACTTAAAAGAGGTATACGTCACCGAAGATTTTCCGAAAGAAGTACTAGAAAAGCGAAAAGAATTAAAGCCAAAACTTATAGAAGAACGTGCAAAAGGAAATTTTGCGTACATAAAATACGATCAATTGATAGTTAAAGAGGGAAATCAAAATAAAGAGAGAAAAATAAAAATTTCAGTAAGGCTGTTCGATGTTGTCGAAGACAAAAAGGAAATTACCACCGAACAGCTAACGATTAAGAAGGTGGGCAAACAGGACCCAAAGCAACATTTCGAAGAAAAGTCGGCAACGTTATGCAAAATAATATCGGGCAGGCGTTTCTAGGAACATTTGCCCGCAACTTTCCAGCAAACTTTTGAAGCTACACTTTCCAGTAACATTTTCTAGCAACGCTTTGCAGCAACATTTCCTGGCAACTTTTAACAGCAACATTTCTTGGCAACATTTCTTGGCAACATTTTCTAGCAACATTTTCTGGCAACATTTTCTAGCAACATTTCTTAGCAACATTTTCTAGCAACATTTTCTAGCAACATTTCTTAGCAACATTTCTTAGCAACATTTTCTAGCAACATTTTCTAGCAACATTTCTTAGCAACATTTTCTAGCAACATTTTCTAGCAACATTTCTTAGCAACATTTTCTAGCAACATTTTCTGGCAACATTTTCTTATTGTTTTTGCAAACATCTGGAAAAAGAGTGAGATACTGAAAATAAAGAGGAACTTAAAAGAGGTATACGTCACCGAAGATTTTCCGAAAGAAGTACTAGAAAAGCGAAAAGAATTAAAGCCAAAACTTATAGAAGAACGTGCAAAAGGAAATTTTGCGTACATAAAATACGATCAATTGATAGTTAAAGAGGGAAATCAAAATAAAGAGAGAAAAATAAAAATTTCAGTAAGGCTGTTCGATGTTGTCGAAGACAAAAAGGAAATTACCACCGAACAGCTAACGATTAAGAAGGTGGGCAAACAGGACCCAAAGCAACATTTCGAAGAAAAGTCGGCAACGTTATGCAAAATAATATCGGGCAGGCGTTTCTAGGAACATTTGCCCGCAACTTTCCAGCAAACTTTTGAAGCTACACTTTCCAGTAACATTTTCTAGCAACGCTTTGCAGCAACATTTCCTGGCAACTTTTAACAGCAACATTTCTTGGCAACATTTCTTGGCAACATTTTCTAGCAACATTTTCTGGCAACATTTTCTAGCAACATTTCTTAGCAACATTTTCTAGCAACATTTTCTAGCAACATTTCTTAGCAACATTTCTTAGCAACATTTTCTAGCAACATTTCTTAGCAACATTTTCTAGCAACATTTTCTAGCAACATTTTCTAGCAACATTTTCTAGCAACATTTCTTAGCAACATTTTCTAGCAACATTTTCTGGCAACATTTTCTGGCAACATTTTCTTATTGTTTTTGCAAACATCTGGAAAAAGAGTGAGATACTGAAAATAAAGAGGAACTTAAAAGAGGTATACGTCACCGAAGATTTTCCGAAAGAAGTACTAGAAAAGCGAAAAGAATTAAAGCCAAAACTTATAGAAGAACGTGCAAAAGGAAATTTTGCGTACATAAAATACGATCAATTGATAGTTAAAGAGGGAAATCAAAATAAAGAGAGAAAAATAAAAATTTCAGTAAGGCTGTTCGATGTTGTCGAAGACAAAAAGGAAATTACCACCGAACAGCTAACGATTAAGAAGGTGGGCAAACAGGACCCAAAGCAACATTTCGAAGAAAAGTCGGCAACGTTATGCAAAATAATATCGGGCAGGCGTTTCTAGGAACATTTGCCCGCAACTTTCCAGCAAACTTTTGAAGCTACACTTTCCAGTAACATTTTCTAGCAACGCTTTGCAGCAACATTTCCTGGCAACTTTTAACAGCAACATTTCTTGGCAACATTTCTTGGCAACATTTTCTAGCAACATTTTCTGGCAACATTTTCTAGCAACATTTCTTAGCAACATTTTCTAGCAACATTTTCTAGCAACATTTCTTAGCAACATTTCTTAGCAACATTTTCTAGCAACATTTCTTAGCAACATTTTCTAGCAACATTTTCTAGCAACATTTTCTAGCAACATTTCTTAGCAACATTTTCTAGCAACATTTTCTGGCAACATTTTCTTATTGTTTTTGCAAACATCTGGAAAAAGAGTGAGATACTGAAAATAAAGAGGAACTTAAAAGAGGTATACGTCACCGAAGATTTTCCGAAAGAAGTACTAGAAAAGCGAAAAGAATTAAAGCCAAAACTTATAGAAGAACGTGCAAAAGGAAATTTTGCGTACATAAAATACGATCAATTGATAGTTAAAGAGGGAAATCAAAATAAAGAGAGAAAAATAAAAATTTCAGTAAGGCTGTTCGATGTTGTCGAAGACAAAAAGGAAATTACCACCGAACAGCTAACGATTAAGAAGGTGGGCAAACAGGACCCAAAGCAACATTTCGAAGAAAAGTCGGCAACGTTATGCAAAATAATATCGGGCAGGCGTTTCTAGGAACATTTGCCCGCAACTTTCCAGCAAACTTTTGAAGCTACACTTTCCAGTAACATTTTCTAGCAACGCTTTGCAGCAACATTTCCTGGCAACTTTTAACAGCAACATTTCTTGGCAACATTTCTTGGCAACATTTTCTAGCAACATTTTCTGGCAACATTTTCTAGCAACATTTCTTAGCAACATTTTCTAGCAACATTTTCTAGCAACATTTCTTAGCAACATTTCTTAGCAACATTTTCTAGCAACATTTCTTAGCAACATTTTCTAGCAACATTTTCTAGCAACATTTTCTAGCAACATTTCTTAGCAACATTTTCTAGCAACATTTTCTGGCAACATTTTCTTATTGTTTTTGCAAACATCTGGAAAAAGAGTGAGATACTGAAAATAAAGAGGAACTTAAAAGAGGTATACGTCACCGAAGATTTTCCGAAAGAAGTACTAGAAAAGCGAAAAGAATTAAAGCCAAAACTTATAGAAGAACGTGCAAAAGGAAATTTTGCGTACATAAAATACGATCAATTGATAGTTAAAGAGGGAAATCAAAATAAAGAGAGAAAAATAAAAATTTCAGTAAGGCTGTTCGATGTTGTCGAAGACAAAAAGGAAATTACCACCGAACAGCTAACGATTAAGAAGGTGGGCAAACAGGACCCAAAGCAACATTTCGAAGAAAAGTCGGCAACGTTATGCAAAATAATATCGGGCAGGCGTTTCTAGGAACATTTGCCCGCAACTTTCCAGCAAACTTTTGAAGCTACACTTTCCAGTAACATTTTCTAGCAACGCTTTGCAGCAACATTTCCTGGCAACTTTTAACAGCAACATTTCTTGGCAACATTTCTTGGCAACATTTTCTAGCAACATTTTCTGGCAACATTTTCTAGCAACATTTCTTAGCAACATTTTCTAGCAACATTTTCTAGCAACATTTCTTAGCAACATTTCTTAGCAACATTTTCTAGCAACATTTCTTAGCAACATTTTCTAGCAACATTTTCTAGCAACATTTTCTAGCAACATTTCTTAGCAACATTTTCTAGCAACATTTTCTGGCAACATTTTCTTATTGTTTTTGCAAACATCTGGAAAAAGAGTGAGATACTGAAAATAAAGAGGAACTTAAAAGAGGTATACGTCACCGAAGATTTTCCGAAAGAAGTACTAGAAAAGCGAAAAGAATTAAAGCCAAAACTTATAGAAGAACGTGCAAAAGGAAATTTTGCGTACATAAAATACGATCAATTGATAGTTAAAGAGGGAAATCAAAATAAAGAGAGAAAAATAAAAATTTCAGTAAGGCTGTTCGATGTTGTCGAAGACAAAAAGGAAATTACCACCGAACAGCTAACGATTAAGAAGGTGGGCAAACAGGACCCAAAGCAACATTTCGAAGAAAAGTCGGCAACGTTATGCAAAATAATATCGGGCAGGCGTTTCTAGGAACATTTGCCCGCAACTTTCCAGCAAACTTTTGAAGCTACACTTTCCAGTAACATTTTCTAGCAACGCTTTGCAGCAACATTTCCTGGCAACTTTTAACAGCAACATTTCTTGGCAACATTTCTTGGCAACATTTTCTAGCAACATTTTCTGGCAACATTTTCTAGCAACATTTCTTAGCAACATTTTCTAGCAACATTTTCTAGCAACATTTCTTAGCAACATTTCTTAGCAACATTTTCTAGCAACATTTTCTAGCAACATTTCTTAGCAACATTTTCTAGCAACATTTTCTAGCAACATTTTCTAGCAACATTTCTTAGCAACATTTTCTAGCAACATTTTCTGGCAACATTTTCTTATTGTTTTTGCAAACATCTGGAAAAAGAGTGAGATACTGAAAATAAAGAGGAACTTAAAAGAGGTATACGTCACCGAAGATTTTCCGAAAGAAGTACTAGAAAAGCGAAAAGAATTAAAGCCAAAACTTATAGAAGAACGTGCAAAAGGAAATTTTGCGTACATAAAATACGATCAATTGATAGTTAAAGAGGGAAATCAAAATAAAGAGAGAAAAATAAAAATTTCAGTAAGGCTGTTCGATGTTGTCGAAGACAAAAAGGAAATTACCACCGAACAGCTAACGATTAAGAAGGTGGGCAAACAGGACCCAAAGCAACATTTCGAAGAAAAGTCGGCAACGTTATGCAAAATAATATCGGGCAGGCGTTTCTAGGAACATTTGCCCGCAACTTTCCAGCAAACTTTTGAAGCTACACTTTCCAGTAACATTTTCTAGCAACGCTTTGCAGCAACATTTCCTGGCAACTTTTAACAGCAACATTTCTTGGCAACATTTCTTGGCAACATTTTCTAGCAACATTTTCTGGCAACATTTTCTAGCAACATTTCTTAGCAACATTTTCTAGCAACATTTTCTAGCAACATTTCTTAGCAACATTTCTTAGCAACATTTTCTAGCAACATTTCTTAGCAACATTTTCTAGCAACATTTTCTAGCAACATTTTCTAGCAACATTTCTTAGCAACATTTTCTAGCAACATTTTCTGGCAACATTTTCTTATTGTTTTTGCAAACATCTGGAAAAAGAGTGAGATACTGAAAATAAAGAGGAACTTAAAAGAGGTATACGTCACCGAAGATTTTCCGAAAGAAGTACTAGAAAAGCGAAAAGAATTAAAGCCAAAACTTATAGAAGAACGTGCAAAAGGAAATTTTGCGTACATAAAATACGATCAATTGATAGTTAAAGAGGGAAATCAAAATAAAGAGAAAAAAATAAAAATTTCAGTAAGGCTGTTCGATGTTGTCGAAGACAAAAAGGAAATTACCACCGAACAGCTAACGATTAAGAAGGTGGGCAAACAGGACCCAAAGCAACATTTCGAAGAAAAGTCGGCAACGTTATGCAAAATAATATCGGGCAGGCGTTTCTAGGAACATTTGCCCGCAACTTTCCAGCAAACTTTTGAAGCTACACTTTCCAGTAACATTTTCTAGCAACGCTTTGCAGCAACATTTCCTGGCAACTTTTAACAGCAACATTTCTTGGCAACATTTCTTGGCAACATTTTCTAGCAACATTTTCTGGCAACATTTTCTAGCAACATTTCTTAGCAACATTTTCTAGCAACATTTTCTAGCAACATTTCTTAGCAACATTTCTTAGCAACATTTTCTAGCAACATTTCTTAGCAACATTTTCTAGCAACATTTTCTAGCAACATTTTCTAGCAACATTTCTTAGCAACATTTTCTAGCAACATTTTCTGGCAACATTTTCTTATTGTTTTTGCAAACATCTGGAAAAAGAGTGAGATACTGAAAATAAAGAGGAACTTAAAAGAGGTATACGTCACCGAAGATTTTCCGAAAGAAGTACTAGAAAAGCGAAAAGAATTAAAGCCAAAACTTATAGAAGAACGTGCAAAAGGAAATTTTGCGTACATAAAATACGATCAATTGATAGTTAAAGAGGGAAATCAAAATAAAGAGAGAAAAATAAAAATTTCAGTAAGGCTGTTCGATGTTGTCGAAGACAAAAAGGAAATTACCACCGAACAGCTAACGATTAAGAAGGTGGGCAAACAGGACCCAAAGCAACATTTCGAAGAAAAGTCGGCAACGTTATGCAAAATAATATCGGGCAGGCGTTTCTAGGAACATTTGCCCGCAACTTTCCAGCAAACTTTTGAAGCTACACTTTCCAGTAACATTTTCTAGCAACGCTTTGCAGCAACATTTCCTGGCAACTTTTAACAGCAACATTTCTTGGCAACATTTCTTGGCAACATTTTCTAGCAACATTTTCTGGCAACATTTTCTAGCAACATTTCTTAGCAACATTTTCTAGCAACATTTTCTAGCAACATTTCTTAGCAACATTTCTTAGCAACATTTTCTAGCAACATTTTCTAGCAACATTTCTTAGCAACATTTTCTAGCAACATTTTCTAGCAACATTTCTTAGCAACATTTTCTAGCAACATTTTCTGGCAACATTTTCTTATTGTTTTTGCAAACATCTGGAAAAAGAGTGAGATACTGAAAATAAAGAGGAACTTAAAAGAGGTATACGTCACCGAAGATTTTCCGAAAGAAGTACTAGAAAAGCGAAAAGAATTAAAGCCAAAACTTATAGAAGAACGTGCAAAAGGAAATTTTGCGTACATAAAATACGATCAATTGATAGTTAAAGAGGGAAATCAAAATAAAGAGAGAAAAATAAAAATTTCAGTAAGGCTGTTCGATGTTGTCGAAGACAAAAAGGAAATTACCACCGAACAGCTAACGATTAAGAAGGTGGGCAAACAGGACCCAAAGCAACATTTCGAAGAAAAGTCGGCAACGTTATGCAAAATAATATCGGGCAGGCGTTTCTAGGAACATTTGCCCGCAACTTTCCAGCAAACTTTTGAAGCTACACTTTCCAGTAACATTTTCTAGCAACGCTTTGCAGCAACATTTCCTGGCAACTTTTAACAGCAACATTTCTTGGCAACATTTCTTGGCAACATTTTCTAGCAACATTTTCTGGCAACATTTTCTAGCAACATTTCTTAGCAACATTTTCTAGCAACATTTTCTAGCAACATTTCTTAGCAACATTTCTTAGCAACATTTTCTAGCAACATTTTCTAGCAACATTTCTTAGCAACATTTTCTAGCAACATTTTCTAGCAACATTTTCTAGCAACATTTCTTAGCAACATTTTCTAGCAACATTTTCTAGCAACATTTTCTAGCAACATTTCTTAGCAACATTTTCTAGCAACATTTTCTGGCAACATTTTCTTATTGTTTTTGCAAACATCTGGAAAAAGAGTGAGATACTGAAAATAAAGAGGAACTTAAAAGAGGTATACGTCACCGAAGATTTTCCGAAAGAAGTACTAGAAAAGCGAAAAGAATTAAAGCCAAAACTTATAGAAGAACGTGCAAAAGGAAATTTTGCGTACATAAAATACGATCAATTGATAGTTAAAGAGGGAAATCAAAATAAAGAGAGAAAAATAAAAATTTCAGTAAGGCTGTTCGATGTTGTCGAAGACAAAAAGGAAATTACCACCGAACAGCTAACGATTAAGAAGGTGGGCAAACAGGACCCAAAGCAACATTTCGAAGAAAAGTCGGCAACGTTATGCAAAATAATATCGGGCAGGCGTTTCTAGGAACATTTGCCCGCAACTTTCCAGCAAACTTTTGAAGCTACACTTTCCAGTAACATTTTCTAGCAACGCTTTGCAGCAACATTTCCTGGCAACTTTTAACAGCAACATTTCTTGGCAACATTTCTTGGCAACATTTTCTAGCAACATTTTCTGGCAACATTTTCTAGCAACATTTCTTAGCAACATTTTCTAGCAACATTTTCTAGCAACATTTCTTAGCAACATTTCTTAGCAACATTTTCTAGCAACATTTCTTAGCAACATTTTCTAGCAACATTTTCTAGCAACATTTTCTAGCAACATTTTCTAGCAACATTTCTTAGCAACATTTTCTAGCAACATTTTCTGGCAACATTTTCTTATTGTTTTTGCAAACATCTGGAAAAAGAGTGAGATACTGAAAATAAAGAGGAACTTAAAAGAGGTATACGTCACCGAAGATTTTCCGAAAGAAGTACTAGAAAAGCGAAAAGAATTAAAGCCAAAACTTATAGAAGAACGTGCAAAAGGAAATTTTGCGTACATAAAATACGATCAATTGATAGTTAAAGAGGGAAATCAAAATAAAGAGAGAAAAATAAAAATTTCAGTAAGGCTGTTCGATGTTGTCGAAGACAAAAAGGAAATTACCACCGAACAGCTAACGATTAAGAAGGTGGGCAAACAGGACCCAAAGCAACATTTCGAAGAAAAGTCGGCAACGTTATGCAAAATAATATCGGGCAGGCGTTTCTAGGAACATTTGCCCGCAACTTTCCAGCAAACTTTTGAAGCTACACTTTCCAGTAACATTTTCTAGCAACGCTTTGCAGCAACATTTCCTGGCAACTTTTAACAGCAACATTTCTTGGCAACATTTCTTGGCAACATTTTCTAGCAACATTTTCTGGCAACATTTTCTAGCAACATTTCTTAGCAACATTTTCTAGCAACATTTTCTAGCAACATTTCTTAGCAACATTTCTTAGCAACATTTTCTAGCAACATTTCTTAGCAACATTTTCTAGCAACATTTTCTAGCAACATTTTCTAGCAACATTTTCTAGCAACATTTCTTAGCAACATTTTCTAGCAACATTTTCTGGCAACATTTTCTTATTGTTTTTGCAAACATCTGGAAAAAGAGTGAGATACTGAAAATAAAGAGGAACTTAAAAGAGGTATACGTCACCGAAGATTTTCCGAAAGAAGTACTAGAAAAGCGAAAAGAATTAAAGCCAAAACTTATAGAAGAACGTGCAAAAGGAAATTTTGCGTACATAAAATACGATCAATTGATAGTTAAAGAGGGAAATCAAAATAAAGAGAGAAAAATAAAAATTTCAGTAAGGCTGTTCGATGTTGTCGAAGACAAAAAGGAAATTACCACCGAACAGCTAACGATTAAGAAGGTGGGCAAACAGGACCCAAAGCAACATTTCGAAGAAAAGTCGGCAACGTTATGCAAAATAATATCGGGCAGGCGTTTCTAGGAACATTTGCCCGCAACTTTCCAGCAAACTTTTGAAGCTACACTTTCCAGTAACATTTTCTAGCAACGCTTTGCAGCAACATTTCCTGGCAACTTTTAACAGCAACATTTCTTGGCAACATTTCTTGGCAACATTTTCTAGCAACATTTTCTGGCAACATTTTCTAGCAACATTTCTTAGCAACATTTTCTAGCAACATTTTCTAGCAACATTTCTTAGCAACATTTCTTAGCAACATTTTCTAGCAACATTTTCTAGCAACATTTCTTAGCAACATTTTCTAGCAACATTTTCTAGCAACATTTTCTAGCAACATTTCTTAGCAACATTTTCTAGCAACATTTTCTGGCAACATTTTCTTATTGTTTTTGCAAACATCTGGAAAAAGAGTGAGATACTGAAAATAAAGAGGAACTTAAAAGAGGTATACGTCACCGAAGATTTTCCGAAAGAAGTACTAGAAAAGCGAAAAGAATTAAAGCCAAAACTTATAGAAGAACGTGCAAAAGGAAATTTTGCGTACATAAAATACGATCAATTGATAGTTAAAGAGGGAAATCAAAATAAAGAGAGAAAAATAAAAATTTCAGTAAGGCTGTTCGATGTTGTCGAAGACAAAAAGGAAATTACCACCGAACAGCTAACGATTAAGAAGGTGGGCAAACAGGACCCAAAGCAACATTTCGAAGAAAAGTCGGCAACGTTATGCAAAATAATATCGGGCAGGCGTTTCTAGGAACATTTGCCCGCAACTTTCCAGCAAACTTTTGAAGCTACACTTTCCAGTAACATTTTCTAGCAACGCTTTGCAGCAACATTTCCTGGCAACTTTTAACAGCAACATTTCTTGGCAACATTTCTTGGCAACATTTTCTAGCAACATTTTCTGGCAACATTTTCTAGCAACATTTCTTAGCAACATTTTCTAGCAACATTTTCTAGCAACATTTCTTAGCAACATTTCTTAGCAACATTTTCTAGCAACATTTTCTAGCAACATTTCTTAGCAACATTTTCTAGCAACATTTTCTAGCAACATTTTCTAGCAACATTTCTTAGCAACATTTTCTAGCAACATTTTCTAGCAACATTTTCTAGCAACATTTCTTAGCAACATTTTCTAGCAACATTTTCTGGCAACATTTTCTTATTGTTTTTGCAAACATCTGGAAAAAGAGTGAGATACTGAAAATAAAGAGGAACTTAAAAGAGGTATACGTCACCGAAGATTTTCCGAAAGAAGTACTAGAAAAGCGAAAAGAATTAAAGCCAAAACTTATAGAAGAACGTGCAAAAGGAAATTTTGCGTACATAAAATACGATCAATTGATAGTTAAAGAGGGAAATCAAAATAAAGAGAGAAAAATAAAAATTTCAGTAAGGCTGTTCGATGTTGTCGAAGACAAAAAGGAAATTACCACCGAACAGCTAACGATTAAGAAGGTGGGCAAACAGGACCCAAAGCAACATTTCGAAGAAAAGTCGGCAACGTTATGCAAAATAATATCGGGCAGGCGTTTCTAGGAACATTTGCCCGCAACTTTCCAGCAAACTTTTGAAGCTACACTTTCCAGTAACATTTTCTAGCAACGCTTTGCAGCAACATTTCCTGGCAACTTTTAACAGCAACATTTCTTGGCAACATTTCTTGGCAACATTTTCTAGCAACATTTTCTGGCAACATTTTCTAGCAACATTTCTTAGCAACATTTTCTAGCAACATTTTCTAGCAACATTTCTTAGCAACATTTCTTAGCAACATTTTCTAGCAACATTTCTTAGCAACATTTTCTAGCAACATTTTCTAGCAACATTTTCTAGCAACATTTCTTAGCAACATTTTCTAGCAACATTTTCTGGCAACATTTTCTTATTGTTTTTGCAAACATCTGGAAAAAGAGTGAGATACTGAAAATAAAGAGGAACTTAAAAGAGGTATACGTCACCGAAGATTTTCCGAAAGAAGTACTAGAAAAGCGAAAAGAATTAAAGCCAAAACTTATAGAAGAACGTGCAAAAGGAAATTTTGCGTACATAAAATACGATCAATTGATAGTTAAAGAGGGAAATCAAAATAAAGAGAGAAAAATAAAAATTTCAGTAAGGCTGTTCGATGTTGTCGAAGACAAAAAGGAAATTACCACCGAACAGCTAACGATTAAGAAGGTGGGCAAACAGGACCCAAAGCAACATTTCGAAGAAAAGTCGGCAACGTTATGCAAAATAATATCGGGCAGGCGTTTCTAGGAACATTTGCCCGCAACTTTCCAGCAAACTTTTGAAGCTACACTTTCCAGTAACATTTTCTAGCAACGCTTTGCAGCAACATTTCCTGGCAACTTTTAACAGCAACATTTCTTGGCAACATTTCTTGGCAACATTTTCTAGCAACATTTTCTGGCAACATTTTCTAGCAACATTTCTTAGCAACATTTTCTAGCAACATTTTCTAGCAACATTTCTTAGCAACATTTCTTAGCAACATTTTCTAGCAACATTTCTTAGCAACATTTTCTAGCAACATTTTCTAGCAACATTTTCTAGCAACATTTCTTAGCAACATTTTCTAGCAACATTTTCTGGCAACATTTTCTTATTGTTTTTGCAAACATCTGGAAAAAGAGTGAGATACTGAAAATAAAGAGGAACTTAAAAGAGGTATACGTCACCGAAGATTTTCCGAAAGAAGTACTAGAAAAGCGAAAAGAATTAAAGCCAAAACTTATAGAAGAACGTGCAAAAGGAAATTTTGCGTACATAAAATACGATCAATTGATAGTTAAAGAGGGAAATCAAAATAAAGAGAGAAAAATAAAAATTTCAGTAAGGCTGTTCGATGTTGTCGAAGACAAAAAGGAAATTACCACCGAACAGCTAACGATTAAGAAGGTGGGCAAACAGGACCCAAAGCAACATTTCGAAGAAAAGTCGGCAACGTTATGCAAAATAATATCGGGCAGGCGTTTCTAGGAACATTTGCCCGCAACTTTCCAGCAAACTTTTGAAGCTACACTTTCCAGTAACATTTTCTAGCAACGCTTTGCAGCAACATTTCCTGGCAACTTTTAACAGCAACATTTCTTGGCAACATTTCTTGGCAACATTTTCTAGCAACATTTTCTGGCAACATTTTCTAGCAACATTTCTTAGCAACATTTTCTATCAACATTTTCTAGCAACATTTCTTAGCAACATTTCTTAGCAACATTTTCTAGCAACATTTCTTAGCAACATTTTCTAGCAACATTTTCTAGCAACATTTTCTAGCAACATTTTCTAGCAACATTTCTTAGCAACATTTTCTAGCAACATTTTCTGGCAACATTTTCTTATTGTTTTTGCAAACATCTGGAAAAAGAGTGAGATACTGAAAATAAAGAGGAACTTAAAAGAGGTATACGTCACCGAAGATTTTCCGAAAGAAGTACTAGAAAAGCGAAAAGAATTAAAGCCAAAACTTATAGAAGAACGTGCAAAAGGAAATTTTGCGTACATAAAATACGATCAATTGATAGTTAAAGAGGGAAATCAAAATAAAGAGAGAAAAATAAAAATTTCAGTAAGGCTGTTCGATGTTGTCGAAGACAAAAAGGAAATTACCACCGAACAGCTAACGATTAAGAAGGTGGGCAAACAGGACCCAAAGCAACATTTCGAAGAAAAGTCGGCAACGTTATGCAAAATAATATCGGGCAGGCGTTTCTAGGAACATTTGCCCGCAACTTTCCAGCAAACTTTTGAAGCTACACTTTCCAGTAACATTTTCTAGCAACGCTTTGCAGCAACATTTCCTGGCAACTTTTAACAGCAACATTTCTTGGCAACATTTCTTGGCAACATTTTCTAGCAACATTTTCTGGCAACATTTTCTAGCAACATTTCTTAGCAACATTTTCTAGCAACATTTTCTAGCAACATTTCTTAGCAACATTTCTTAGCAACATTTTCTAGCAACATTTCTTAGCAACATTTTCTAGCAACATTTTCTAGCAACATTTTCTAGCAACATTTTCTAGCAACATTTCTTAGCAACATTTTCTAGCAACATTTTCTGGCAACATTTTCTTATTGTTTTTGCAAACATCTGGAAAAAGAGTGAGATACTGAAAATAAAGAGGAACTTAAAAGAGGTATACGTCACCGAAGATTTTCCGAAAGAAGTACTAGAAAAGCGAAAAGAATTAAAGCCAAAACTTATAGAAGAACGTGCAAAAGGAAATTTTGCGTACATAAAATACGATCAATTGATAGTTAAAGAGGGAAATCAAAATAAAGAGAAAAAAATAAAAATTTCAGTAAGGCTGTTCGATGTTGTCGAAGACAAAAAGGAAATTACCACCGAACAGCTAACGATTAAGAAGGTGGGCAAACAGGACCCAAAGCAACATTTCGAAGAAAAGTCGGCAACGTTATGCAAAATAATATCGGGCAGGCGTTTCTAGGAACATTTGCCCGCAACTTTCCAGCAAACTTTTGAAGCTACACTTTCCAGTAACATTTTCTAGCAACGCTTTGCAGCAACATTTCCTGGCAACTTTTAACAGCAACATTTCTTGGCAACATTTCTTGGCAACATTTTCTAGCAACATTTTCTGGCAACATTTTCTAGCAACATTTCTTAGCAACATTTTCTAGCAACATTTTCTAGCAACATTTCTTAGCAACATTTCTTAGCAACATTTTCTAGCAACATTTCTTAGCAACATTTTCTAGCAACATTTTCTAGCAACATTTTCTAGCAACATTTCTTAGCAACATTTTCTAGCAACATTTTCTGGCAACATTTTCTTATTGTTTTTGCAAACATCTGGAAAAAGAGTGAGATACTGAAAATAAAGAGGAACTTAAAAGAGGTATACGTCACCGAAGATTTTCCGAAAGAAGTACTAGAAAAGCGAAAAGAATTAAAGCCAAAACTTATAGAAGAACGTGCAAAAGGAAATTTTGCGTACATAAAATACGATCAATTGATAGTTAAAGAGGGAAATCAAAATAAAGAGAGAAAAATAAAAATTTCAGTAAGGCTGTTCGATGTTGTCGAAGACAAAAAGGAAATTACCACCGAACAGCTAACGATTAAGAAGGTGGGCAAACAGGACCCAAAGCAACATTTCGAAGAAAAGTCGGCAACGTTATGCAAAATAATATCGGGCAGGCGTTTCTAGGAACATTTGCCCGCAACTTTCCAGCAAACTTTTGAAGCTACACTTTCCAGTAACATTTTCTAGCAACGCTTTGCAGCAACATTTCCTGGCAACTTTTAACAGCAACATTTCTTGGCAACATTTCTTGGCAACATTTTCTAGCAACATTTTCTGGCAACATTTTCTAGCAACATTTCTTAGCAACATTTTCTAGCAACATTTTCTAGCAACATTTCTTAGCAACATTTCTTAGCAACATTTTCTAGCAACATTTCTTAGCAACATTTTCTAGCAACATTTTCTAGCAACATTTTCTAGCAACATTTCTTAGCAACATTTTCTAGCAACATTTTCTGGCAACATTTTCTTATTGTTTTTGCAAACATCTGGAAAAAGAGTGAGATACTGAAAATAAAGAGGAACTTAAAAGAGGTATACGTCACCGAAGATTTTCCGAAAGAAGTACTAGAAAAGCGAAAAGAATTAAAGCCAAAACTTATAGAAGAACGTGCAAAAGGAAATTTTGCGTACATAAAATACGATCAATTGATAGTTAAAGAGGGAAATCAAAATAAAGAGAGAAAAATAAAAATTTCAGTAAGGCTGTTCGATGTTGTCGAAGACAAAAAGGAAATTACCACCGAACAGCTAACGATTAAGAAGGTGGGCAAACAGGACCCAAAGCAACATTTCGAAGAAAAGTCGGCAACGTTATGCAAAATAATATCGGGCAGGCGTTTCTAGGAACATTTGCCCGCAACTTTCCAGCAAACTTTTGAAGCTACACTTTCCAGTAACATTTTCTAGCAACGCTTTGCAGCAACATTTCCTGGCAACTTTTAACAGCAACATTTCTTGGCAACATTTCTTGGCAACATTTTCTAGCAACATTTTCTGGCAACATTTTCTAGCAACATTTCTTAGCAACATTTTCTAGCAACATTTTCTAGCAACATTTCTTAGCAACATTTCTTAGCAACATTTTCTAGCAACATTTCTTAGCAACATTTTCTAGCAACATTTTCTAGCAACATTTTCTAGCAACATTTCTTAGCAACATTTTCTAGCAACATTTTCTGGCAACATTTTCTTATTGTTTTTGCAAACATCTGGAAAAAGAGTGAGATACTGAAAATAAAGAGGAACTTAAAAGAGGTATACGTCACCGAAGATTTTCCGAAAGAAGTACTAGAAAAGCGAAAAGAATTAAAGCCAAAACTTATAGAAGAACGTGCAAAAGGAAATTTTGCGTACATAAAATACGATCAATTGATAGTTAAAGAGGGAAATCAAAATAAAGAGAGAAAAATAAAAATTTCAGTAAGGCTGTTCGATGTTGTCGAAGACAAAAAGGAAATTACCACCGAACAGCTAACGATTAAGAAAGTGGGCAAACAGGACCCAAAGCAACATTTCGAAGAAAAGTCGGCAACGTTATGCAAAATAATATCGGGCAGGCGTTTCTAGGAACATTTGCCCGCAACTTTCCAGCAAACTTTTGAAGCTACACTTTCCAGTAACATTTTCTAGCAACGCTTTGCAGCAACATTTCCTGGCAACTTTTAACAGCAACATTTCTTGGCAACATTTCTTGGCAACATTTTCTAGCAACATTTTCTGGCAACATTTTCTAGCAACATTTCTTAGCAACATTTTCTAGCAACATTTTCTAGCAACATTTCTTAGCAACATTTCTTAGCAACATTTTCTAGCAACATTTCTTAGCAACATTTTCTAGCAACATTTTCTAGCAACATTTTCTAGCAACATTTCTTAGCAACATTTTCTAGCAACATTTTCTGGCAACATTTTCTTATTGTTTTTGCAAACATCTGGAAAAAGAGTGAGATACTGAAAATAAAGAGGAACTTAAAAGAGGTATACGTCACCGAAGATTTTCCGAAAGAAGTACTAGAAAAGCGAAAAGAATTAAAGCCAAAACTTATAGAAGAACGTGCAAAAGGAAATTTTGCGTACATAAAATACGATCAATTGATAGTTAAAGAGGGAAATCAAAATAAAGAGAGAAAAATAAAAATTTCAGTAAGGCTGTTCGATGTTGTCGAAGACAAAAAGGAAATTACCACCGAACAGCTAACGATTAAGAAGGTGGGCAAACAGGACCCAAAGCAACATTTCGAAGAAAAGTCGGCAACGTTATGCAAAATAATATCGGGCAGGCGTTTCTAGGAACATTTGCCCGCAACTTTCCAGCAAACTTTTGAAGCTACACTTTCCAGTAACATTTTCTAGCAACGCTTTGCAGCAACATTTCCTGGCAACTTTTAACAGCAACATTTCTTGGCAACATTTCTTGGCAACATTTTCTAGCAACATTTTCTGGCAACATTTTCTAGCAACATTTCTTAGCAACATTTTCTAGCAACATTTTCTAGCAACATTTCTTAGCAACATTTCTTAGCAACATTTTCTAGCAACATTTCTTAGCAACATTTTCTAGCAACATTTTCTAGCAACATTTTCTAGCAACATTTTCTAGCAACATTTCTTAGCAACATTTTCTAGCAACATTTTCTGGCAACATTTTCTTATTGTTTTTGCAAACATCTGGAAAAAGAGTGAGATACTGAAAATAAAGAGGAACTTAAAAGAGGTATACGTCACCGAAGATTTTCCGAAAGAAGTACTAGAAAAGCGAAAAGAATTAAAGCCAAAACTTATAGAAGAACGTGCAAAAGGAAATTTTGCGTACATAAAATACGATCAATTGATAGTTAAAGAGGGAAATCAAAATAAAGAGAAAAAAATAAAAATTTCAGTAAGGCTGTTCGATGTTGTCGAAGACAAAAAGGAAATTACCACCGAACAGCTAACGATTAAGAAGGTGGGCAAACAGGACCCAAAGCAACATTTCGAAGAAAAGTCGGCAACGTTATGCAAAATAATATCGGGCAGGCGTTTCTAGGAACATTTGCCCGCAACTTTCCAGCAAACTTTTGAAGCTACACTTTCCAGTAACATTTTCTAGCAACGCTTTGCAGCAACATTTCCTGGCAACTTTTAACAGCAACATTTCTTGGCAACATTTCTTGGCAACATTTTCTAGCAACATTTTCTGGCAACATTTTCTAGCAACATTTCTTAGCAACATTTTCTAGCAACATTTTCTAGCAACATTTCTTAGCAACATTTCTTAGCAACATTTTCTAGCAACATTTCTTAGCAACATTTTCTAGCAACATTTTCTAGCAACATTTTCTAGCAACATTTCTTAGCAACATTTTCTAGCAACATTTTCTGGCAACATTTTCTTATTGTTTTTGCAAACATCTGGAAAAAGAGTGAGATACTGAAAATAAAGAGGAACTTAAAAGAGGTATACGTCACCGAAGATTTTCCGAAAGAAGTACTAGAAAAGCGAAAAGAATTAAAGCCAAAACTTATAGAAGAACGTGCAAAAGGAAATTTTGCGTACATAAAATACGATCAATTGATAGTTAAAGAGGGAAATCAAAATAAAGAGAGAAAAATAAAAATTTCAGTAAGGCTGTTCGATGTTGTCGAAGACAAAAAGGAAATTACCACCGAACAGCTAACGATTAAGAAGGTGGGCAAACAGGACCCAAAGCAACATTTCGAAGAAAAGTCGGCAACGTTATGCAAAATAATATCGGGCAGGCGTTTCTAGGAACATTTGCCCGCAACTTTCCAGCAAACTTTTGAAGCTACACTTTCCAGTAACATTTTCTAGCAACGCTTTGCAGCAACATTTCCTGGCAACTTTTAACAGCAACATTTCTTGGCAACATTTCTTGGCAACATTTTCTAGCAACATTTTCTGGCAACATTTTCTAGCAACATTTCTTAGCAACATTTTCTAGCAACATTTTCTAGCAACATTTCTTAGCAACATTTCTTAGCAACATTTTCTAGCAACATTTCTTAGCAACATTTTCTAGCAACATTTTCTAGCAACATTTTCTAGCAACATTTCTTAGCAACATTTTCTAGCAACATTTTCTGGCAACATTTTCTTATTGTTTTTGCAAACATCTGGAAAAAGAGTGAGATACTGAAAATAAAGAGGAACTTAAAAGAGGTATACGTCACCGAAGATTTTCCGAAAGAAGTACTAGAAAAGCGAAAAGAATTAAAGCCAAAACTTATAGAAGAACGTGCAAAAGGAAATTTTGCGTACATAAAATACGATCAATTGATAGTTAAAGAGGGAAATCAAAATAAAGAGAGAAAAATAAAAATTTCAGTAAGGCTGTTCGATGTTGTCGAAGACAAAAAGGAAATTACCACCGAACAGCTAACGATTAAGAAGGTGGGCAAACAGGACCCAAAGCAACATTTCGAAGAAAAGTCGGCAACGTTATGCAAAATAATATCGGGCAGGCGTTTCTAGGAACATTTGCCCGCAACTTTCCAGCAAACTTTTGAAGCTACACTTTCCAGTAACATTTTCTAGCAACGCTTTGCAGCAACATTTCCTGGCAACTTTTAACAGCAACATTTCTTGGCAACATTTCTTGGCAACATTTTCTAGCAACATTTTCTGGCAACATTTTCTAGCAACATTTCTTAGCAACATTTTCTAGCAACATTTTCTAGCAACATTTCTTAGCAACATTTCTTAGCAACATTTTCTAGCAACATTTCTTAGCAACATTTTCTAGCAACATTTTCTAGCAACATTTTCTAGCAACATTTCTTAGCAACATTTTCTAGCAACATTTTCTGGCAACATTTTCTTATTGTTTTTGCAAACATCTGGAAAAAGAGTGAGATACTGAAAATAAAGAGGAACTTAAAAGAGGTATACGTCACCGAAGATTTTCCGAAAGAAGTACTAGAAAAGCGAAAAGAATTAAAGCCAAAACTTATAGAAGAACGTGCAAAAGGAAATTTTGCGTACATAAAATACGATCAATTGATAGTTAAAGAGGGAAATCAAAATAAAGAGAGAAAAATAAAAATTTCAGTAAGGCTGTTCGATGTTGTCGAAGACAAAAAGGAAATTACCACCGAACAGCTAACGATTAAGAAGGTGGGCAAACAGGACCCAAAGCAACATTTCGAAGAAAAGTCGGCAACGTTATGCAAAATAATATCGGGCAGGCGTTTCTAGGAACATTTGCCCGCAACTTTCCAGCAAACTTTTGAAGCTACACTTTCCAGTAACATTTTCTAGCAACGCTTTGCAGCAACATTTCCTGGCAACTTTTAACAGCAACATTTCTTGGCAACATTTCTTGGCAACATTTTCTAGCAACATTTTCTGGCAACATTTTCTAGCAACATTTCTTAGCAACATTTTCTAGCAACATTTTCTAGCAACATTTTCTAGCAACATTTCTTAGCAACATTTTCTAGCAACATTTTCTAGCAACATTTTCTAGCAACATTTCTTAGCAACATTTTCTAGCAACATTTTCTGGCAACATTTTCTTATTGTTTTTGCAAACATCTGGAAAAAGAGTGAGATACTGAAAATAAAGAGGAACTTAAAAGAGGTATACGTCACCGAAGATTTTCCGAAAGAAGTACTAGAAAAGCGAAAAGAATTAAAGCCAAAACTTATAGAAGAACGTGCAAAAGGAAATTTTGCGTACATAAAATACGATCAATTGATAGTTAAAGAGGGAAATCAAAATAAAGAGAGAAAAATAAAAATTTCAGTAAGGCTGTTCGATGTTGTCGAAGACAAAAAGGAAATTACCACCGAACAGCTAACGATTAAGAAGGTGGGCAAACAGGACCCAAAGCAACATTTCGAAGAAAAGTCGGCAACGTTATGCAAAATAATATCGGGCAGGCGTTTCTAGGAACATTTGCCCGCAACTTTCCAGCAAACTTTTGAAGCTACACTTTCCAGTAACATTTTCTAGCAACGCTTTGCAGCAACATTTCCTGGCAACTTTTAACAGCAACATTTCTTGGCAACATTTCTTGGCAACATTTTCTAGCAACATTTTCTGGCAACATTTTCTAGCAACATTTCTTAGCAACATTTTCTAGCAACATTTTCTAGCAACATTTCTTAGCAACATTTCTTAGCAACATTTTCTAGCAACATTTCTTAGCAACATTTTCTAGCAACATTTTCTAGCAACATTTTCTAGCAACATTTCTTAGCAACATTTTCTAGCAACATTTTCTGGCAACATTTTCTTATTGTTTTTGCAAACATCTGGAAAAAGAGTGAGATACTGAAAATAAAGAGGAACTTAAAAGAGGTATACGTCACCGAAGATTTTCCGAAAGAAGTACTAGAAAAGCGAAAAGAATTAAAGCCAAAACTTATAGAAGAACGTGCAAAAGGAAATTTTGCGTACATAAAATACGATCAATTGATAGTTAAAGAGGGAAATCAAAATAAAGAGAGAAAAATAAAAATTTCAGTAAGGCTGTTCGATGTTGTCGAAGACAAAAAGGAAATTACCACCGAACAGCTAACGATTAAGAAGGTGGGCAAACAGGACCCAAAGCAACATTTCGAAGAAAAGTCGGCAACGTTATGCAAAATAATATCGGGCAGGCGTTTCTAGGAACATTTGCCCGCAACTTTCCAGCAAACTTTTGAAGCTACACTTTCCAGTAACATTTTCTAGCAACGCTTTGCAGCAACATTTCCTGGCAACTTTTAACAGCAACATTTCTTGGCAACATTTCTTGGCAACATTTTCTAGCAACATTTTCTGGCAACATTTTCTAGCAACATTTCTTAGCAACATTTTCTAGCAACATTTTCTAGCAACATTTCTTAGCAACATTTCTTAGCAACATTTTCTAGCAACATTTCTTAGCAACATTTTCTAGCAACATTTTCTAGCAACATTTTCTAGCAACATTTCTTAGCAACATTTTCTAGCAACATTTTCTGGCAACATTTTCTTATTGTTTTTGCAAACATCTGGAAAAAGAGTGAGATACTGAAAATAAAGAGGAACTTAAAAGAGGTATACGTCACCGAAGATTTTCCGAAAGAAGTACTAGAAAAGCGAAAAGAATTAAAGCCAAAACTTATAGAAGAACGTGCAAAAGGAAATTTTGCGTACATAAAATACGATCAATTGATAGTTAAAGAGGGAAATCAAAATAAAGAGAGAAAAATAAAAATTTCAGTAAGGCTGTTCGATGTTGTCGAAGACAAAAAGGAAATTACCACCGAACAGCTAACGATTAAGAAGGTGGGCAAACAGGACCCAAAGCAACATTTCGAAGAAAAGTCGGCAACGTTATGCAAAATAATATCGGGCAGGCGTTTCTAGGAACATTTGCCCGCAACTTTCCAGCAAACTTTTGAAGCTACACTTTCCAGTAACATTTTCTAGCAACGCTTTGCAGCAACATTTCCTGGCAACTTTTAACAGCAACATTTCTTGGCAACATTTCTTGGCAACATTTTCTAGCAACATTTTCTGGCAACATTTTCTAGCAACATTTCTTAGCAACATTTTCTAGCAACATTTTCTAGCAACATTTCTTAGCAACATTTCTTAGCAACATTTTCTAGCAACATTTCTTAGCAACATTTTCTAGCAACATTTTCTAGCAACATTTTCTAGCAACATTTTCTAGCAACATTTCTTAGCAACATTTTCTAGCAACATTTTCTGGCAACATTTTCTTATTGTTTTTGCAAACATCTGGAAAAAGAGTGAGATACTGAAAATAAAGAGGAACTTAAAAGAGGTATACGTCACCGAAGATTTTCCGAAAGAAGTACTAGAAAAGCGAAAAGAATTAAAGCCAAAACTTATAGAAGAACGTGCAAAAGGAAATTTTGCGTACATAAAATACGATCAATTGATAGTTAAAGAGGGAAATCAAAATAAAGAGAGAAAAATAAAAATTTCAGTAAGGCTGTTCGATGTTGTCGAAGACAAAAAGGAAATTACCACCGAACAGCTAACGATTAAGAAGGTGGGCAAACAGGACCCAAAGCAACATTTCGAAGAAAAGTCGGCAACGTTATGCAAAATAATATCGGGCAGGCGTTTCTAGGAACATTTGCCCGCAACTTTCCAGCAAACTTTTGAAGCTACACTTTCCAGTAACATTTTCTAGCAACGCTTTGCAGCAACATTTCCTGGCAACTTTTAACAGCAACATTTCTTGGCAACATTTCTTGGCAACATTTTCTAGCAACATTTTCTGGCAACATTTTCTAGCAACATTTCTTAGCAACATTTTCTAGCAACATTTTCTAGCAACATTTCTTAGCAACATTTCTTAGCAACATTTTCTAGCAACATTTCTTAGCAACATTTTCTAGCAACATTTTCTAGCAACATTTTCTAGCAACATTTCTTAGCAACATTTTCTAGCAACATTTTCTGGCAACATTTTCTTATTGTTTTTGCAAACATCTGGAAAAAGAGTGAGATACTGAAAATAAAGAGGAACTTAAAAGAGGTATACGTCACCGAAGATTTTCCGAAAGAAGTACTAGAAAAGCGAAAAGAATTAAAGCCAAAACTTATAGAAGAACGTGCAAAAGGAAATTTTGCGTACATAAAATACGATCAATTGATAGTTAAAGAGGGAAATCAAAATAAAGAGAGAAAAATAAAAATTTCAGTAAGGCTGTTCGATGTTGTCGAAGACAAAAAGGAAATTACCACCGAACAGCTAACGATTAAGAAGGTGGGCAAACAGGACCCAAAGCAACATTTCGAAGAAAAGTCGGCAACGTTATGCAAAATAATATCGGGCAGGCGTTTCTAGGAACATTTGCCCGCAACTTTCCAGCAAACTTTTGAAGCTACACTTTCCAGTAACATTTTCTAGCAACGCTTTGCAGCAACATTTCCTGGCAACTTTTAACAGCAACATTTCTTGGCAACATTTCTTGGCAACATTTTCTAGCAACATTTTCTGGCAACATTTTCTAGCAACATTTCTTAGCAACATTTTCTAGCAACATTTTCTAGCAACATTTCTTAGCAACATTTCTTAGCAACATTTTCTAGCAACATTTTCTAGCAACATTTCTTAGCAACATTTTCTAGCAACATTTTCTAGCAACATTTTCTAGCAACATTTCTTAGCAACATTTTCTAGCAACATTTTCTGGCAACATTTTCTTATTGTTTTTGCAAACATCTGGAAAAAGAGTGAGATACTGAAAATAAAGAGGAACTTAAAAGAGGTATACGTCACCGAAGATTTTCCGAAAGAAGTACTAGAAAAGCGAAAAGAATTAAAGCCAAAACTTATAGAAGAACGTGCAAAAGGAAATTTTGCGTACATAAAATACGATCAATTGATAGTTAAAGAGGGAAATCAAAATAAAGAGAGAAAAATAAAAATTTCAGTAAGGCTGTTCGATGTTGTCGAAGACAAAAAGGAAATTACCACCGAACAGCTAACGATTAAGAAGGTGGGCAAACAGGACCCAAAGCAACATTTCGAAGAAAAGTCGGCAACGTTATGCAAAATAATATCGGGCAGGCGTTTCTAGGAACATTTGCCCGCAACTTTCCAGCAAACTTTTGAAGCTACACTTTCCAGTAACATTTTCTAGCAACGCTTTGCAGCAACATTTCCTGGCAACTTTTAACAGCAACATTTCTTGGCAACATTTCTTGGCAACATTTTCTAGCAACATTTTCTGGCAACATTTTCTAGCAACATTTCTTAGCAACATTTTCTAGCAACATTTTCTAGCAACATTTCTTAGCAACATTTCTTAGCAACATTTTCTAGCAACATTTCTTAGCAACATTTTCTAGCAACATTTTCTAGCAACATTTTCTAGCAACATTTTCTAGCAACATTTCTTAGCAACATTTTCTAGCAACATTTTCTGGCAACATTTTCTTATTGTTTTTGCAAACATCTGGAAAAAGAGTGAGATACTGAAAATAAAGAGGAACTTAAAAGAGGTATACGTCACCGAAGATTTTCCGAAAGAAGTACTAGAAAAGCGAAAAGAATTAAAGCCAAAACTTATAGAAGAACGTGCAAAAGGAAATTTTGCGTACATAAAATACGATCAATTGATAGTTAAAGAGGGAAATCAAAATAAAGAGAGAAAAATAAAAATTTCAGTAAGGCTGTTCGATGTTGTCGAAGACAAAAAGGAAATTACCACCGAACAGCTAACGATTAAGAAGGTGGGCAAACAGGACCCAAAGCAACATTTCGAAGAAAAGTCGGCAACGTTATGCAAAATAATATCGGGCAGGCGTTTCTAGGAACATTTGCCCGCAACTTTCCAGCAAACTTTTGAAGCTACACTTTCCAGTAACATTTTCTAGCAACGCTTTGCAGCAACATTTCCTGGCAACTTTTAACAGCAACATTTCTTGGCAACATTTCTTGGCAACATTTTCTAGCAACATTTTCTGGCAACATTTTCTAGCAACATTTCTTAGCAACATTTTCTAGCAACATTTTCTAGCAACATTTCTTAGCAACATTTCTTAGCAACATTTTCTAGCAACATTTCTTAGCAACATTTTCTAGCAACATTTTCTAGCAACATTTTCTAGCAACATTTCTTAGCAACATTTTCTAGCAACATTTTCTGGCAACATTTTCTTATTGTTTTTGCAAACATCTGGAAAAAGAGTGAGATACTGAAAATAAAGAGGAACTTAAAAGAGGTATACGTCACCGAAGATTTTCCGAAAGAAGTACTAGAAAAGCGAAAAGAATTAAAGCCAAAACTTATAGAAGAACGTGCAAAAGGAAATTTTGCGTACATAAAATACGATCAATTGATAGTTAAAGAGGGAAATCAAAATAAAGAGAGAAAAATAAAAATTTCAGTAAGGCTGTTCGATGTTGTCGAAGACAAAAAGGAAATTACCACCGAACAGCTAACGATTAAGAAGGTGGGCAAACAGGACCCAAAGCAACATTTCGAAGAAAAGTCGGCAACGTTATGCAAAATAATATCGGGCAGGCGTTTCTAGGAACATTTGCCCGCAACTTTCCAGCAAACTTTTGAAGCTACACTTTCCAGTAACATTTTCTAGCAACGCTTTGCAGCAACATTTCCTGGCAACTTTTAACAGCAACATTTCTTGGCAACATTTCTTGGCAACATTTTCTAGCAACATTTTCTGGCAACATTTTCTAGCAACATTTCTTAGCAACATTTTCTAGCAACATTTTCTAGCAACATTTCTTAGCAACATTTCTTAGCAACATTTTCTAGCAACATTTCTTAGCAACATTTTCTAGCAACATTTTCTAGCAACATTTCTTAGCAACATTTTCTAGCAACATTTCTTAGCAACATTTTCTTATTGTTTTTGCAAACATCTGGAAAAAGAGTGAGATACTGAAAATAAAGAGGAACTTAAAAGAGGTATACGTCACCGAAGATTTTCCGAAAGAAGTACTAGAAAAGCGAAAAGAATTAAAGCCAAAACTTATAGAAGAACGTGCAAAAGGAAATTTTGCGTACATAAAATACGATCAATTGATAGTTAAAGAGGGAAATCAAAATAAAGAGAGAAAAATAAAAATTTCAGTAAGGCTGTTCGATGTTGTCGAAGACAAAAAGGAAATTACCACCGAACAGCTAACGATTAAGAAGGTGGGCAAACAGGACCCAAAGCAACATTTCGAAGAAAAGTCGGCAACGTTATGCAAAATAATATCGGGCAGGCGTTTCTAGGAACATTTGCCCGCAACTTTCCAGCAAACTTTTGAAGCTACACTTTCCAGTAACATTTTCTAGCAACGCTTTGCAGCAACATTTCCTGGCAACTTTTAACAGCAACATTTCTTGGCAACATTTCTTGGCAACATTTTCTAGCAACATTTTCTGGCAACATTTTCTAGCAACATTTCTTAGCAACATTTTCTAGCAACATTTTCTAGCAACATTTCTTAGCAACATTTCTTAGCAACATTTTCTAGCAACATTTTCTAGCAACATTTCTTAGCAACATTTTCTAGCAACATTTTCTAGCAACATTTTCTAGCAACATTTCTTAGCAACATTTTCTAGCAACATTTTCTGGCAACATTTTCTTATTGTTTTTGCAAACATCTGGAAAAAGAGTGAGATACTGAAAATAAAGAGGAACTTAAAAGAGGTATACGTCACCGAAGATTTTCCGAAAGAAGTACTAGAAAAGCGAAAAGAATTAAAGCCAAAACTTATAGAAGAACGTGCAAAAGGAAATTTTGCGTACATAAAATACGATCAATTGATAGTTAAAGAGGGAAATCAAAATAAAGAGAGAAAAATAAAAATTTCAGTAAGGCTGTTCGATGTTGTCGAAGACAAAAAGGAAATTACCACCGAACAGCTAACGATTAAGAAGGTGGGCAAACAGGACCCAAAGCAACATTTCGAAGAAAAGTCGGCAACGTTATGCAAAATAATATCGGGCAGGCGTTTCTAGGAACATTTGCCCGCAACTTTCCAGCAAACTTTTGAAGCTACACTTTCCAGTAACATTTTCTAGCAACGCTTTGCAGCAACATTTCCTGGCAACTTTTAACAGCAACATTTCTTGGCAACATTTCTTGGCAACATTTTCTAGCAACATTTTCTGGCAACATTTTCTAGCAACATTTCTTAGCAACATTTTCTAGCAACATTTTCTAGCAACATTTCTTAGCAACATTTCTTAGCAACATTTTCTAGCAACATTTTCTAGCAACATTTCTTAGCAACATTTTCTAGCAACATTTTCTAGCAACATTTTCTAGCAACATTTCTTAGCAACATTTTCTAGCAACATTTTCTAGCAACATTTTCTAGCAACATTTCTTAGCAACATTTTCTAGCAACATTTTCTGGCAACATTTTCTTATTGTTTTTGCAAACATCTGGAAAAAGAGTGAGATACTGAAAATAAAGAGGAACTTAAAAGAGGTATACGTCACCGAAGATTTTCCGAAAGAAGTACTAGAAAAGCGAAAAGAATTAAAGCCAAAACTTATAGAAGAACGTGCAAAAGGAAATTTTGCGTACATAAAATACGATCAATTGATAGTTAAAGAGGGAAATCAAAATAAAGAGAGAAAAATAAAAATTTCAGTAAGGCTGTTCGATGTTGTCGAAGACAAAAAGGAAATTACCACCGAACAGCTAACGATTAAGAAGGTGGGCAAACAGGACCCAAAGCAACATTTCGAAGAAAAGTCGGCAACGTTATGCAAAATAATATCGGGCAGGCGTTTCTAGGAACATTTGCCCGCAACTTTCCAGCAAACTTTTGAAGCTACACTTTCCAGTAACATTTTCTAGCAACGCTTTGCAGCAACATTTCCTGGCAACTTTTAACAGCAACATTTCTTGGCAACATTTCTTGGCAACATTTTCTAGCAACATTTTCTGGCAACATTTTCTAGCAACATTTCTTAGCAACATTTTCTAGCAACATTTTCTAGCAACATTTCTTAGCAACATTTCTTAGCAACATTTTCTAGCAACATTTCTTAGCAACATTTTCTAGCAACATTTTCTAGCAACATTTTCTAGCAACATTTTCTAGCAACATTTCTTAGCAACATTTTCTAGCAACATTTTCTGGCAACATTTTCTTATTGTTTTTGCAAACATCTGGAAAAAGAGTGAGATACTGAAAATAAAGAGGAACTTAAAAGAGGTATACGTCACCGAAGATTTTCCGAAAGAAGTACTAGAAAAGCGAAAAGAATTAAAGCCAAAACTTATAGAAGAACGTGCAAAAGGAAATTTTGCGTACATAAAATACGATCAATTGATAGTTAAAGAGGGAAATCAAAATAAAGAGAGAAAAATAAAAATTTCAGTAAGGCTGTTCGATGTTGTCGAAGACAAAAAGGAAATTACCACCGAACAGCTAACGATTAAGAAGGTGGGCAAACAGGACCCAAAGCAACATTTCGAAGAAAAGTCGGCAACGTTATGCAAAATAATATCGGGCAGGCGTTTCTAGGAACATTTGCCCGCAACTTTCCAGCAAACTTTTGAAGCTACACTTTCCAGTAACATTTTCTAGCAACGCTTTGCAGCAACATTTCCTGGCAACTTTTAACAGCAACATTTCTTGGCAACATTTCTTGGCAACATTTTCTAGCAACATTTTCTGGCAACATTTTCTAGCAACATTTCTTAGCAACATTTTCTAGCAACATTTTCTAGCAACATTTCTTAGCAACATTTCTTAGCAACATTTTCTAGCAACATTTCTTAGCAACATTTTCTAGCAACATTTTCTAGCAACATTTTCTAGCAACATTTCTTAGCAACATTTTCTAGCAACATTTTCTGGCAACATTTTCTTATTGTTTTTGCAAACATCTGGAAAAAGAGTGAGATACTGAAAATAAAGAGGAACTTAAAAGAGGTATACGTCACCGAAGATTTTCCGAAAGAAGTACTAGAAAAGCGAAAAGAATTAAAGCCAAAACTTATAGAAGAACGTGCAAAAGGAAATTTTGCGTACATAAAATACGATCAATTGATAGTTAAAGAGGGAAATCAAAATAAAGAGAGAAAAATAAAAATTTCAGTAAGGCTGTTCGATGTTGTCGAAGACAAAAAGGAAATTACCACCGAACAGCTAACGATTAAGAAGGTGGGCAAACAGGACCCAAAGCAACATTTCGAAGAAAAGTCGGCAACGTTATGCAAAATAATATCGGGCAGGCGTTTCTAGGAACATTTGCCCGCAACTTTCCAGCAAACTTTTGAAGCTACACTTTCCAGTAACATTTTCTAGCAACGCTTTGCAGCAACATTTCCTGGCAACTTTTAACAGCAACATTTCTTGGCAACATTTCTTGGCAACATTTTCTAGCAACATTTTCTGGCAACATTTTCTAGCAACATTTCTTAGCAACATTTTCTAGCAACATTTTCTAGCAACATTTCTTAGCAACATTTCTTAGCAACATTTTCTAGCAACATTTCTTAGCAACATTTTCTAGCAACATTTTCTAGCAACATTTTCTAGCAACATTTTCTAGCAACATTTCTTAGCAACATTTTCTAGCAACATTTTCTGGCAACATTTTCTTATTGTTTTTGCAAACATCTGGAAAAAGAGTGAGATACTGAAAATAAAGAGGAACTTAAAAGAGGTATACGTCACCGAAGATTTTCCGAAAGAAGTACTAGAAAAGCGAAAAGAATTAAAGCCAAAACTTATAGAAGAACGTGCAAAAGGAAATTTTGCGTACATAAAATACGATCAATTGATAGTTAAAGAGGGAAATCAAAATAAAGAGAGAAAAATAAAATTTCAGTAAGGCTGTTCGATGTTGTCGAAGACAAAAAGGAAATTACCACCGAACAGCTAACGATTAAGAAGGTGGGCAAACAGGACCCAAAGCAACATTTCGAAGAAAAGTCGGCAACGTTATGCAAAATAATATCGGGCAGGCGTTTCTAGGAACATTTGCCCGCAACTTTCCAGCAAACTTTTGAAGCTACACTTTCCAGTAACATTTTCTAGCAACGCTTTGCAGCAACATTTCCTGGCAACTTTTAACAGCAACATTTCTTGGCAACATTTCTTGGCAACATTTTCTAGCAACATTTTCTGGCAACATTTTCTAGCAACATTTCTTAGCAACATTTTCTAGCAACATTTTCTAGCAACATTTCTTAGCAACATTTCTTAGCAACATTTTCTAGCAACATTTCTTAGCAACATTTTCTAGCAACATTTTCTAGCAACATTTTCTAGCAACATTTCTTAGCAACATTTTCTAGCAACATTTTCTGGCAACATTTTCTTATTGTTTTTGCAAACATCTGGAAAAAGAGTGAGATACTGAAAATAAAGAGGAACTTAAAAGAGGTATACGTCACCGAAGATTTTCCGAAAGAAGTACTAGAAAAGCGAAAAGAATTAAAGCCAAAACTTATAGAAGAACGTGCAAAAGGAAATTTTGCGTACATAAAATACGATCAATTGATAGTTAAAGAGGGAAATCAAAATAAAGAGAGAAAAATAAAAATTTCAGTAAGGCTGTTCGATGTTGTCGAAGACAAAAAGGAAATTACCACCGAACAGCTAACGATTAAGAAGGTGGGCAAACAGGACCCAAAGCAACATTTCGAAGAAAAGTCGGCAACGTTATGCAAAATAATATCGGGCAGGCGTTTCTAGGAACATTTGCCCGCAACTTTCCAGCAAACTTTTGAAGCTACACTTTCCAGTAACATTTTCTAGCAAC